>PISX010001676.1:0-186210 GCA_004024625.1 Mellivora capensis | reverse complement strand
TTAAATGCCTAAAGGACATTTAATGAAATTTATCTTACATCCTTATTTAAAACAAAAACAGTTGCAAGAACACAAAAGGAAAATATGTGTTTAATAGCATAAAACAAACTGATGGCCAGCCTTCTTCTGATATCTTTCTGGGTATCCATAGGATCTCTGGTATTATATTCATATTGTTTTTAACATTCTAGCCTTCATAATGAGAATTGCAGAACACAAAGTCTAATACAAACTTTCATATATGTAACTTTTTCTTTGTTTTACATATATATTTTAACTTATTATGTAGTATTTCTGTCACATAAAGATATAAAGCATAATATGATGAAATTTCACATACCCTGTATCTACTTTTAACAAATAAAAGATTAGAAATTCCATTGAAACCCTTAGGCCCTTGTCCCTAATCACATTCTCAAAACTCTAATACAGAGGTAGTCATTATGCTAAATCTGTCTTTTATCCTATCCATGCATTTCTTCATATTCTGACTCCCATATCTCTAAAAATATAGTGTCACCTTTGTGTAGTGTTTCTTAATTTTAAATGAGTAGCATTTGTCATACCCATTTTTCTGAGACTTTTTCACTCAATATTGTAAGACTAAGAGGTAGCAATATTTATAGATGATATGATTATTCTGGAAAATCTGAGAAAAATATAAAGTCTTAGAATAATAAAAGTTGGGGCGCCTGGGTGGCTCAGTGGGTTAAAGCCTCTGCCTTGGCTCAGGTCATGATCCCAGGGTCCTGGGATCGAGCCCCACATCGGGCTCTCTGCTCAGTGGGGAGCCTGCTTCCTCCAATCTCTCTCTCTGCCTTCCTCTCTGCCTACTTGTGATCTCTGTCTGTCAAATAAATAAATAAAAATCTTTTTAAAAAGAATAATAAAAGTTTAGTAACAACAAAATTAAAATTATCTAACTTTGGTTTAGAAAACAGGGAAAAAAAGCCCTATACCAGAAGCAACAAAAACTATAAAATACCTTAAAAACCATAAAATATAAAGGTAAACCTTTAAAAGCATAAGTGATCTCAGTGAAGAATGCTATAAAATTTTACAAGGATAATTACCCTATGAGCAAAATGATTTGGGGGTTGAATATGTTTTGGAAAGCACCTCACACTTCAACATGCATTCACATCATCACCCTATAATTAAACAAGAGCAAGGCTTTGCAGGAGGGGGGATGGTTACTGCATAGCCCCTTGTAAACGTTTTTATTTAGTCCTTTTCCCCAGCTAGCCCCCAGCCCTCTGCTGATCAAGGGCTCCTGCTCACCACATCCCTGCAGGCTCCAGGCTCCGAGTCAGCCTTTGGTGAGGGTGGGTGAGGAGGCAAAGACCTGCAGGCAGATTGCCCAGAACAAGGAAGAGGCGAGATGAGTATAACCCTTTTCTCCAGTTCCTATCCCAAAGTATATTCATTTCTGTTGTTGTAGAATTAGAATGCATTTTAAAGGCCAGAAGGAAGGAACCTTAGAAATTCAATAACGTCAGTTTACAGCTGAGAACACCTGAAGCCCAAGAAAGCTGACTAGTTTGCCTGAGGTTATATGGTTTATTAATGGCAGAGGCAGGAATAGAAACCATGAACCTTGATGCTGTCGTTCAAAGAGCTGCTTTCCTTGGGATTGACATGAAGAGGTTTAATCATATGTAACTACAAGACTCCAGAGCAACATCCCTAGAAAATTGTTGGATTCCATAAATTTTGGTTGGAGAGTGTAGAAATAGGACAAGGTTTGCTTCAGCTCTAACCAAGATGGAGAGTCTCAGATTTCCAGGTTCAATGCCTCTGAAACTTTATGCTAGAACCTTCCCACTGCCCTAGTTTGTTTATTTTTAAATCAAGCATGAACTCACCAGTCGGTGTTTGCCAGAGTTTGGATGAATGTCAGCATCAGGCCACTGTAATAATGGTTTAAGATTATTTAATCCTATTACTTGTACACTTCATTAGGCTGAGTGAATTGTTGGCAGTGGTTCAGTAAACTTCCTACTTTAGAGATAAAAGGATAGAAAGAAAACAGGGAAGGAGTCTGTTCCTCGTTTTCTTTCATATTTATCGTTTGTCTCTCAAAGGATAAAGGAATGATAATTACCCAGATACAGCACGTAACCTGTGTTAGTGGGGTCTTCTGAGCTGCTCTGTACCCTCAAAAGAGAAAAATGTCTATAACCTTATGTTTCCAATTAGAAGGAAAGGATTGGGACAGAGGAGAGAGAGTGTGTGTGTGTGTGTGTGTTTATGCTTTAAAATCAATGTCAAAAATAAACCTGAAAATAAGTTCAAGAGTCCTAGGTAAGACATTCAATCTTTCACTTAGCGGGCCTGGTGTGAGGCAACAAATGATTTTCAAGAAAAAAATCATGGAATGTAAAGTCAGACCTCATTCACACCCAGTCTGACCAGCTGCTGTTCTGCATTCTCCTCCTTTATTTCACCTTGTTTCCCCACAAATAGAAAGAAAGTAATATTTCTTACCTCGGTGGCTAAATGAGGGTTCAGAGAGGCTGACAGGGGTGGGGGGGGGGTCCAAG
This sequence comes from Mellivora capensis, assembly GCA_004024625.1. NCBI lineage: Eukaryota > Metazoa > Chordata > Mammalia > Carnivora > Mustelidae > Mellivora > Mellivora capensis. The sequence continues at coordinate 183,667 of PISX010001676.1, read as the reverse complement.
TGTGGAGCCTTTAGACAGCGAATAACCTCACAGGGCCAAGCCCCAGGTATGTGCAAATAGAATCCACAAAGGAGAACTTGGTTTCCCTTGAATCCCCAAAAGACTATTTATTATGAGTCAGCGTGGAAGTCTCTGGAATGTTACCTGCATGCCACAGGTTCAAGTGCTCCCAGCATCCGAGGGGCGGCGGCAAGTCATGAGACTATGGAGCTTGGTTCCCCAAAATGTGTCAGAGGTCACCTGCTTTGGAATCACTGCCAAGTCCTCATTTAAAAAGTGAAGTTCTGGACCACTCCCCAGAATTTCTGCACAAGGAGCCAAGAAATGTGCCTCCTTCATAAAGCTCTTGAGGGAGGTTCTTGTGCACGCTCAGTTTTGAGATCCACGTGTTTGTATTTCTAGCCCAGCTCATCTAAGAAGTAGTCCCAAAATACTTCACTATCTCCCATCTTTCTCCTACACATTCTTTTTACCACACTTGGCCAAATGGGACTGTCTTCTCCTGGACATTGATATTTTACGCTTCTCTGTCTGTGCTCCTGCCTGGCTGCTGCCTGCCTTGGGCCTTTCCCCATTGCCATGGTTTGACAATCTGTATCAGCCAATCTTAAAAAGCTTCCCTGGAACTTCCCCAAATAGATGTGGCCTTTTCCAATGCAATGCAATGCTTTTGTTTCCTCCTCTCTCGTATGATTTCACTTCCTACAACTGGCGTTGAAGTCATTTGAGTTTTTGACACATTCTCTTACTGTTTAAACCCCATTGAGAGTATGCTGTGTTGGGATTGGGTGGGGGGTGGGAGGGGTCTCGTTTTGTTCATCTTCGTCTTTTCCATGATTCCTGTCACACTAGGTGAGCCATCCCTGCTCTGATATTTATGGGGCTTGGGGCCAGAAGGACCCGGTTTCATTCTAGATTCCCGTGCCTCCTAAGAGGGCCTTTGACTCTTTGCCCTTTGGTGCACCTTTCATGTGAGACTCCCTGTGTATATATGAAGCAGAGAGGAGAACTTGGCTCATTTCGGTCACTGCTGAAATGTAAATGTGAAAGATCGGAGGGAAAGATGTGAGAGTGAAGCCAGCTGTCTTGCTTCCAGTCGTAGAATTATCATAAGCGCTGGCGCACTCAAGGTCAAACACACCGACCTGACTCCCAGATGAAAACTGTCAGAGTTTGAATGGCGGTTCTCGGATGTTCTGATGTCTTTGAATGGGACATGGCAATTCCCTCCAGCCAGGGAAGCCAGCCTCCAGCCAGGCTTACCTAAAAAAAAAAAAAGAAAAAAAGAAAAAAGAGATCTACTCCCTGGCCCTCTCTTTTGCTTACCCTCCCGCCCACCCCCTGCAATCAAGGAATGTGGGCAAGATTGGCATCATCATTGTAACATGGCCAGTGCTCTATTTGAACGCTTCACGCTGCTAACAGCCTGGTATACTGTAGGTCTTTCAAAGAATGTTTACTTCTTTAACTTAAAGCTTATTTAATAAAACGGTCTTTTACATTTACAATGTGGGAAAACAGGATGCCAAGATAAGGGTGAAAGATATGCTCGGGGGTCTCACAGGTGGATGGAGACACTTAGAATCGTTTTAAGCCTTAAAAGCCAGAAAGGATGTAATGAGATTTTAAATTATATCAAAAAAATTTTTTTGAAAGAAGAGTAAATATCTTCCACAGAAGCTGTTTTTTACTCTATGGGCTGGCTCTTTATTAATGCTAAAAGGTATTTGAGGCAGTTTACATTAATAAAGTCATTGGGACACATTAGTTAGAATAAAAGTGAACCTTCTAAAACGTATCCCTTTAAAAAGTAAAAAATGTGTATTTTTAGTCTAGTTTAGGCAGGCTCTAAATTCTATTATAAAGCATAACAAATACACAAATAGGTTTTCCACAAAATAGATCATACAATGTGTCAGGGTCTCATAGGAAAGGACTGAGAGAGGAGACATTTTGGGGAAAGGAGGCACTTGACAAAAAGGCTTCAAGGAGGAAGAGGCATGTACCAGGGTGTCATGTGGTAAATCTGATTTTCTCCTAATGCCACAATAGTCATTCTTTTTCCACCTGACAGACGAGTGGGAACTGTTACTATTCCTTCCTTTCTACAAATTAACAAAATCGAGGCTTAATAAACTAAGAGCTTTGGAAAATGAGGAATTAGCATAGGATTAGAGCAGAACTTTGAGCTAGTTCCTGCACTCTAAATCTTAGCCTCTACCTTTCTCTTGAAGTAAATTCAAGCTAACAGATGGCCTGTCATCAGATAGGATTTTTTTTTAAATCAGCAAGTCTTTTTTTAATAAACCTCAGGCCCCAGTTTGGTTACCACTGTTTTGAGAATCTTTCCCTATGTTCCTCTAAACTGAAGACAAGCACTCCACCCTCCCTGTCCCTAGAGCTTTTCTCTCTACCTTGGTTTTACTTCTTCACCTTTGTTTTAACCCTTTACTGTTCCCACTTTCTATCGGCTCACAATCTCAGCCTTGTGGATTCTCACTGTAAGCTCCTTTAGGAGCAAGCTCATTTTTTTCTGTTGTTCTTTGTGTCTCTTTTCCCTCTTCAACCCCAGACCTTACTCTACATCACCCAAAATATTGCCCAGAGCAGTACCTCTCTCCCTGAGGGGAATTTAGTTGTCAGTTTCTATGGGTTTTTGGTTCTCTTTTTTTTTCTTTTTTCTTTTCTTTATTTTTTCTTTTACTTTCCTTCCCTTCCCTTCCCCTTTCTTTTCTTTTTATCTTTTCTTTTCTTTTCTTCCCTTTTCTTTCTTCTTTTCTTTTTTCTTTTCTTTTCTTTCTTTTTCTTTTAATGAATATACCAGTCACCTTGGGGTGCTGTAACAAATACTTTGGACTGGGTGACTTAATTGTCTACACAGCAGAAATTCATTTCTCACAGTTTTAAAGGCTTCAAGTCCAAGATCAGGGTGTCTGCATGGTAGGATTCTGGTGAGAGCCCCCTTTCTGGCTTCTTTCTTTGTCCAACCGAGCGAGGAGAGGGACAGAGAACAGCTCTGTGGTGTCTTCTCTCATAAAAACGCTAATCCCATCATGAAGGCCCACCCTCATAACCTCATGTAAACCTAATTACCTCCCCTACACCTCAGCTCCAAATACCATCACACTAGGGTTAGAGTTTCAACATACAAACTTGGGGGGAAAAACAGTTCAGTCCATAGCAGTGGATTACATCTTCTGGCCGTATGTCTGTGAGTGCATTATCAGCTCTGGTTAACGGAGTAATGATTAGAATATCCTATGTTTCTCGGTATAAAACCTCTGTACTTAGGTATTTAACAGGTGTTTATCGAGCATCCTGTTGCCTTTTTGCTAGAGTTTCAGAAGGGCCCTGTTAATGTTCAGAACATTGCAGAGCCATGCTGCGTTTTCCCTTAAGGATACACTTTAACCCACTAGTCCTTACCTCATTTTTAAGACCAGAGAGAGAGAAAGACTCAGTTCTTTACTGGCTTGTTGTGTATTCCTATTAGATCATTAGGAAATTGGCATGAGTGGCAGGAAGCCAGACTGGCCTGAGTCTGGCCAGGCAGTGTCTGCAGGTCATTCCAGCAAAGCTGCTGGAATAACAATGTATTCTCCCATAAAGTACTCTTTGTCAAAGTCTCTTTTGGAATTAACTCCTTATGCAGGGATCAGTAAACCTCACCCACTTGCCAATGTAATTAAGAGGTGGAAGGTTAAGCATTACTACTAATTAAGTTCAAAGTAAAATAAAACGAAGAAGGTTGTTTTTATGAAATTGTGCGGTCCCGATTCTGCTCAAGGGTGTTTCTGAGTTCTTATATAGGGGGATCCAGGAAATGAAGGGTATTACTGCCTCCACCGCCTTGGGAAAAGCAAGCATTTAAACATATGTCTCTTGAATATTTCTAGCTGAAGAGTAAACTCTTTGCCGATTATAAGAGCCAGTGAACGAACGCTTTCTGCATATGAAGGGCCAAGTTCAGTGTGGTTGGGGATATAAGCAGCCCGAGACTCAGCCATGCTCTCACAGAGCTCTTAGCTGAATGAGGAGTACCAGACATGCACACGACCATAATTAATTTATCTGGGAGAGAGATTCAGGCAGTGGTGGGAGCTCAGAGAGTGGGGGGAAGAGGGGACCAACATCAAAAAAGAACCCCCCCCCCAAAGCAGAGTAGGATTTGGTAAGAGGAAAAGAATGAATGAGCAGAATTTGAATTTCTGAATATTTATTTTTCTTGTTGAAGTTTACAACTTCTGGAATCAGAGGAAAAGAAATCAGCCTAATGGTAAGGAAGGATTTATGGAGCATTCATTGTATGTGTGCTATTCTGTGGAAAATTTGGGAGCACAGGAGGTAAAAAATATCTCCAGGTGCATAGGTTTTTCTGTATACATGGCAGATCATCCTGAACCCATCACCTTCCTCAGATGGCCTCTTAAAGAGATTCATCACAAGGCCAAATTCTTTTGTCTTGAGACCACAAGGAACAAGAGCCAAGGGGATGGCCAGGGTGATGCTATGCTTCCTTTTCTAGGAAGGTGGATACTGAAAAGCTAGCAAAGAAGCACGTACATACTTTAGAGCGTTTAAGTCCATTTTGCTGATAGAATTGAGTGACAAAGGATTTATCCGTTGAAGCTGGAAAGGACCCCAGCCTCTCTTTTGGCGGGTTAATAAACCAAAGCCCAGTAGGAGCGCCATTTTTCCAGATGAAAGAGAGCCATGCAAATTTCATAAATCACATAGCAGCCAATTTGTCATTTGGTATTTATGTTACCTTTACATGGTAGAGGATGATTATTAGGCTTGCTCAAGGAAGAACTTGATTCTCAATTCCCTGAGTCACCGTTGCATGGTATTAGGCAACTTCACTTAATAATCTACCTGTTTTTCAGCTATGTTAATTATATATCTTACAGCATTTACCACCTGTACCAATTGCTTAGCATAATAATACCTTACACTTAAATGCATGTGCCCAAAGTACTTTTATACTTGTTTTCATCTGATGTCCCCAGCAATCCTACAGGGCAGGTGTTAGTCTCAGATTAAATGTGAGAACACCGAGGCCCAGAGAAGGTGGCCTGTATAGCGAAGAATCCGAAACAGGCCTCTGACATCCATTTTCTGACCGAGTTGAGTTTTCTTACCACCGCATCTCAGTTGACTGTTTAAATGGTTTTCAATCACTTACTCATTCAGTGACTATTTACCGAGCACCCTCCATATTTCAGATAGTGTAGGGAATCGGGGATACAAAGTTGAAAAAGATGGGATCCCAGTCCTCGGGGAGCCCACCATTTGAAAGAGATGGCCATCCCAACAGACAAATATGTAGAATGCTAAGTGCATACTGAGCATAATAACTGTCTTTGGGACACAAAAGATTGAGGGACTAATCTTGTCCCTATTTATTTGAGCTTGTCATGCCCCTCTCTCCCCTCAGCCTCCATGAAGGCTCCTTGCCCAGTCCTCACACTCTGGGCATTCAGTTCTCATTTGTGGGTGATGGTACTGATGATTTTTCCCTCTGACTTCCACAACCCTGGAGAGGTTTTTGGTTGCCCTTTGGGTAGAATAGATTTTAATTTACAATTTGAGCTCTCCTTTTAGAAATCATTTTAAAGGGAAATACACAACTTTATGAAATAGCTTCTAAATACCACTCAGTATAGTCATGATACTCTGTTTTAACCAGTTCATGCCCAACATTGGCGGACAATGTGGGTTGTTCTTGTATCAGCTGCTATTGTAAATCAGTGAATTGTAACTTTCATTAAGGGCTAACACATCAAAACAGGCTGTAATCGGTCTTTAAAAATCTAATTATTCCCAAGTATCTAATCATTACTGTTGCACTGATGTTTTAAGTGGTATCAAGCATCCCAACTGTTTTTCACAGGAAGCGGATGGATTTCAGTAGCAAAGAACACCCGTATTTTCAAAATTAGAGGGAAATTTTTCCCCCTAGCCGAGTTGTGGTTACACTTGTGCATTGCACAGGCTTGGAATTGTGCATCGTGCCCACATTCTGGATTGATGTACATTGGCCATGTATTAAAAACAATGTTTCCCAGCATGCATATATGCATTTTTTGGTTTCTGAAATCTTACCGGCAAACTCTGTAAGCAAATATTAATTTTCAAAGGTACTAGAAATGAAGTGAAAATTAGGTCTTTTCTCTCAACTATCTGAAAGAACTTCCTTTAATCATTAAATTCCCAAGATGTAATTAGTCCAATTCTGCTCTAGATAGGAGCTCATTATAAAGATCCTAGGTGAGTAGTCTCTTTAGCAGAAGTGACCCTTTTGGTTCAGTCTCCCAGCGTTTCCTTAAAATCTGATATACAGGGTGAATTGCCAGGTAAATAAATAAATGAGTCTTGAGTTGCCAGACACCAAGACACACACCCATGTGTGCATACAAACACAAGTACATGCTCATACCAAACCCAGGAACCCTATAACAAAACAAAGCTGCATTTACCCTCAGGGGAAATAAATATATATGCCTGCCACAAAATTATTCTCTTAAAAAATAATATTGAAATTTATAAGCAGACACTACAGATCTAATTTATCAACAAAATCACAATTTAAATGGGACAAGAAAAGAGAAACTGTAATTTAGAGATTTTTGAGTGTGGTACGTGCCCATGCGTGTTTGCGCACGTGTGTGTGTGTGTGTGTGTGTGTGTGTGTGTGTGTGTATTGAATTTGAGAGTAATTTATGGAAAGTGCTGCCAGCATGGTATTTCAAATGCTCCACAATTTGAATTTAAACTGCTCAATGGGATCATTAAGATTATTATGCATGTTTTCCAAAGAGTTTGAATTCAAATGACAACTTTAAAAAAAAAAAAAGATGCCCTTTAAAAACTGAGGAATGTTATTGCACTTACAGAAATTCATGCAGTTTGAAGTAATTTGCCACCTCCCCTTCTCTAAAAGTACCTGATGATAATGTGCTCAAGAGATAGGGATGTTGGAGAAAGTGCATATTGCAGACACATTCCCTTGATGAGTAAAACTGGATTGTAAAGCAGGCTCTATGACAATGAGTTATTTCACTTAGTACAATTGACAGAAAATCCGGAAGGGACATGGATCAGTGGGGCTGGAGCCCAGCGACCTGATGATGGCAGAGGCTCACTGAATAGTTAATAAAAGGTCCCTTCAGGCTCATTAAATGTGCTGTTTGGTTCTCTTTTTCTATGGGTGGGTCTTGAAATATGGAGGTCTACTTTCATTTTGTGCCAGTTAGCCAAGTGAACAATTTATAAAAGAAGTAAACAGAGGGGTGCTTGCCCACTTTTCAAAAAGCAGGCTTTTTGCAATGGATTTTGCAAAGTTATTTTGCAATGGATTTACCATTATATTCTTTTAAATGAGCATAGTTCCAAGGATGGGAAATTTACTAGCTCTCCAGGCAGCTTTTTCCTATGTTGAACTCTCTAAAGGTTACAAAGTTACTTCCTATTTTGTCAGAAGTCTATTTCCTTGCAACATCATCTGTCCACAGAAAAGACAGCTAATACATTTTGCACTTAAAAGCCTTTTAGGTATTTGAAGAAAGGTTTCAACTCCATCTGAATCTTTTCTTGTTCTGGCTAAATTCTACTTCCTCCATCCATTTGTTGTCTATCCTGATATCAAAGCCTTTTAGTATTCTGATCACTTTCTTTTGGATTGTCCAGCATGTCATTATCATTCTTTAGTGTTTAGAATTTCCATTGCCTTAACTACAGAAACTGACCAAATGGGACATGGAGAACCTCAAGTAACAGGCAAATAACAGTAATAAAGTAAAAAGAAGATTCAGAGTTAAGTTACAGGTTTAAAAGTTGAAGGAAGGGGCGCCTGGGTGGCTCAGTGGGTTAAAAGCCACTGCCTTCTGCTCAGGTCATGATCTCAGGGCCCTATGCTGGAGCCCCACATTGGGCTCTCTGCTCAGTGGGGAGCCTGCTTCCCCCGCCCCCAGCCTACTTGTGATCTCTGTCTGTCAAATAAATAAATAAAACCTTAAAAAAAAATAAAGTTGAAGGGAAATTTTATAACCTATTTCCAAATTCTAGTGGAGTAAAGTAAGGTTGCATATTAGATCTTGTTTTGTTCAATCTATTTTAAGCAGAAGTGGAATGAGTTTTATGACATTTATCAATTCCTAACTTACATTAAAGTATATGTTTCAGGGGCACCTGGGTGGCAGTTGGTTGAGCAACAAACTCTTGGTTTCGGCTCAGGTCATGACCTTTGGGTTGTGAGATTGAACCCCGTGACAGGCTCTGTACTCAGCATGGAGTCAGCTTAGGACTCTCTAAAATAAATAAATGAATCTTTTTTTTTCTTTTAAAGTATATGTTTCATCTCCATCCATGGGTGCTTTATTCATTTTCTTTGCACGTATAGCACTGGGCACTGTCTTGGTATAGCTGATGTCCCTTAATTGAATTAAGGAACAGTAATAACTGTATACTGCTTGCCAGTTTGTAAACCATTTCCAATCTAAATTTAAGCTCAGTGTACAGGTTTATTTTGTGTGCTCCTTTTTTGGTTTTGTTCTTAGTGTGAGGATGTCAAGGCTCAGAAGGCCTACGGGAGTTGCCCAAGAAGGCAGAGCTGGTGAGAGGGTTCGAACGCAAGTCCTTGTGGCTTCAAACTTTGTCATTTAGGCTAGAGCATCCCTAAGTCGTCCCTGTCACCTCCTTGGTTTCTGTCTAGATAGGAAATATTTGTAAATGGTATGCAGGGAGGGAGAGCTTTCATTCTCCTTGTCAGAGATGTTCGAATTCAAGGACTTGGTAAATTTGAAGGCAGTCCTTTGGGTTCTAGGAACTGTGAAAACAGCATTTCTTGGGAGCATAGCCATGTCTCTTTCCAAAAGGAATCTGAAGTAGCATGTATGAATGGGTAGTCTGTGAGGGCTAGAACTGAGGCAGCAAATGGAGTGTCTTACGGGGTCCCAGCAGGAGGCTCATTTTTGTATCCAGATCCCTAAGCCCAAGTGGGAGAAATGAGGCTTTCATGAGGAGCATGATGTTCCTGAGTGAGTCAGCTATAGAGTCAGGGAAAGCCTTTGGTATTAGGGCTTCTTGCCTCCCACTAATTTCTCCAGCCAGCTGGACACAGTCCTACAGAAGCTCAAACTTATGCTTAGTCTGGAATTTTGGTCAAAATCCAATGCTTCTACCTGTTTCTCCCTTGTTGTGAAAAAAACCTTCTCACTACCTCCCAGACCTCATCACCATCACTCTGTACCCATCCTACTTCACGGTTGCTCCCATGCCTTCTCCTTACATCATTCTGTCTCAGGATCCATTGCCTTAACAAGCAGGGCCCACTGTCCTTTCTAGAAAGTTCCTGAAAATGTGTACATTTGATTAAATGTCCCAATCGTAACAACCCTTTCCAGTAATCCCAATACTGGGCAGCCAATTCCAGTAATGGAAGAGACACTTTCAGCTGTTAGGCAATGGGTTACACTTTCAAAAGTGATTGAGCAATTCTGTCTGCAAGTTGTATGTGAACCCTGAGTCTGGATGCTGAAAGGCCCTTCTGGACCCAGACTGACAGTACCAGAGAGCTTTTGGGTGAAAGGGCAGTTTGAAATGGTCCCGTATGTATTCTTGGGCAAAACTCATGGGAGAGGGACATAGGACTTTCAGTTTCTTCATTATGTAAAATGGCTATAACAATATGTAGAAGGATTTTGTGAATATCAAACACAAATTTGGGGGCAGTGGCTAGTGCCATTAGTGGCACAGATTCAGCTCTCTCTCAGCAATATGTACTATGCTATAAGCAAGGTAGACACTTGAGAGATACCCATAGAGACTGGACACACTGTGAAACCAGAGCCTGTTGTCACTGGAAGGAAAGGGGCAGAGACAAGATGACCCCTCATCAGAGATGTAGTGGACAGGACTCTTGTCAAGGATGGGAAAGTGGAGGAAATGACCTATACTGGGTCTTGCACCATTATAGTGGAACACAGGAAAAGAAAGACCTGTCTTTTGTTTGTTTTGTTTTGTTTTTGTTTTGTTCTGTTTCAAAGATTCTATTTATTTATTTGACAGAGACACAGCAGGAGAGGGAACACAAGCAGGGGCAGTGGGAGAAAGAGAAGCAGGCTTCCTACTGAGCAGGGAGCCCGATTCGGGGCTCTATTCCAGGACCCTGGAATCATGACCCGAGCCAAAGGCAGATGCTTAACGACTGAGCCGCCCGGGCACCTCAAGAAAGATCTGTTTTTACATGAACCCCCCCACCCGACACACTTCTGCCAGTAGCCCACGTGGTATATGTTATCTTCTTGAGGGTATAGTAGTTATTCATGTGATCTGGATGAAATGATCCGGTTTTACCAGTCACTGCCTTTTACAATTAAAGGGTAGTTGGCTTCATCTGCCATTGCAAGTTCATATCAGGAAATACCATGATGCAAAAATCCAAACTCAGTACCTCATGACATTCAAAACTATTCTTGCTCCTTGGTGGTGCAGTTTCCATATACCTGCAGGCTGTAAGGCAGTGTACCGAACTCAGCCTGAGAGCTGAAGAGACATGGGTTTAATAAACCTAGAACTACTTTCTGCTTGCTGACAATTGTCAAGTTTCTTCAGTTCTCTGCTTCTCACTGCAAAAGAGGCTGACAGTACTGGACACAGGACAACCACCGAGAACATTAACTGAGTTCACGTGGGGTAAGTGCGAAACATAGTGCCTGCCTCCTAATATATGTTTATTAATAAGTACTGGTTATTATTCCTGATATTCATTCACCGTGAAGACACTGGTCATACCATATCCTCTCTGGCAAATAGATTATGTAAATACACCCTAAAAACTTAAATTGTAATATCTTCCTCCAACCCTTTGTTTTCTCTCCTGTTGCATTCTCCTGGCAATACAGCAGTCTAGGTGAGCCCAATGACTTGTCTTTGCTCACCAAAGCACCTGAATGTTGCTGGGGAAAAGCACACAGCTGGGCACATTGATAGCAGTATAAATTGTGACCGACTTTAATCCTGCTCACCGCCAGTATTCCTACCCTCTGCTCTCAAGAGAATTATGCCGAGTGGAAAAAGTCAATCCCAATAAGTTACATAGTGTATGATTCCACGTATATAACATTCTTGAAATGACGTTATAGAAATGCGGAACAGGTGAGTGGTTATCAGGCGTTAGGGTTGGGGGAGGAATCTGGTTAAGGAGGGGTAGATGTGGTTCTAAAATTCCACAGGAGGGAACTGTTCGGGATCATAGCCAACATGGTAGACACATGAAGCCACACATGGGAGGACATTGCCTGGAACCAGATAGGAGCGTAGGTGTGTATGTGTAAGCGCATGGGCGTGCGCTCACACACAACTAAGCTCTGTTCTCTCTGCCCATCTTCCTTCCTGCTCCCGCCCCAGATCATTGCCATCTGACTTCTGTGCCCACTTCTCCATTTACGGAGCCCTCCTCAGCCTCACCGGCAGCCTCTCATACACTGAGGGCTTGTGCGTCCTTATCGCTCTTGAGCCCTCTGCGACCTGGAAAGCTGTTGACACTGGCTCTTTGAAATACTGTCTTCATGTGGTGTTGGTGACCCCACACACACCTGGGTTTTCGTCCGACCTCTCAGACTCATAACATCCCACTCTTTTGTAGCAGATTTTCTTTCTTCTCTCAACTCCTTAGATTCGGTGGGGTTTGTTGTTGTTGTTGTTTTAGTTCTGCCCTAATCCCTCTTCTGGTCTCTCTTCACACTCTCCTAAGAAGTTGCATCTGCTCCCATGACTCCAGTGATCATGGAGGAGCTAAAAACTCAGTGGCCATAATCTGGGGCTGAGCTCTCTCGGAGCTCCAGACTATGGGTCTGTCAACTGACCAGGTAGTAGTCTTCCTACATAGGCTTATAGGCCCACAAATTTCAACCCTTTCAAAACAGAACCACAGTTGTCTCTTCTATCCCCTCCCCTGCCTGTGTTTCTCATTAGAGGAACCACCTGCTTGCCCTAACTGAAGGCTCGGGAGTGGTCTGTCCCACGAGCCAGCCCCTTGACTCTCTCCTCTTACTTACCACTTACTCACGAAATTCTGATGGAATGCTTCGACTTACTTTATGTCTCCCTTCATTTATATAATAAGCGCCTTCGAAATTCTGAAGTGACTTTTTATTGCCTTCACGATAAAGTCCGCCCTCGTCAAACTGGCATATAAAAAGCATACAGTCACACGTATGCACATGCGCGTGTCCACGCACATACAGACATACGCACACATTTCCAAAACAGGGAGGATGCTTGCTACCCTTGGGGCTGGGCAATTCCTTTCCCTTCTTGGCATGTGCCGCTTTCTTCCTCCCTCTCTGGTACCCCAGCCCAGCATCTTCCACCTTCAGGCCTCACCTGCTTTAACCCTTTCCTGCCACACGGAAGATGGCATCTAAGGTACCCCTTGATTTCTCATGAACCCCATGAGCTCTGTGGCGAAGTATCTTCTTCCTCACTGCATCCTCTGGTAAGCACCCCGTCTGTTTCTTGACAGATTGTTACTTCATGGAACAAGGATGAGGTCATGGCCCAACAAAGCGGGGTGTGTGAGCACTGCAGGGCAGGATGTGGGGTAAAGATTCCCCCTCCCTCCAAATAAGGGCACCCGGTTCCTGCGACCCTGCCACACAGCCCCAATGGCCAGACCTTTGAGTCACTTCCTCTGAGCCTTGCCAGTACTCTTGGATTGTTTTTCAAGTTCCCTCTCCATTGTATGGACCAGAATGACTCAGGGTCTGACCATTGCTAACTGTGAGGGCTGTGTTACCTGCCCTGGGACCCGTCCCCCTCTCCCTGGGCTGTTGCTGCAAGTCAGCACCTGGCAGGAGGAGCATGTGGAGCCTTCCGCTCTGTGGTCCCTCTAAACTCATTGTTTATGTGACAGCTAATGCCCCATGCTGGGCTTAGTACAGGGGCTGTGAAGCTGGAGGCCAGCAAAGCTAGCCCCCACTCCCACTCCCCCCCTATTCCCCCACTCCCTGCTCTGCCTCTTCCAAGGGACCTCCCTGGAGCACCTGATGGGGCCACAAAGAGCTACTCAGGACCCCTTTTTAGAGGGTGTTTGTGTTTTATGGTGGTAAGCCTCTATCTCATTCTGACCTGCTATATGGATGGGTTGTGTATGCACACTGATTTAAAACAGTCCATAGGAGACATCTTTATAAAATCCAAGAATTCTGTCCCTGCCTGGCTTTATCGTTCTCAGTATGGCTCCACAGCCGTTGTCCCATTTAATCCTGACACATTTGGAAACTGAGGCCTAATTTGAGTATGCATAAAGATTTCATAAAAATTGATCTAAAGACAACATCCATTAGACAAAAAGAGTGAAGACATCAACAGGTGATTTGTAGAGCAGATAGTAACAACAGTTGATAAAACTCTGACAAGAGTTCAATCTTACTGCAAGAAAAGTGGTTTAAAATACCATTGTCCCCTTATCAGAGTGGCCACAATTTATAAGTTTGACACTTAGTTTTGGCCAAGATGCCGGGAAACCGTGTACTTTCCTGTGCTTTGGATTGGAGTACAAGTTCATACAACCTTTTGGAAACAAAATGCAGTGTTCTCTCTCAAAATTTTAACTGTACATGGATTTTGACACTCTAATTTCAAACAGTAATATGCCATTTGATATATTTGTACAAGGACACAGCAGTACCTTTTTAAGAATACACTTAGTGTCATTGTTTGTAATAGTGTAATAAGACTAGGTAAATAAAATTACAAAGTAAAATAAATATGGCAAATTCATATGATAACTTGGAAGCTATTAAAAAACAAGGTAAATCTAGAGGTACTCCCAAAGACACCCAAGAAAAACTAGTTGAAGAAAAGATAAGGTACAGAGACGGTACATGAAATCTCATTTTAAAAAAGCCTTTAAAATTGGGTGTTTATATTTGGATGCATGTGTGCACACATACACACACACACGTACAAGCAGAGGAAAATCATAGGTATAGTCAAGTTTGGCGTGGTTACCTCTGGGGGAGGAGTTTGACTTTTCACTTTCTATCCTGCAGTGACAATTAAAATTTTCTCTTCTTTTTTTTTTTTTTTTGACAATTACAATTTTGAAGGAATATACCTATGAAAATTTGAGATGCTTTCCTTATTTCCTGAGCTATGATGTAGCTTATTGGTTTGCCCAACTTCACTGATCCAAATAGAAAAACTTTCAAGAAAAAAAAAAGAAAGAAAGAAAAACAGTACTTCAGAAGCCTTAGATTTATATGACTTTTAAAGTAAAAAATAATAATCCCACTCTATAAATCAGAATTCCCACCACCAGCCTCAAAGCATAATAGCAAGCAGAAGACTAATCTTTGGCATTTCTTGCACGCTGTGATGAGTCAGCAGTCATGGAATGTAGGCCTCAGCATGGAAGGGCCCCAGGAGGCCCCTCGTCACCTTTTTTTTTTAATTTTATTTTTTCAGTGTTCCAAGATTTATTGTTTATGCACCACACCCAGTGCTCCATACAGTATGTGCCCTCCTTAATACCCACAACCAGGCTTACCCAACCCCCCACCCCCTTCCCTCCAAAACTCAGTTTGTTTCTCAGAATCCACAGTCTCTCATGGTTCTTCTCCCCCTCCGATTTCCCCCAAATCACGTTTCCTTTCCTTCTCCTAATTTCCTCCATGTTACTCCTTATGTTCCACAAGTAAAGGGAAACCATATGATAATTGACTCTCTCTGCTTAACTTATTTCACTCAACATAATCTCCAGTCCTGTCCATGTTGATGCAAAAGTTGGGTATTCATCCTTTGCATTGTATATATGGACCATAACTTCTTTATCCATTCGTCCATTGAAGGGCATCTTGGCTCTTTCTACAAGAAAGAGTGCTTTCTACCAAGAAGCATGGTACTGGCACAAAAACAGACACATAGACCAGTGAAATAAAGTAGAGAGTCCAGATATGGACTCTCAACTCTCTGGTCAAATAATCTTTGACAATGCAGGAAAAACTATCCAGTGGAGAAAAGACAGTCTCTTCAATAAATAGTGCTGGGAAAATTGGACAGCTATGTACAGAAAAATGAAACTTGGCCATTCTCTTACATCATGCACAAAGACGAACTTGAAATGGGTAAAAGACCTCAACGTGAGGCAGGAATCTATCAAAATCCTAGAGGAGAATATAGGCAGTAACCTCTTCAACATTGGCCACAGCAACTTCTTTCAAGACATGTCTCCAAAGGCAAAGGAAACAAAAGCAAAAATGAACTTTTGGGACTTCATCAGGATCAAAAGCTTCTGCACAGCAAAGGAAAGAGTCAGCAAAACAAAGAGGCAACCCACGGAATGGGAGAAGATATTCGCAAATGACACCCCTTCGCCTCTTAAGGATAGCCTCATTCTGCAGAACGAGAGAAATGAGTGCCCATCCAGTTTTTGTTCCTTCCAGCTGCTTTGGCATCTAGTGCATGCACTTGACTCCTACTCCAAAATATCTTCCTCAGGAAGGATGAATGATCTTTCTGAAATTGAAAGCTCATCATGTTATTCTCCTATTTAAAATGCTTCAAGGGGATCCTTTTCCCAATGCGCCCTGTCCCTTGTGATTCTGCATATCAAAGCAAAGCTTCCTAACCTATTTTAATGTGCCCTTGTTTACGTGACCTTTTGTCACTGGCCCAGAGCCTGTGTGGCCTGAATGAGCTTCTGCTACCTGGTGGCTGAGATAAGACAGACCTTTTGTGTCCCTCCAGCCTCACCTCTCCACTCTGTGCTCTGATCCCACTGAACTACTCTTCATTTCCCAGTTACACCATGATTGCCCGACCCATTGCTCATTGCGCATAATCTTTCTGTCCCTAGAATGCTCTTTCCTGGGCGTTTGCCTGCCCAACACATTCCCTCCCTTCAGGTGTCAGCTGACCTTTCCCTTCCTGGAGAGTCTCGAGACTGCCCTGCGGATCTGGCCAGCTCCTAGTGCTCTGTGAGTCTCCTTTCACAGCTGTTGGCTCTTGTTTACATTTTGGGTTTTGCTTGTCTGCATCCCACTCTTTGAAAACAAGGTATGTTGCTGTCCTCAGGTTTTGTTTTTGTTTTGTTTTGTTTTTTAAGATTTTATTTATTTATTTGACAGAGAGACAGCAAGAGAGGGAACACAAGCAGGGGAAGTGGGAGAGGGAGATGCAGGCCGCCCCCAGAGCAGGGAGCCCAGTGTGGGGCTCGATCCCAGGACCCTGGGATCATGACCTGAGCTGAAGTCAGATGCTTAAGGACTGAGCCACTCAGGGGCCCCACTATCCTCAGGTTTAAATGAGGTTGCTGTTCTCTCCCCTGCCATAACACAGTAGATGCTGTGTTAGTAGATACAGAAAGAATGAGCTCTAGACAAGACAGAACCCATGGCTTCCTGGCCCAAGTGCCCTGCTTTTCTCCTTGATGAGACTCTCTTCCCTTGGCCTTCCCCTATTCTGTTTCCTCAGCCCAAGTGCTGTGTGCAGCCTGATTATGTATAACCCACTCAAGGTTGTTAGGACAGGAGAGAAAATGAGAATTTAATGTCCTTCCAGGTTTTGTTTAGCAGGGAAAGGAGAGAATACCTGGAATTGTTCTTGCTTTGGAATGGTTTTCTGTCTGTCCTGGTTTCAGGTTCAGTCAGATAGATTGAGCATGTGCCCATCATCATACGGCTTTCAGAAGGGACACCGAAAGGACTCTCCACCCTCCTGTCTAACACAAGCTCACTGCTTCCGCCTTGGATTGTGCTGGGCATTTCCGGTTTTGCCACTGCTGAGAAGTGGGGCCCTGGATCCCACCTTTCTGTTTAGGGTTTCGGTCAACCTCTCATTCAAAGTCCTGATACGAGAATCGATATTTACACCAGCAGAGTTTTAGAAAAGCTCCTTCCCTCTTCTTCCAAAGTGCTACTGTTCCTCGGTAGGACCAGCCTCTCTGACACAGTTCAGTGCAGTGGGAACCATCTGAGAGTCCACAGAATCCATCTGGAGTAAACAGACCCCCTGGCCGACTCTGAGGCAGAGGAGAAGTAGCAAAAAGCAAGTGAGAATGAATGAGATGAATGTGTCCCTCCTTCTCTCCACTCACTCATAACGTGTGCTGAAATCAGAAGTAAAGTAAAATCAAGGCGAGTTCCTCTGCTCAGTCACCCCACCCTGCTAATAAGACCTTGGGGATGCATGAGGTCTCACACTCAGGTATCAGCAGTATGGATAATGTAAGAGAAAGACGATGCTACATTTAGTTTAAAAGTTCTTCACTTTCTGGCCTGAGGGAGGATTTTTACAAAAAGTAGAAGCGACAGTATCCTGAAGCTTCTGTGGAGGGGAAGAAGTCAGGACTGTGAGTGAGCGTACCTCTAGTCCCTCTGGTGGGCACTGGTCCACATCACAAGGAACCCAGCTGTGGTGGCTGGGAGCTTCAGAAGGCCTGGCAGGCAACAGTCAGAGGCATAGAGAAGTTTCTTTTTACTTAGAATTCTAGAAGGCAGCAGTTACAAGGACAGTGGAGTCAAGTTGTCCTTTTCCATTGTACTGATAGTGGGAGACCCAGATGAGAGATCTCACCCATCACTGCACTGAAGTTCTGAGGCCAGAGTTTTAAGTGACACTGGCTCTTACAGGAGCATATAAGCTTTATTGATTAGCTGAGGGGTATCCAGGGCCTGTGGAGAGCCAGCCCCCTTTCCCGTATGGGTGAGTGGGCTTTTCTAGTCCCCCATCCAGCTGGGTTCAGTATCATTTAAAGAACCTTTAAGGAGAACCTGCACCCTTGGATGCTGGGCCAGTATTACTGGTGTTAGGAAAGAGCTGGGAACAAGGTACTCTGGTCCTTGACCTCATAAAGCTCATACTCCCAGGTCTGTAGGGGGGTTTGACCTTCTCCTGCCTAATAAGTACGGTGATTCATTGGCATAATTTCTTTTGGGGGTGGTTTTCAGGACATAAGTCCTTATCTTAGGTGACCTTCAGTTAGGCCTATTTCACCAAGACTCTTCATTAGCTTCCAACTTACGGTACTCAAATAGTGAGTGAATATAATGACAAGAAAAGATGCTTTTCTTTTCCTCAAGCAATGAATTCAGCCTGATTTCAGTGGCTGTTTTGGACAGGTATATTTGTAAGCAATATTATATTTTATTCCCTATGATATTCCTATATAGATAATTTATATTAATAGTTGATAGGTAGAGGTCTAGCTCAGTGTTTTGCAACTCTGGCTGTACATTAGAATCACCAGGAGAATTTTTTTTTAATTGTGATGCCTAAATTCCCACCCCAAAACAGTAAAAATTAGAGTCTTCAAAAGCAAGGCAATATATTACTTCAAATCACTTAATAGTCAAGTATCACATAAAAGTCTGACTAAAGGCTCATTTGTGGAAAAGATAGCCCCCCGGGCCCCAGGACCAACCCCATAAAAATCCATTTAATTTTGGGGTTTTAATTTGCTGGCATATTCTCCAACTATAGCTTAAATGACTCTAGTTGTCCTCACCACTCAGTCATGCTCCCAAGGTATATTTAGCTGGATTCATATTAGAAGGTAAAGAGGGGCAGATAGAAGAAACTGGTCTTTTTAAACCCACATTTTTAAGTATTAGGAGAATCATTCATTGGAAAAAGCCATGGAGGAGGTTTGGACACAAGAAAGAATTTTGTAATAATTAATACAGGCTGAGAGTCCTCAAGTGCTCTCTCTTATGAAAGTCTTGGGTTATTTACGACCTTCTGAGGTTACTTATGACTTTCATTGATGAGGCTCACTTTCCGCATTGGCTAGGAGCTAGACAGAATGGCTCCAAGATCCTGCCCAGTGCTGGGAATCTATAGCTGTTGAAGAAATGGAGCAGCAGAACTGGATAGAAAAGCCATGTTAGAGTATCTACCTTTATGCATTCGCCTCAAGTATTATCAAGAATGATAACTTAGAAAACAAATACAATTTTCTTGTGTCTGACCTCATGTGTAATTTGGACAAAATAATGGT
The DNA here is from genome assembly GCA_004024625.1 of Mellivora capensis. Lineage (NCBI taxonomy): Eukaryota > Metazoa > Chordata > Mammalia > Carnivora > Mustelidae > Mellivora > Mellivora capensis. The sequence goes on along the minus strand of PISX010001676.1, from coordinate 164,664 downwards.
AAATGCTGTAGCAAACAAACCCCCAAATCTCAGTAATCTGATACACTACTTTATTTCTCTCTGATAAAATCTACTTGGATATTTGTCACTTGCTTTCTGCTGAGGGAATCGGGCTCTAGCGTTTTCCATCCACTGGTTCCACCATTCCCTGAAGCCTGGAGGTCCTGTGCTAGAGTCTCTGCATCTAACGGATGAGGGCAGAGAAAGCTTGGAGGATATCAGGAGGTGGCGCCAGGGATGGTTAAGGACCAGACTCTGAAATGTGGCATAGTGATCCTTCTACTCACTTCCCATTAACCAGAACTCAAGTCACTGGGCGATAGTTGCAAAGAATGTCTGGAAATGTAGTTGCACTGCATGCCCCCAAAGAAGAGGAAGTGGTTTGATATATATCTAACTAGTCTCTGCTAGACTTTCATCATTGTCGTCATTGTCATCGTCATCGTCATCGTCATCATCATCGCCACAGCGGAATTTGCCTCAGTTTGCTTTCCTGAAATTTCCCAAGTCAAAATTTTTAGGTTATTTAGCTTAACAAATTATGTACAAGACACTTTTCCTATATATTTTTATTCCAATACGTGTTTTCTGTCTTGGTCTGACTTAAAATAATGACTACCAGATTGAATTTGCCCCAACTAGCTGATTTAGCCTCTAACTCCTCCATGTCCACAATTGGGAGATGTACCAGATTTTTGAGGAAGGGAATATGTGTTCAGTTATTGTTGAGAGCCTACCACACACTGGTCACTGGATACTCAATGGTAACCAAAAACAGACAAGCAGCCTGCTCTTGGGAAGTGTATGTTCTGTTAAAGAAGATGGACAGAGTATTTTAAAGGAGAGAGCATTGTGTTAAGAGAATTAAGACAAAGGAACGAGCCATAAGCAGAAGGGCCAAGAAAGCATTCCTAGGGAAGTGCAACTTCACTGGGCTATGAGGAATGAGTCGTTTAGACATCTGAGACAGTGGAGCATGTGTATTTGAGGAACTGAAAGAAGGCCAGTGTGGTTAGGGCGCAGAGGTTGAGGGAGAAGCATGATTCAAGACGAGTTTTCAGAGATAGACTGTGAAGGACTTAGACCATGTTAAGGATTTTGGCCTTTCTCCCAAAAGTAAAGGAAAGCCCAGCCATTTCATTACTTCGTACACCACTCATCCATCACAGGTTTTTCCTGAAAGGCCTTTGGCAATAGGGGAGATAGAGAGGCAACTTCATGAGTAAGTAAACAGCGGAACCTCTCCCCTAAGTGTTGTGGTTTTTAGCCACACACCATGTACTCTGCATCTCTCCAGCTCTCCTCATTGTTTCCTAGAGCTAAAAGTGAGACAAGCTCGAAGGGAACATGGCCTGGTTAAGAAGACAGTCTGAAGAGTGAAAGGCTTTTCCTCTTCCAAATGGGAGCCATTGTCTGCCTTCTCCAGTGTGTACGTTAGCAGAACGACACATATTTCCAGGCCTTTCCACTGCTAGCCAATTCCATCTTATCAGCAACTCTCCAGCAGTTATTTTTCAGAAATGAGTCTCGATTATAGCCTTCTGATTCCTAGTCAGCGTACTTTACACTTTTCCACAAAGATCCAGACATCATTCTCCTTTCTCCATAATCTTGGAAATATCACTTCCTATCAAACCAGGGCACTTATTCGTCATCCCATTTCTCCCCACTGAGCTGACCTTTGTTTTCTTTCTAAAATTGGAAGCAAATGTAACGTTGGAGCTCAACATTCCCATCTCTACAAAATCTGCCCTGACAACAAATTTGTTGACTGTATCACCCTCCCACTGAATAGAATAGCTGCTTGAGGGAATTGTCTTCAGCTGTTTATTTATTTATTATTTTTTTGAAACACAACACTGGGCTCCAGACTGCTCAGTGTGGGTTTTGGGGACTTAACAAAGCAACAGAAGACGGAATCTGATGGGGCGTGCCTTTGTTCCAGATTTGCTAGACAGTCACAGTCAAGCTATCGAGTGCTTTCCCTCGGTGTGCTAATACGTGGGCACATGCCACCCGTATATTACAATGCATGTGCCATAATACTTCGAAGCAAGAGAGTTGAGGCTTATGATGAATAAAGTGGTGGTCAGGCATATTGGAGTTATTCCAGTCTGTCCTGTCTATGCTGCCTAATGAATGTTCATTCCTACAGATTAAATGTTGCCTATAGATTCAAATCAGGAAACCTTCGAGACTTCTAGATACAGAAGAGCTGGAGAGATCAAAGCCTTGCTCATGACTGCAATGACCCGATCTCATCTCATTTTATATATCCTAGACTGCAGCCTTCCTGACCTGCTTTGTAGTCCTCAAAATCCCCACCCTTTTAGGACCATCTGCTTTTGCTCATTCTGTGCCCTGCCTTGAAAAACCTTTCCCCACATCTTTGTGTCAAGATCCTTCATGGCCAACTGTAGTGCCTCATTCCCGAAGCTTTTCTTTGCCTCACCCTTTGGAAGTCATTGTCCCTCTTCTCACTTTGTGTTGTAGATTATCTCTCTTTATATTCTGATGAACTTATAGGGGTTGTCTTCTGTTCTCTATAAGAATAGCTTTTGAGGGAAGGGCCTGTAATTTATCTTTGTATTTGTGTTTCCTAGAGCTCCTTCTAGTGGGAAAAAGTGTTTTGAGGTCAGTAAAAATTAAGTTCAAACTGAGCTCTGTGATTAAAACAATTATTTATGACCTTGGACAAGTTTTTAAACCTATCTAAACCTCCTAAATGCTGCAGAGGAGAGTGGGGATAGCTCATCGGTAAGGAATAAATGAGCAGACTTATAAGAGAACTCCCAGTGTGGGGCCTAACTCATGATCGATATTCAGAAACAGTACTTTATATCCTGCATACATTTACATGCCTCGTTGGTATTTAATGTGTATGTGAAATACGGTGTATCTTACAAGCAATAATGATGATTTTAGTATTCACTGCATGGTGATGTGGTGCGTTTCATGCCATGAGCTGAGGACTCTAATCTGTCCTATTTTATAGGAGAGAGAAATGGAACTTAGAGAAGGTTAGTAATCTGTCCAAAGTTGGCACAGATGTTGGATGGGCTGGACCTCGAACTCGGGCAGTCAGACCCCAGGACCTGTGCTCTTGGCACTGCTTTCTGGATGCCTTTTCCATCTTGAATTATCACCTAAATAGACAATGTAACTTGTAAATCTACCCCTTCCAGGAACATAATAAAGTCTGTTCACTCTCCCAGACATTCGAAGATAAATTGCTGTTCTCCCCGAAGCTGCCCTCTCTGCAAGGTAAAACAATCCATGGCCCATTCCATGTTTCCTCACAGGTCAGATTTTCAGCTCTCTCACTGTGTCCATCTTGGTCTCTCTGCCCTGGATGGGCTCCTATTCTTTTTTCTGTTCTTAACAGATAAGATACAGTTGCTTTGAAATACGACGCAGTGAGGTGACAGAATTAGAAGGCATAATTCTGATGTCAGGGGACACTTTTGTGGGACCCTAATATAGCCACTTGCTGACTTGGGTCAAGCACTCGCAATAACATGGGAAGCCCAAGGTGAGAAGATGCTGACTAGAAATAGGGAAGGAGGCTTTAGAGAAGGGAGAGCCCACTCTCTGCAAAGTCTCTGCATGTTGAGATTTTATGAACTCTGTCACTTGCTGGTGAGTTGTCTTGCTCAGTATCTTCAAATCCAGCTGCAATTTGGGTTCCACCCTCTTCACTTAAAAGGGTGATTAACTATTTGTGAGGGATAATTATTTAATTGCCATTTCAGCTACATGTGTGTAGTTGTTTTGCCTTTTTTCCCCCTCGGTGTAAGCCAGGTCTTCTCAATAATAAAAAATAATCTGGAATTAGTCAACTGCCTTTTAACAGGTTTTCATTCAGTCTGGCACAGGGAGAAGTTTCCAATTTTACAACATCACCTTTACTGTCAAGAAAGAAAGAAAAGATCCCACTCTGTTGACAGATTACCAGCTCGCCAACATCTCCGGAACTGTCGTACAGCCATTGCTTCATCTTGAACGTTGTACTCTATCTCTGGATACAAATTTAATCAGAGAGAATTACTGCTCTCTTAATACCTATATAAGCTTTATCTTCATAACAGATACAAAAACCACTTAAAATGTAAACCTCTCTGTGAGGGTGCAGATGATTATCCACTTTTCTTTTTTTTAAGACTATTTATTTACCTGAGAGTCACAGAGAGAGAGACAGAGACCACAGAGGGTTAAAGAGAAGTGGGCTCCCTGCTGAGCAGAGAGCCCAACATGGGGTTCGATCCCAGGACCACGAGATCATGATCTGAGCCCAAGGCAGATGCTTAACCAACTGAGCCACCCAGCCATCCCCAATCCACTTTTTCACCAAGGGCTGTGGAATGCAACGTGGCGGGGGAGTCACTGCCCTCATGTCCTCTTCGCCATAGGAATTATTTTAGCAGCGACTTGCTGTGTTAAGGACGTTCTTAATGAATGCTGCGAAATTCTTTTTTATTGTTGTCGAGATCCCTTTGCTTCCCATTGTTAGATGTAGCTGGTGTTTTCTGTTTTTGGAACGTGTAGGTGCTGAGCTCTCCATAAAGTCTGCCGGCCACCTTCACTTTATAGGCTTTACCAGGAAAAGGGTGTGTGAGTGGGGTTCAGAAAAGCCTGTGCACTTCACGTGTAAACTCGGGCTCACATTTCCGCATTCAAGCGGTGGATATGTAAACAGCATGCTTAGAGTACAGAGTTCTGACTTTTTGAATTATAAAAGTAGCCCATCTTCTAGTAAAAAGTTAAGTTATGCAGAAATATCTAAAATAAAAAGTGAAATTCTTCCCAACTGCTCTCTCTAGAATAAGCTACTGTTAAACATTCTGTGTATCTAGCTCCAGAAGTCAAATTGTTTATGCATTATAAACACATAGATGCACATGTACATACACCTTACTTTTGTTTTCCCCCCTCACAATGTGTGCGTGGTGTCTTTTGGAAAGTGATGGTACCGGAGGGTCTACCCTTTGTCTTTCTAATGGTGCCAGAGTATTCTATAGGTTGCGTGGCTCATAGTCATTTCCCTGCAGATAAGTATTTATACTGTTTCCATCTTTTGCCATTAAAAGCAAATATCTGTGAGGCCCTTGGCTGGCTCAGTCGGTTAAGTGTCCAACTCTTGGTTTCAGCTCGGGTCATGATCTCAGGTTCATGAGGACGAGCCCCACATCAGGCTCTGCAGTAGGTGTGGAACCTGCTTAAGATTCTCTCTTTCCACTCTGCCTCTGCTCCTCTGCCCCCTCTCTCACTCTTTTTCTCAAATAAATCTATTTTTTAAGAGCATATATCTTTGTGCAATGATCTTTATACAATTTTGAAACTTTTCCATAGCATAAGATTTCTAGAACAAGCTTGCTGAGTCAAAAGTGTATGTGCATTTCTATTTTCATACCTACTGAAATAGCCCTACAAACATGGGGTCCCAGTTAATTCATCTCAGGGGTGTGTAAGAATACCAGATGACACACAGGCCTACTAACCTTATACATGGTTAGCTTTGAAATTTCTCCCAAAAAGATAGTCTAAAAACAGGATACTGATCAGGTGGGTTTGGGTTTTTGCTTGTTTGCATTTTTGTAATTTTGGGTGGGTGTAGGGTCATCTCATATGCTTGCCTCTTCCCATCTCCTGTGTTCTTTTTTTTGGTTGGAGTACTCATGTTTTTCTTGTTGACGTATTGAAAACGTATATACTGAGGTAATAAAACGTATGAGTTTTACCCTTTCATTAGTGGTTATTTTGAAACCCTGCACAGAGCCCTTGTAGGTTCCTTGAAGAAGACCCTGAGTGAAAAATGGCCTGGCTGGCAGGGTCTCCGGGCTCCTACGCTCCCTCCAACCCCTTACCCCGACCACACAGAAACACCGACCAGAGTAGCCCAACTTTTACCTGCATCTCATGTTGGGCTTTCAAATTAAACAAAGGCTCTTGAGGCTAAAAAGATGTTGAAAAAGCACTGCTATGGGAGGAAGAGCACCAAATTTGTCATAAAATGGTCTGTCTCAGGCTCTACAGCTTAGCACTTTCAGATAGGAAAAGCCCTTAGAGATTAAGTGTTAAGTTCCTGTTTTATTACAAACACCTAAATCATGTAAACCATACTGTGAATATATGTTGATATACATAAAATGCTCACAGATGGCTTTCCTGACTTCCGTAATGCCTCAATTCTGATGTGTATTTTCTTCCTCATAATAGCTTCCACATATATTTGAAACTGGGAGTATGTATATGACTATAGATCATGCTCAGGGCTTATTATTATTTTGGTTATTTATTATGTTACTGCATTGAGTCCACTGATGATGTGTTCCTCTGAGGACTCTACTAACTCAAGGCCAGTGGGAATGTGCTGCCCACCACTGAGAATAGCTAATGGGGGCCAACCTTTCAATTATGCAAATGGAGGCCCTCAGATACCAGGGTGGTCTCCCTACCCTTGATGCCTTCACTCCTTGTGCAGTGCACTTTTCCCCACTTTGCCATTCTTTGCTGATTAATCTTGGGCAGATTTTCCTGGCATGTCTGAATCTCAGTTCTTTCCTCTCTTTCAATGAGAGTACTAATGAATGCATGCATTGACATTCTGACTAAGGTAGGGCTGGAGGGATAATGAATGTTCTTACCTTTTGTGAATAGCATAGTAACTTACAAAAATGTGAAGAATAATTTAAGTACTTCTGGCCCTTTATGATGGTGTTAAAATAGAATTGCCAGTTTGAACAGCAACTGTAGTAATTCACTGTGTTTTGTTTTTAGCATATTCCCAAATCAGGTAGACCAGTGTTGATATTTTAGCTCTTGTAGCTTCTGTTTCCCTAGTTTAATTTTTTAGATTTGAAGGGGGAAAAAAAGAAAGGAGGAAGGAAAATGTAACTGCGTGTGGCTTTCATTCTTTCATACTGCGTGAAATGAGAGCACAGCAATAATTCTAAATGGTCAAGGTAGTCGCCTGAGGGCATTCTTTGGAATTCTTCTTTCTGTGTTTGTTCACTTAAGAAGGGCCTAATTTCCACCAACATCTACAGGACTCTTTTATACCAATTTAATTGTTAAATAAGACTTGTTATAACATATTTATTCAAAGACTTATTCAAAACAGCTTTTTTTTTTTAAAAATGGGGAAGTGGTGGGTACTTATATTTCAGGATAATTTACTCTTGCATACTCAAAAATCTCCTTTATCCCTTTTAAAAATCGTAGTTATTTAGGCTTATTTCATAATTATTCATTCAGTTCTTTCCGCAGATATTCTAGGGTCTTTGGATGCATCAGAAAACAAAACAGCAGAAAGTTCTGTCTTCCTAGCATTTACACTCTAGCAGGGGAACACACAGGATAAATAATAAACCTAACACAAAAGTAAATTATGTAGTATATTTGAAGGTGATATATGCAATGAAAAGAAAAAATCAGGGGAAGGGAATAAAGAGTACAGTACATGGACCACCTGGGTGCCCAGTCAGTTAAGCATCCCGCTCTTGGTTTCAGCTCAGGTCATGGTCTTGGAGTCCTGAGATCGAGCTCTGTGTTGGGCTCTGCACTCATTAGGGAGTCTGCTTAGGATTCACTCTCCCTCTCCCCCTCACCCTCGCCCTTATCTCTCTCAAATAGGTAAATAAATCTTATTTAAAAAGGAGTACTGTATAATTGGAGGTTACAGTTTTCAATTGGGTGGTCAGAGTAGACTTCTTTGAGATAATCTTTGAGTGTGGAGTTGAAAGTGGTGAGTGTGCCATATGCTAACGACCCCAGGTCAGGAGTGTGCCTTCAGTGTTGGAAGAACATCAGAGGGTCTAAGTAACCATGGAGAAGTGAGCAAGTTGGGGCGTAGTATAAGATGCCAGAGAGGTAACTTGGAGAAGAGAGTGTAGATCTTTTAGAACCTGATAGGCCCTTTTAAGGATCCATTTGAGAAGCATATTATTATGTGAAGTTCTACTGTTCATCCCAAGTTACAGAAGCAATGATAGACATGCAAATTGTTTATTTTATCAGTCCCAAGTATAAAACATCCAATCAGCTTAATTCAACCAAAGAAACATCCATCAAGCTACTCCTTTGTTCCAGGCAGGGAACCAAGGTGGTCTGGTCGAAACGTCTCGAATTGAGTTGCAAAGGAGAGAAATAACTATCAAATGGCATTCATAGAGGAACCCAATGAGTGTCTTGTGGTCCATATATACTACGGAGTATTATGCCTCCATCAGAAAGGATGGATACCCAACTTTTGTATCAACATGGACGGGACTGGAGGAGATTATGCTGAGTGAAATAAGTCAAGCAGAGAAAGTCAATTATCATATGGTTTCCCTTACTTGTAGAGCATAAGGAATAACACAGAGGACATTGGGAGATGGAGAGGAGAAGTGAGTTGAGGGAAATTAGGAGGGGAAACAAACTGTGAGAGACTGTGGACTCTGAGAAACAAACTGAGGGCTTTAGAGGGGAGAGGTTGGGGGTTGGGTGAGCCTGGTGGCGGGTATTATGTAGAGCACGTACTGCATGGAGCACTGGGTGTGGTGTGTAAACAATGAGTTTTGGAACACTGAAAAATTAAATTAAATTAAATTTTTAAAAATACCACCAAAAAATAAATAATTAATTGATTAAAAATAATAATAGTGTTACTATTATATAATATACATACAGATAAATTTATAAATCATAAATATATAGTTGGCCGAATTACCAAAAAGTGAACACGCTTTCATGGTCAGAACATTAGCAGTTTACGGAACCTCAGTAGCTTCCCTCGTGCCAAACATCACTGTCCCTTTTCTCCTTCCCAAAGATGGCCGCTAGCCTCAGTGATAATGCTGCATATTAGTATTAACTGCTTTTATTATATTTGCTTTTATGCAGGTTTCCTTTGTTCTATGTTATGATGGAGTAGTTCTGAGATTCTAGGCATAGCCATTGTTTGTTTTCTTTTAGAAGTTTTACCATTTTAGGTTTTACATTTACATCTTACATCATTTTGAGTTAACTTTCACCTAAGGTGTGACTTATGGATCAAGGTTCTCTGATATTCCAGAACCATTTAGTGAAAGTTAATTAATCATATGTGGATGGTGAGCCATGTAAAATATATGGACCCTAGGAACTATCCTGAGTCTGTATATGGATTTTCTGTTGTGTGCATCAATCTACAAGAATCGTTCTCCAGTTCTCACACCGTCTGGACAACAATAGCTGTGCAGTAAATCTGGAAATCAAGCAGTGTGATTTGCTCTGTTTTTCCAAAATTGTTTTTCTTTTATAAAAAATCCTGCTGGGATTTTGATTGGAATTGTGTTGCATCTGGGGATTAGTGTGAGGAGAAATGACATCTTAACTACATTGAGTCTTGCAATACATTTTATCTTTCCATTTATTTAGATTTGTAATTTCTTTAAATATTTTATTTATTTGTGAGAAAGAGAGAAAGCGAGAGAGAGCATGAGTGGGGAAGAGAGGGAAAAGCAGGTTTCCTGTGAGGAGGGACCCCCATGCGAGACCTGATCCTAGGACCCCGAGATCATGACCTGAACCAAAGGCAGATGCTTAACCTACTGAGCCACCCGAGTGCCCCAAGATTTGTAATTTCTTTAATCAATGTTTTGCAGTTTCAGCATGGCAGTCTTGTGCATATTTTATAAGATTTGTAACGAGGTATTTATGGGGTTTGGTGCTTTTATAAATACTTTAGAAATTTTAATTTCCAACTGTTCATTATTGCTGTATAGTAATAAGACTGATTTTTTTAATATTGACTCCATGTCCTGTGACCTTTTTAAACTAGTTTATTAATTCTAGTTGCTTTTTTCTTTTACTGTGGGGAATTTTTAATGAAAAAAAGTCATATTTTCTGCAAATGGAGACAGTTTCTTTTCTTTCTTTTGAATCTATGCCTTTTCTGTTTCTTGTCATATTTCACTGGGTAGGACCTCCAGTGAGATGTTCAACAGAAGTCACAAGAGTGGACATTCTTACCATTCTTGTTCCCAGTCTTAAGGAAAAGCTCTGAATCTTTTACCATTAAGTATTATATGAGATGTAAGGTTATTGTAGATGTTCTTTATCAAGTTGAGGAATTCCACTTCTGTTCCTAGTTATCTGAGAGTTTTAATCATAAAAATGTATTAAATTTTGTCAAATGATTTTCTGCATCAGTTGATAGGATAATATTTTTCTCCGATAACCTATTAATATGGTGGATGGCATTGGTTAATTTTTAATGTTGTATCTGCCTACATTATGAGGACAAATGCCACTTGGTCATGTTGTACTAATCATTTTATGTATTGCTGGATGTAACTTGCTAGTAGTTCATTGAGGATTTTTGCATCAATGTTCATGAGGTATATTGGTATATCATTTTCTTTTTTGTAATGTCTTCATCCAGATTTGGTAGCAGGGTAATGCTTGCTTCATAAAAGGTGTTGGGAAGTGTTCCCTCCTCTATTATATTCTGGAAGAATTTATGGGAATTGGTTTTATTCCCTAAATGTTTGGTAGACTGTGCTAGTAAAACCACCTGAACCTGGAATTTTCTTTGTTAGAAGTCTTTTATCTACAAATTCAATTTATTTTAAGATGAACTTTAACAGTTTGTATTTTTCAGGAAACTGATCTATTTACTCTAACTGGCTGTGTTTATAGGCACAGTGGTGGTTTACACTATCCTTTTATTTTTTTATTATCTATTTTTATTATTTTTATCTATTTTTTATTTTATCTATTTTTATTATTATTTTATTATCTACCAGAGTAGATACTCTGGTGTTTTTCCCTCTTTTGTTCATGATATTTATGATTTATGTCTTACTTAATTTTTCCCTTGATCAATCTGGTTAGAGTTTATCTTTTTTTTTTTTTTCTTAAAAGAATCAGCTGTTGTTTCCATCCATATTGTCTCTGTTGTTTTTCTGTTCTCAATTTCATTGATTTCTGCTGTTATTTCATTCCTCTTTCTTGCCTTGGATTTAATTTGCTCTTCTCTATTTTCTTAAAGTAAAAGCTTCAGTCATCAATTTAAAGCCTTTTGTCTTTTCTAATACAAACACTTAATTAATAAACACTACTAGAGCTGCATCCTAACGAATTTTGGTATGTTGTACCTTCATTTTCCTTCAGGATATTTTCCAATTTCCCTTATGATTTCCTTTTGACTTATGGGTTATATAGAAGTTTTTTTTTCCAAATACTTGGATTCTTTTTTCTACCTTTCTGTTAATGGCTTCTAGTTTATTTCCTTATAGTCTATGAACATATTTTGTATTACTTCAGTTCTTTTACATTTCTGAAGGTTTGTGTCATGTCCCAGAATATATTCTGTCTTGGTGAATGTTCCATGCTTTTCCAAAGTAATTGTATTTTCCTGTAGTTGGGTGGAGTGTATCATTGTCAACTAGGTCAAGTTGACTGATGGTGCTGTTTATTTTTTTCTATTCTTACTGATTTTATGTCTGCTTATTCAGCTACTGAGACAGGGGTACTGAAACCCTGACTATAATTGTAGATTTGTCTAGTTCTCGTTTTAGTTGTATGAGTTTTGTCTGTGTATTTTAATGTATTTTGAAGCTCTACTAAATGCATACACAGTAGGACTATTAGGTTTTCTTGACCCCGGAATTGATCCTTATATCATTATATGATGTGCTTCTTTAATTCTAAAAATATTCTTATTCTGATCTCTATTGATGTGACTATACCTTTCTTTGATTAACTAATCACATTTCTTTTTCTAGCCATTCATTTTGTTTGTTTGTTTTTTCCTATCCATGTCTTTATATTTGAAGTGGGTTACTTTTAGACAGCAAATAAAGTTGGATCTTGCTTTTTTTTTAATCCAAACTGGCTATCTCTGTATGTTAATTCACATGTTTAGACAGTTTACATTTAATGTGATTATTGATATTCACCAATCTTGTTGGCTTTAAAATTTTTTCTGTTTTATTTCTTTTCTGTCTTTTGTTGGATTGTGTATTTTTCACAATCATTTTATTTCTACTATTTGTTTCTTATACTCTTGAATTTAGTGTTAGTTTTGCATTTTGATTTATAATATATACCATTAATTAATCACGGTCTATCTTCAAATAATATTATATTGCTATATGTACAGTGTCAGGATCTTATAGTAGTGTACTCCCAATCTCCTTGCTATCTTCTGTGCTCTTGCCATTCTTTTTATTTGCATATATGAAATAAACACACAGCATACTATTGCTAATTTTGCCTTAGATAGTTTTAAGAGTAGTTCAAAATAAGAGAAAAATTATGTAGGCTTGTCTACCACTCCTCATTCTTTTCTGTATTAATCCAGGTATCCTGTATGGTGTTTTATTCCTTCTGCCTAGAAAACTTCCTCTAACAGTTCTTGCTGTATAGGTCTGCTGGAAATGAATTCCCTCTTAATTTTTGTTTTCCTGAAATAGTTTTTAATTCACTTTCATTTTAAATGAGTTTTGCTGGTGATAGAATTGTGTTGACAGCTTTTTCCTTTCATCACTTTAAGATGCCCTTCCATTATTACATTATTCTCTCACTTGCATAGTTTTGTCTTGTTTTGTTTTTATTTTGTTGTTGTTATTTGTTTGTTTTGAGAGAGAGAGTGAGCATGCGAGTGGGTGGGAGGAGAACAGAGAGAATGTGTAAGCAGGCTCCATGCCCCAGTGAGGACTCAGAACTCTGAGATCATAACCTGAGCTAAAATCAAAAATTAAGAGTAGGACACTTAATCAACTGAGCCACCTAGCTCCCCTGCTATTACTTTTGACTTGATGTTCATAAAGCCAGGAAGATGCTCTCTATTCTGTTTCAGCCTCAGTTTTAGGGAACCACTGTGTCTCTGGGTCTCAGGAGCAGATTATCTCAGTGATTCTGTCTCTCCCCCAGTTTATTTTCTCCCTATCCCCTCAACCCCCAGTGGGTCTTTACTGGTATAGTAAGGGCAACAGGGTTCACTACCCTTTTCCCAGGGGCTCAAGACTTTTGTTCTGAGCTTTACACCTCTTACACCTCTTACACAGCCACTGTAGCTCCCCTTGCCATCCTCCACCAGGATGGACACTTTATCAGGACTCTCATCGTACCTCAAGTCTCTCCTGAGAGGATCTGGTAAGATTTTTTTTTTAATTTTTAAAATTTTTTTAAAGATTTTATTTATTTATTTGTCAGAGAGAGAGAGAGAGAGAGCCAGAGAGCAAGCACAGGCAGACAGAGTGGCAGGCAGAGGCAGAGGGAGAAGCAGGCTCCCTGCCGAGCAAGAAGCCCGATGTGGGACTCGATCCCAGGATGCTGGGACCATGACCTGAGCTGAAGGCAGCCGCTTAACCAACTGAGCCACCCAGGCGTCCCGCATCTAGTAAGATTTGTAGAGAAAATCCGACAAAGGCGCATGAATTGAATTCCCTTTCTTTCTACACTACCCGGGAACATTATGCTCTACCAGCCTTACCAGCCTTTAACACTTTCTGAATGATTTAGATGATTTCTTCTTACCAAGTAGTATGGCACTCAAAAGCATTTGCCTCAAGGTAAGCGAGTGCCCAAATTCTGTCTGTCCTTGGAGGCATCCAACTTTCCCTAGATTTCAGGTTAATTAGTTTCTCTACAGCCTCAGTTGTCTAATGGTGCAAAGAAAGTTGTAGATTTGCAAACTGTCTGGCATGTGTTTTGTTTGTTTGGTTTTGTGTTTGTTTTGGGGTTTTTTTTGTCATAAGGATGGGAACAGCGGTCTTTCCAGGTTTCTCCATCTTATGCAGAAACCATATAGCTCACTTTATTCATTTTCATTTATGTGTAGTTTTCCATTGTATGAAAAGCACCCCATAACTCCCCTTTTCTCAAAAGAAATTTGTATTATTTATAGTTGGCATCATTATTATAAATAGTGTTTCTATGATCACGTATCTTTTTGTACACATATAGGAATATTTCTGTAAGGTATAGGCATAGGAGGAAAATTGATGAGTTACAGAGTACATATATGTGTATATGAGTGATAAGGTATGTATATTATATATTATACATGTATCTATATATAATATATGTTATCTATATAATATATATCATATAATAATATATCATATAATAATATATAATATAATAATATATAATATAATATGTATATTATATATATAATAAATTATTTTCATAAATGTTTTCAGTGAAGTATAACTGATAGAAAAGTACAAACATCTTAAATGACCACAGGACATCTTTTAAACTCTAACATGCTAGATCTATGGATATTCCATATATTCAAGCATTAACTGAGAACCTGTTCCATGGCATGTAGGAAATGACAGGTGAGAGAGAAGTCACTGCCACGAAGGAGTTTCAAAGATAAGATATGATCAAGTGCTGTACAGAAAAAAAAAAATGAGTGAAGGGAGAGAAATCCTAACTGGGAAAATCAAGAAAAGCATATTGGAGATGCCATTTGATTTTGACCTTTAAGTTTGGTAATGTAGGGGTGCCTGGGTTGTTAAGTGTCTGCCTTCGTCTCAGGTCCTGGGATCGAGCCCCACATTTGGTCCCTATTCCAGAGGAAGCCCGTTCTCCCTCTCTCACTCGCCCAGCTTGTTTTCCCTCTCTCGCTGTGTCTGTCTCTGTCAAAAAAATAAATAAATAAATACAAAATCTTTAAAAAAATTAAGTTTGGTAAGTGTAGATATCAGCTAAGAACTGGTATCTGGACATTTGGGCTAGACTTTTAGTCTCTGCACATTCTAGCTGGATAAAACTTAGTCTTCCTTCCTCTAAAATGTAAATAAGCTTCATACCAACATAAATTAAATAATGCACCATCAGGCACAACTTCAGTGGTCAAGAAATGTTAGCTGCCATTGTCATCCTCATCATCGTCCTATGTCAATTTTACCTTTAAGTTATCTTCTTCAGAGATTTCGTAGAGCTTAGAGTCATTATGTCAGGAAAGAAACCCATGGCCTTGTTATAGGAATTATTGAGGATATCTGGGTCCTTTGCCCGGGGAGAAATAATCTCAGATCCTTCATTAAGGAATGGCAAACCTTTCAGGATCACTGGGTCCAAAATTCCCACAGATGAGAAAACCAAGTCCTAGAGAGGAAAAGGAGCTTGTCCGGGGTTGCATTCCACTGAGAGAGGTGCCTGTCGAAGTCCCTCAGGTATTCTCAGAGCTCTGAAGAGTGAAGCATTGTCTTACTTCTCTTTTATTCTCCACAAAACCTGTAGCATACTTTGTGGATCTTTATGGAAAATAGGAAAGAGTTCTTACTCCCTTACATTCCTCCTGGCCCATTCAAGGGCGTGAGTGAGCAAGTTTATAAATATTTTGTAAATATGTTTTGTTTTTCCTAAATCAAGTGTAGTTTATACAGATAATGATCTAGGCAAGAGGGAATAAAGTAGAATCTGGAGAATCCTGCTTATCACTCTCTTTTTCTTCTGTGTGTTTCAGCTACAAAATTCTTCATTATCGTACTTCCCAATTCCTTTTATCAGTGCCCGCAGTGCCAGTGGGCAAACAGCATTCTTTATGCGATGAGAGAATTCTGAAAGCTTATTTCTTCCAGCTAGAATAAACCTCCATTTCCACAATGGTAGCAGTGGTGGATTTTAACCAATGTTTTAATGGTGAATATAATCAGAACATGAAAAGATCTAAATGCATACTTTGAAGGAATTTGCAAAGATGACTAGGACGACCCAAAAAAGCACAATTCAGTTTGTTTCTTTCGCATCTGTGTTTATTTTTTTCCCTTTCTCTTGTGCATATTGAGGGCTTTTTAAGATTATATTTTAAAAACCAAGTAAATAGTTTCCGAAATGTTCACTGATGGGGTAGATAAGTATGTTCGTTGCAGATGTGATTATTAAATGATTCAGAGGGCTAGCCCCATACTGACATTTTTTTTCCTTTATTCATGGGTGATTTTTAAGATTCTCTCCACCACCACCCCAACAGATAATTATATGTTCTTATTTTTGTATTTATATCTAGTAAATTTTACTCCAGACATCCAATATTCCAGGTACAGATTTGACTCAAGAGAAAAATTTGCACTTCTCTTAGTGTCCTTTATGTTCTTAAAGTCTCAATTGGTGAGGGCAGGGGAAGGAGAGGAGGTTGGACCAAAACTAATAGGGCAATTGATGGTTGATTTTGAACAAAGTAAACCCTATGAATCAGTGTGAAGTTTTCTACTGTTTCCCTCAATTTCTAGAACCAGTCCCAGCAACTAATGTAGCACTTAGAGCTTGTACACTTGTGCCACACAGATATATATGGAATTCATGAATCAGATTAAAAACTGGCCTTTGAATAATAGAAACTATATGCTATGTATAGTTTCATAGGCATGCGTCTGTTAGTCTCCAGTGAGATAACAAATACCTTGGCTATTTAATTGTGGTAACTCCAACACTCATTTATTCAATCATGCATGGCCCTCGGGCTCTTCAGTGACATCACTTTATGCATGCTTCATTTTGTGCTAGTTTTTGTGCCGAACCTTTTACATGCTTGAGCTTATGTAATCATATCAGTGACCTATTAAATCTTTACCATTATGGTGGTTCACCTGATACCAAAAGAGAAAAGTAGGGTTTACTCTTAAAAGGCTGGTAGAGAGGGGCGCCTGGGTGGCTCAGTGGGTTAAAGCGTCTGCCTTCGGCTCAGGTCATGATCTCAGGGTCCTGGGATAGAGCCCCCATTGGGCTCTCTGCTCAGCAGGGAGCCTGCTTCCTCCTCTCTCTCTGCCTGCTTCTCTGTGATCTCTGTCTGTCAAATAAATAAATAAAGTCTTTTTAAAAAAAAGGCTGGTAGATAGTGGCAAATTTTAATTTTAAGTAGTGCCTCCAGAACATGAATTCTTAATCAGTATTTATTGTTCATTCTTTTTGATAGATCTCTGTGTGCCTGCTACAGATTAGGCAGAATCCTAGGCCCTCTTCTAGTGGCATCGTTAAGGTCCCAGCCAGATGACACCCGATACCACACGAAGGCTACACTGTGCCCCTTGGAACTGCCAGGCTCCGCAAGGAGCAATATGCTATTGCAGAATTCAAGACTCCCTCCCCTTGAGAAAAATCTAGCTTATTTTAGAAGAACTCATTCCCCCAAGGGGATTTGGTTATTGGGCTTAATTAAGTATCTGTCATGGGCAGTACATCCCAATACTACCTTAGGACATGGTAACCTGGCTTTGGGGAAGTCATGTGGTCTAGCTCTCTCAGTAGATGAGTAGATGAGAAGTGACCCCAAAATGTACACTGAGGTCATAACTGAGAAGATAAGCCACAATAAGGAGTTCGCCTGGGAGCAGTTTCACATCCTCACCTTACCAGTATCACTGATAACAGCACTGACTCAGTTCAGAAGTAGGGGTGAAGCTCATCCGTACCCTCGGAGCACAGTTAAAGTCTCCCCTCCCCCTTCTCGGGTACACCCTTGCGTATTACAGCCCGTTCTCGTGCCTGTGGCTCTGGGTTAGAGGACTAAGCTTTTCTATTCACTTCTAGTAAGTGAAATTCTACTCAACCTGCCTCCTCACCTGGGTTCCCTAAATTCCCTTTCAAATAAATTAACTGGATTCCTCCTGGTCAAGTGGCATGAGAAGTCCTCTTAGTTGTTCCACACGTTCTCCTTTCCTCTCTTGTAGTATCACATTCATTCTGGCTTAGCTGAGGGCTGTTTGTGCACGTGTTGACCACGCAAACTCTGCATGCTGAATGAAGCAGAGCTGAGAGGTGAGTTTATTGCAAGGGGCTCCATCCGCAAACCACAGAAATTCAAGGCTATGAGAGCGGTGAGTCCTGAGTCTCTCACAGGCCAAGGGACTTTTGTGGGATCGATGTGGAAGTCTTTGGCTTTTTCAGCTAATTGGTGGCCTGGTGGTCTTCCTATTTGAATCAGTGTAGCTGAGTCCAGGGAACTAAGAAATCCAGAGAGGCTGTGAGCAGATTTGGTACTTGGAATTGGCTGGCGTCTTCTGCTGAGCTCTGAGAAGAAGCTGTAAATTTCTGTAAAGCCAGGTTAAATTTCCTTAATGCTCCTCCATTGACTATATACACTTTTTCCCCAACGCTGGTGGCTCCATTTTAGTTTAGTTCTAGTGTATTTGCCGGGCAAGGCCCAGGAAGTAGGCTTGCCTGCCCATGAGCTGTGGAGGGCCGGGCAGATTACTGTACCCCTCTCCAAGACTTAGTGCTCATATCTGTGTAATGGGGACAGTGATAATATGCCCTCCAACCTTTGGGTAAGTGTGATAATTAAATGAGAAAACACACACCAAGCAGCCAACCCAGTGCCTCACACACAATCGGAACTTAATCAACCCTAGTATTATTATCCTCAGCCAACATGTATTAAACATTTACAAAGATCCAGGCACTAAATAAGTACTTGTTCAATGGACTAGAATTTAGTGCCTCAAACACTTCACTCTGATATCTACCGTATGGATAACAAAGCTTTATTATGCCATTTGGATTTGGTTCCAAACCCAACTGTATCCCTTGTATTCAAGCCAGCTCCTGGGCCACCTGGATAACTTTTCTGACATTTCGATGAACACGCTGATGTGATACAGGCATAATTAGACTTTTCATCTATTCCCAAGAGTGCTTTGTGAGGGAGAGCCAAGATGTTCGAGGACTACAGAAGCGGGTATAGGTTTGCTATTAAAGGACCTCGGCATAGACTCATTTCCTTTTTGGCTGATGTTGGTTATAGTACTCTAAGTCTGCTTTTAAGATTGTATCTCTGAAGAGACAAAATAATAGGGCATTCTAACTGCTTAAAGAAGAAGAAGGAGAAGGAGGAGAAGGAGAAGGAGAAGGAGAAGAAAAGAAGCAGAAGCAGTAATTGACTTTTATGTGTAGGCCAGGACTCCACAGGGATTTGTTGAAAAAAGCAATTGTTTTCATGGTCATGTGTGTTGGTTTGGATTTTCTGTTGTTGTGTATTTTGAAAGAAGGCTTTGGCTAATCATTGTGATTTCCCAAGCAGCTGGTCTTCTCCTGGCATTGTTACAGGGTCAGTCTATTTCCCCTAATCCGACCATAATGTCATAAAATGCTGGCTGTTCCCTTGGCAACTGTTCAGGGTAGGCTAGCCCCTCTCTCTGCCTCCAGCCAGTGGTGGGCTGCAGGCAGGCCCCTACAGGCCACAGGGAAACATAGCGCCTTAGTAAGTGCCTTTGCATCAACAGATCGCTTATGTTATTTTCATTCTGTTTAGAGAGAATCCAAACGTAAATTTCACAGGAGGAAAAGAACATATACCCTACCGAAATGATTTGTTTTCTACCCCCCCATTGTTTTGTCTTTTTTTTTTTTCTTTTTTAGTGAGTAAAATTTCTGCCCACTTTTGGCCTTGCTTGTTCAAATGAGATAATTGATATAAAATCAGAAACTATAACTGATAAACTATGAAGTGCTCTATAGGGACTTCAGTATCTCATAGTCATTTCTTGTTCTCTCTCTTTTGTTTTAAATGTTTTATTTATTTAATAGGGAGAGAGCACAAGTAGGGGGAGCAGTAGGCAGAGGGAGAAGCAGGCTCCCCTGCTGAGGAGGGAGCCCGATGTAGGACTCGATTCCAGGGCCTGGGATCATGACCTGAGCGGAAGGCAGAAGCTTAAGGACTGAGCCCCCCAGGTGCCCCTCTTGTTCTCTCTTTATCTAAGCCACACCTCAGATGTCTCCTCCTTATCCACTGGGAAGTTTTTTGTTTTTTTACTTGCTCTCCCAATTCCACTTTCCAAGTCAGTCAGAGTTTACACCTCCCTCCATATCTATTAAAATCAATATTAATGAGACCTTTTCCAGATCTTCTCTCTTATTTATTCTCTCCCTTTTCCAAAATCCTATACGATTTGGGTTTAGTGCCAAATAAATTAATGGATATTTTTTGGTTTGGGGGGGTTTAGGGTTTTGTTTTTGTTTTTACTTCTGGAAAGTGAACAGCATTTGAATGTACTTAGGAAGCCAAGACCAAGTTATAGGAAATAACTAACCTTGTGTTCCTAAATACTGCACTGATCTTACGTATTCCTCAACACTTAGTATAATACTAAGTATCAGGTATGAGTATAAAAACTATTACAGTAATCTCAATTACTCACAAATCATTGATAACAGCTCCTTCACTAGTAGAGGCAAAGCTACTTTTGACCTTTCTTCTCCCTGAAAACTAAGCAGTGAGAAGCAAGCGGTACCTTTGTTTGTTTTTGATGATTGCATGAAAACAGGCATTTGTAAATAATTGAAAGGGGGAAATTTGGATCCTTGAAAAGACAGTAATGTTTTCAAGTAGATTTGAAAACAAACCAGTATGGAAGCCAACACAAAGTGTTTAAGGCGAATTGGTCTATTCCCTGTCATCTCTTCATCATTTGCAGTTTGTGGGGATGCCCAGTATCATGGCCACTGGCTCTCAGAGAGGTAGGATTGGCATAGAGGCTGGTGCAGCTCTACAGATCCACCCCAAGACCCTGACCTTGTCGACAGCAAAGCTTTCTGAAGAGTCAGTACAGGCTGGTGCACAGTGGGCAATGACCCACCAGGGGACCCTTTTGAACAAGAGCTAGTTTGCACCGATGGATAGCTCTGAATGAATGGAAAACCCATCTTCAGATTTCCAAAGGCCTGCTAAAGCAGTTGGCTCTGGAGGATAGAGATACACAAATGAATGTAACGAACAGGATGCCTCCTCTGCAGCTGTTTCTGCTGGGATGCCAGGCTTTCCCCTCCTTGCTGCTCGTGCCTGCCCCTCCCCTCCTGCAGCCCATCACCCTTTCTTCCATGTTTACAAGTATTTTTCCTGCTACTGCCACTCCCTACCCCAACACCCAAACCCAGCCCTGTTCACATTCTTGTGGGCTGTGGGGCGGAGAGGAGTTTTGCCTGACTTGAAACGGTTGTAACTTCACTTTGTATAGACAACGAAAATGGAAAACCAGATCTTGTGTTTGTCTCAAAACTGAAATTCCAAATCCTAACCCAAAGTGAAGAAACAGACGCTGGAGAGCCCTGGGATGTCTGGGCTCACTTCAAACAAAAGCAGCGAGGGAATCGCTTTCAAACACCTATTTTGGGAGTTTACATTTTTGTTCTTCCCTCTGATTCTTAGTATTTTCAGTGTGCTAGAAATAATGCTTTTAGGGAAGAATGTGGCTCATAATGTGATGCACATCAAATAATGGTCCAAGTGCAAGGATGAGCAGAGTCTCTCTTCCTGGGTAGTGAGATATCTAGTAGTGTCTCGGTTAGCAGCCTTAGGCTTCTAGAACATTAGGACTAAAGGCTGTGTGGGAAGTCACGTATTCACCCCCTTCATTGGACAAATGGGCAGAACAACAGCCTGGCAAAGGAAAGGACTTGCTCAAGGTACTCCAGCAAGTTCGTGGTTCTTTGTACTAAAATCCAGATCTCATGATATCTTCCCAGGGCTCTCTGTATTTTTCTAGTTCATCTACTGGTGGTTTTCTTGTGAATGATAGTGCACGGTGTCTGTAATTTAACAGAACTGTTTAATGCTTGACAGAAGTAGGCTTCCTCATATTAATCATTTTCAAGCTCTTCTGAGTAGTATCTTCTACTGCTATTTTCTCTCTTGAGCAATTTCTTTCCCTAAGTCTCTAAGCAGTTGCCAGGGTTTTGTGGTTCCATGTCATTGGACAGGTGTTACTCTAAAACTACCAAAAAAAAAAAAAAAAATATATATATATATATATATATATATGTATAAAATAAAATATAAGGTAGCACAAGAATCACTCTCTCTTTAGTCTTCAGTTCCATTTTCAATTATGTATCTGTGAGCAGCAGCCTGGTAGCGTGGAAAGAGTACATATTCTGCAGTTCTACATCCCAGGGTTTATACAGTTTTCTAGCAATGTGGCCTTGGGCATATTTTTAACCTTTCTGAGACTTAATGTTCTTTAAAAAAAAAAAAAACAACAACAGGTGGGTCTCCCTTGCAGTGTTACTATTGGATTATACATGTGAAGCACTGGACTCCTTGTAAGCCATAGCACATGCCAGCTTCCTTCCCAGCCTTCCATGGCCAGCCATCTGTTTTCGACCCAGCTTGGGTTGTGTGGAGACAAGAAGATAATTTGTCATGAAGATAATTGTCTGATAATTGTCATGAGAATTCAGTTGATGATAATTTAAAGATTTGTTTTCCGTCCTTCTGAAGAGTTGCAACACCTATGTTACTGTGTATGTATATAATTTATAAAATGTATGCAGTCTCTGTTATTCCTATATGACTCTTTGCTTGGTCTAGTCTTAAAAATCCAAATTTCTTAAAATACACATACCCATATTATGAGTCTCTATAGGGGCTACAAAGACCCACCCAGCAAGGCTCTGTCCTCTGAGAATTCGTAAAGGGAAGGAAAAGCCTTTAGTTTGCAATAAAGTAAAAGTTGAATTTGTAGGGTGTCTTAAGAGAAGTATACAGTTGGGTGAGAAAGAAATGTATTCTAATGAGATGGTCAGGGATTACTCTGTAGAGGAGGTGGGGGCTGGATCTTAAGGACTGAGTAGGATTTTCATCAGGTCATGTTGTGTTGAAAGGTAGAAAGAAATTGAAGAAGCTGACCCCAGGTTGGAGGTGGAAAAGTTCAACCCATGTGTGAGGCTCATTTGGCCAGTGGGACAGGAAAGCAGAAGAGCAGAAGGAGAAAATAGACACAGAAAGATCACTTGCGGTTGCTGTTTCCCAGAGGGTCCTGAATGGCGCAGTCACCACTGGTGGTCAACGGGAAGGTCTGTGAACACTGGGGAGGCCCTATCTGAAAAGGAAACTTTGTGACCTAGGTTGAAGCTGACCTAAGGTTTGAAAGGTTACATAGTGTCTGTGACTTCAGCTCCTCAAGGGACTCCCCGGGGCCCTGGAGTTATTTCACTGGTGTGTAACAGGGTCAGTTGTGTTTTTAGCAGATTCTCCCAAGGAAGTGTGGTAAGCTCTTTCTAACACCATCACGTTAAGTGCTGTTACCAATAAATCATGGCTTCTGTGTTAAAGGTCAAGTTTCCCCCTTAGAATTTCCTCACTCCCTGCTGTGTTTTGCTGTCCAGTAATTTGTGTGTGTATATGCACGTGTATGTGCATGCATACGCGCAGGCGCGTGACTGAGTAAAAGATCAGAGGATGCTCATGTTGAAAATTTTAAGTTCTTTTTGTTTTTTGTTTGGTTGGTTTTTTTGACAGAGAGAGACACAGTGAGAGAGGGAACACAAGCAGAGGGAGTGGGAGAGGGAGAAGCAGGCTTCAGGCCCGCCAAGCAGGGAGCCAGATGAGGGGCTCAATCCCAAGATGCTGAGATCATGACCTGAGCTGAAGGCAAACGCTTAACGACTGAGCCACCCAGGCCCCCCAAGTGATAGAAGTTTATTAAGTGAAGATACAGAAAAAGCTCTCAAGAGTGAGGGGGTCCTGACAGGGTTACCCCGAAAATTTTAAGTTCTTGCAAGTCAATGTTTCTAAGTGCCCTTTGGAAACTAGTACCAAAAAACAAACAAACAAACAAAAAACCAGAAAGTTTGTGTGTGTCTTTTTGTTTACATTTGTCTGCATCTGTGTGTATTAATTGGTACAGAAGGCAGAAAGAAGTTCTCAAAAGTTCACATCAAGTGCTTTTCCAAAACACCTACTTTCGTATTTGCTGATGAGAATTATTACATTCCTTGTGTTTGCTTCTCCCAACTGTATCCCCAACATACCCCAACTTAAATTTTCTAAATTGGCTTCATTTGCATATCGGAAAATGCTAAACTGGGATATTCTCTGTTGCAGGCACAGGCAAGTGTACACATTTGAGTTTTCAATATTCTTGAATAATCTTTTTTATTCTAAAGTCATACTTTGTCACCAGTAGTAAACCCAGACCATTCAGCTTAGTTCACCCCTGAAATGTTTTCATAAAAGTAAAATCGAACACCATGTTTGTCTTTTATTTCTTCCTTTGGCTTTTATAAGAAATCAGTGTAAGAAACAAACTTCTATAAGAAAAGGTTCTATGTGTTTTTTGTGAGACTTGTTAAAGATGGTTTCCACTACATCAGTGAATATATGAAATGATTTCCCTTGTAGAATTTAGTTCTAGGCTTCTTTAAGAGAAATTAGCATTTTATTTCGTATTAAGTTTCCTCTTTTTCTCAGCTGCCAGGAAGTTCAAGCCTAAGTGTAATGTTGTGCTACTGTAACCTTTTTTTTTTTTTTTTTTTTTTTTTTAAGTATCTGGTACGGTTCTCTCCTCCATTCCTCTCTGTAGCGTCTGGTGTTTGTTTTGTTTTCCAGATTCCAGTTGCAACATTCCTAATGAATGTAACTTTAAATTGCAATATAAGTCAGAGTCTTTTTTGGACATGTATATTTCCAATAAATAAAACATATGGTTGAAAAGAAACATATTTCAAGAACAGTGGTTCCCAGCTATGGCTCCCATAGCTAAACATTAGAATTACCTGAGTGCTTTTAAAACTGATACCCAGGCAACACCCCAGACCACTTAACAGAGTATCTGGGGTGGGTCCCAGACGTCAGTACTTTTTAAAGTGTTTTAAGTGATTCCAGTGTTGAGAATTATTGGTTTAAATATTTTTGTGCTCTCTACAGCAGCACATATACGAAATGTTTTTTGTGTGTGTGATGATATTTACTACTTTTATACAAACACATCTTTTAAAGGATAACATTTTGAATCACCTGTAATCACATAATTCACTGTTTAATCACTATAAACATTTTGGAATAGCTAGCCTGCCTATCATTTTTCTCCTTTTAAACAAAATTGCAGTCATATGTATATATATGTGTGTGTGTATATACATATGGTAACTGCATATATATTTATACATATACATGTACTATATATGTATACTGTATATAATAAATTTTATATATTTGTGCTTATATATTTGATATCTATTCACATATTTGCATGTAATTGATTAAAATGTACATGTATGTTTATTCCTAATCTATTTTATTTATATGGGATATTTTACCATATATCCCCAGAAATATTTTCTAATAACCTGGTTCTTAGTATTTATATAACATTCATTCTACACAAATACACCACGGTTTATTTATTCCTCTATTCTTACAAATTAAGTTTGCAGGAAACACTCTTAAACAATTTGGGGAGCATTGATTCAATTTTTACCTTGGAAATAAATCAAGTGATCTGCTGATCCCTTCAGTGTGGGGATGTCCCACTGAAGGGATCCCTCAGTGTCCATGAAAGGACAGTCAGCCCAATGTGGGCTGGAGAGGAGAGTAGTAGCCCCCTAAGAGCTACCTAGTACCCTCTTTCTTCCCAGCATTGGGAGGAATGGCTATTTCCTGCTCTTCCTCCAGACACAGAACTTAACACAGATTGGCTCCGGGTTTTAGAAACCTTGAACCTTAACACTGAAAGAGTCCCTACTAACTGACAAAAGTAACATGGGAATGATTTTCCTCCTCTGGAAGGTAGGGGCAGTTCATGAAATGATGGCAAGGACTCTTTGAATCTTGAAATATTGGGCAATGTAGCCTCTGAACGCTGTCTCCTCAGGCATTAAAAGTTAAGGTCACTACTTTGGCTGGGAGAAGTGAGCCTGAATTTGAAGACGAAGCTTCAGGAAGGTCTGAGCCAAGCTCTGGAACAAATGGGTCAAGTGTGGTAGAGGAAGCAGCAGATGCAGAGGAACACTGAAATCCCACTGGGATTTGGGTCATCTAAGATGACATGGTGGATGTTCACCAGATGCTGAGTGTCTGCTTGCAAGGAGGCAGAAAGAAAACATCTGTCTCACGATCCGAGGTAACATATGATAAAGCTTCAAACTCAGTTGTCCAAGGAATGTCCCAGAGTCCCCACTCTTTGCCACTCCAATGCTCTGCTCATTTGCCGAAGCCTTGTAAACACTTATTTCTGTTCTAACTGCCTTTCCTCTTCTGATTGAAGGACTGGTTTTAGGCCATGTGAATGTGGCAGAACTTATCCCTGTGCCTGGGATGTAGCGGGCATTCAGTAGGTGCTTATTGAATGAAAGGAGCAGGTGCAATCAGCGCTCTCCATTCTGGTGATCTACTTTATGATAAAATTTCCAGGAATGGAGGCACTTGGGTGGCTCAGTTGGTTAAGTGATTGCCTTCGGCTCAGGTCATGATCCTGGAGTCCCGGGATCAAGTCCTGCATTGGGCTCCCAGCTCCATGGGGAGTCTGCTTCTCCCTCTGACCTTCTCCCCTCTCATCCTCTCTCTCTCTCTCTCTCTCTCAAATAAATAAATAGAATCTTTAAAAAAAATGAAAACAAAACAAAACAAAATTTCCAGGCATGCATTGTGTCTAAAATTGGGAACCATATGTACAAGAAATGCTTTCCTTTGTCAATGTGAAAACCCTCCAACAATCCCTCATCACGGTTTTGTGTGTTTAGGGGTGGAGGGTATCTCTTGTGTGTGTTTGTTTTGTACAGAAAACTGTTTACCAGACCATTTCCTAGGGTAGCTCTTTTGAGAGAGATACAGTCCTGCACAAAAGCTTGGGCACAGATTAGATGCCATGTCTTCTTCTGTAAAGGTCTTACTTGGACATTTCCTGATTCCATTACTTCCTCCTGACCGCCCTATTTAAAATTCTAGCAAATCTCTGAGTCCTCAAGGAACGAGCCAGGATAATACTCAAGATAATGTGGCCAAGAGATGTGAAATTTCTCAGCCTTTCTAAAAAGAGATGAGTGAGAAGAAATGTCTTCAGTATTAGAAGAAGCTTTCGTTAGTAGCCAGAGAGACACATGTCCCAGGTCCTGCTCAAGCTGGCCCTTTTCTTCTGAAGGACCTCCCTCCCAGTGCTTTGGGGGTGTGGTGGGCTCGACTGGCTGCAGGGTGGTGTATCTCAGAGTTCACTAGTAAGTCCATACAAGCTTCAGTGTAAATCTTGGGGTTTTTTAAATTTTTTTTTTAATTTATTCATTTGTCAGAGAGAGAGAGGGAGAGAGAGAGGGGCGGGGAGCACAGGCAGACAGAGTGGCAGACAGAGGCAGAGGGAGAAGCAGACTCCCTGCAGAGCAAGGAGCCTGATGTGGCACTCGATCCCAGGACGCTGGGATCATGACCTGAGCCGAAGGCAGCCGCTTAACCAACTGAGCCACCCAGGCGTCCCGTAAATCTTGGTTTTAAGGAGGGTTCACCCAGGGATATAAAATAAAATGGGATTTGAATGGAAACTTGGCATCCCAGTTTGGAAACATTTTTTTACTGGGTACAGATTTGGGAGGGGGGAGGAAAAAACAAACACAATTTCTGTGTTGTAAATGTTAATAAAAAAAGAACAAGTAAAACAAATTAAAATGTTTTGTTTTGCTGAGGCTTATTTGCATTCCCATGACTCCAAAATACTTCTGGATTTTATGAAAATCTGTATAACTCCTTTAGTATAGAACACAGGGAAAAAATGAAGTTAAATAAAGTCAGAGAATGACAGAGGTAAGATGTAAAATTATAGTAGTCAGTTGG
Organism: Mellivora capensis; assembly: GCA_004024625.1. Lineage (NCBI taxonomy): Eukaryota > Metazoa > Chordata > Mammalia > Carnivora > Mustelidae > Mellivora > Mellivora capensis. Next base: position 137,147 of record PISX010001676.1, on the reverse strand, counting down.
TAAATATTTAAATGAGTTTTCTTAATCAGGTTTTTTGTTGTCCAAGAAGATCATGAACATAGGATTCTCACGTTATGTCTTCAATTCTGTTATTTGTTGTGATAAGCTTTTATATTCCTCCCTATATGTATCAGCCCAATCCCTGGGGCTGACTCTTTGTTGTTGCTCTTGCCAATTTTTATAATCATTAGATCTTAGGTATACTCCACTACCAGTGTTATTAAAATTAAGGAGAAAATAGAAGGTTAATGGTCATGACTAAAGTAATCTCTTTATTTGTATCATACTTTAATCTCAGAAATATGTATTTGAAGGGAAGAAGAACCAGAATAATCAGGAGGTTTGTGTTATCATCCTGGCTCTCCTATGTAACCACTATGTGATTTTGAGCAAGTAGCTATCCTGTGTAGCCCCACTGTTGTCCTCTGACCAGTTCATTCATTCATTTGGGTGTGAGGTTTAAAGGACTTACATACAGCAGGATGAGAGGATCCATGGTCGAGATGATCCAGGATGTCACTGCCCAAGATGGCAGCCACTAGGGGCATGTGACTTATTTAAATTTAAGTTAATTAACATTTTAAAATCTCAACCACATCTTAAATGCATACTGTTCACATATAGCTAGCGGCTATCATATTGGACTACATGGAAGAACTGCTCCATCATCACAGAGAGTCCCGTGGAGTAGAACGACACTCTCTTCCCTAACGCCGGGAATTGCAGTTTGAGTTTAGGTGATAGCTTTTTGAGTTGCTCTGTGAACTGCTGCGGATAGCACAATCCCTAAAGAAGTCTGCCTTTCCCCTTGAGCCGCGTGCGAGACCGCGGACATGGCATGCCAAGAGAAGGGTTACTTTGTGCTCAGTGGCATGTCAGCTGCGTCATCACAGATGTGGAAGCAGTGGGCCTGCTTATTCTGAATTCTGTCAGAATCATTTTTTAAGTACCATATGTCCAGTGTCGTCTTTGGCACATTTCTCTGACTTCATCCGAGTTCCAAAACGAAGCCTCACAGTCCCCTTCATAAATTTAGCCATCAAAGGCGATGATGGCTTGCTGAGCTCTAAAGCCTAAAGTGAAGTGGGATAATTGTGCTGGGAATGGAGAGTGAGGGGACATCTGAGAATCGTGTTGCTGTTATGGATTGGCAGAAATTCATCTTCAGTGAATGCAGAAGCAGCTGTCTGATAAGAAGATGACATTTGCCCCTTTTGCTTGTGATCTGCCACACCCCCCACATTCTGTAGAAATGTCTGATTTTGAAAGTCCTTCACGAACTATAAAACTGTATACCAAAGTTAATACTGGTTATTAATATCATCAGTGATTTTTTTTTTTTGCAACACTCAGCTGAAGACGTAGTATGGTGACCATCTCAGCTGCCTTAATGGTCTGAGGTTCACGTCTGTATAGATGCAGGGGTGCCTGCCTCGCTCTGAGTGTTGTGTGTGTCTCTGTGTGTGCACACACACGTATGCCCACTGGTGCTCTCGTGTGTGAGAGGACACTTTTTCCCTAGGCATGGTAGTTTCACCTATGTTTTTCCTAGCAAGGACTCTGAAGCTGACTGCTCAAATCCCAGTTCCACCACAAACTAGTGAGGTGATCTTGGCAAAGTTACTTACCTCCTTTGTGTAGTAGTTTTCTTACCTAACATGAGGGTAATGAGAGTTCCTATAACAGGATAGGTATGTGGAATAAAAAGAATGTGTGTGTGTACATTATAAGCACATATACATACACATGTACTCATTTATATATATACATATAATACATAGAAAAATACATATATGTACATGTGTATACATATGCCTCAGTAGTGTGTGTGTATATATATACACATACATACACTTAGGATGTATTTTATATATAATACGTCCTAAGTGCTATTGAAGTATTAGCCATTATTATTAGGACACTATTATGCTATTAGTGGACACACCAAATCCATTCCTCTTTCTCTCCCCAAAGCTTGTCATCTATCGAATGGAGGGTGATAACAACATGTCTTCGAATCCTGTTTTTGGAGAGTGTGAGCCACTTGTGTTGAGCCCTTCTCTTGCAGGATATCCACCCAACCCTGGAGTTGATTGGATCCTGCCTTCAGAACTAGCTAACCCCAGTGCTCCAGGACCTTCACAATACCCTCCCTGAACTTCTGCATTCCGAGAGCTTTCTTCACCACCACACTCCAGTACCGCCACCACCACCCCCACGACATGCACATGCATGCGTGCACGCGCACATACACACATTCTAGCTTGCTATTTTGGCTAGATACTTAAGATTTAAGGGCCCTAGATCTCTGATCCCATCTTGACTGAGGCACAAAGATGTCCTGTTCCCATGCTGTTGATGTTGACAGAAGTAGGGCACGTTTTTCCTCCATGTGCTGCTGAACTCTGAAGCAGAATGCATGAGATGTTTTCTGGTTACCAAGGATACCTGGTGACATAATCATACCTAGCCTTTCTTTCCTCTCTCCGCCCCCTCAGCCTCCCCCCTCCCCTGGGTCTTTATGTGCCACTCTCTGTGGAGTACAGCTCATGCTCTATAGCCTGTACTTATTTTGGTGCAAACAGCTGCCCAGGACTGACTGGAGAGATTGTAAGCACTTCCAGTCTCTCCAGTGGACAGGTTACCTCTTGAGAGAGAGCAGCTCAGCTTTCTTATATACTAAGGTTTTTCACCATTTTAGAACACATCAAATATTTGTTTGGTTCCGGTAAGGGGACTAACAAAATACTCTCTGGTTTCTGTAGACTGATTTATTGGAGACGTCCTGCTTCCCTCAGTGAAGATCCTTTTTCCATTAGCTTTCAGCAGTAATTACTTCAAGGTCTTATCTGGAAAGTTCTGCCCTATTAGCCCTACACAGGCAGTGTGTCCTGGGATAGACATTTTACATTCTGTCTGTAGGCAGAAGACTACATACAAACAGAAATGTAGCTTAATGTGAAATGTCAAATAACTTCAATCACCTAATATCTAGATATCATAGACTGGCATTCTAGGCCCTCCATGCTTTGACTTCTAACTTGATATCCTCACCTCCTGTCTTACTCCACTCACATTAGCAATAGGTTTTCCCATCACTGTGTCTTTGCTTGTATTGTCTCTGCCTGGAATTCCCTCCCCACTCCCACCCCCACTATCACCTCCATCACCACCCCACCACTGCTTCTACCACCACCTCCACCATCACCTCCATAACCCCCAGCACCATCCCCACCTCCATCACCAGCACCACCACCACTGCCTCTATCACCACCCCCATCACTAACATAACCGCCATCATCACCTCCACCAGCACTTCCACACCCTCACGATCACCGCCACCACCACCTCCATCACCATCACCACCCCTCTATCACCGCCTCTATCACCGCCCCCCATCACCTCTATCAGCATCACCATCATCATTTCCACCACTACCACCACCACCTCCATCACCATCACCACCCCTCTATCACCGCCTCTATCACCGCCCCCCATCATCTCTATCAGCATCACCATCATCATTTCCACCACTATCACCACCACCTCCATCACCATCACCACCCCTCTATCACCGCCTCTATCACCGCCCCCCATCACCTCTATCAGCATCACCATCATCATTACCACCACTACCACCACCACCTCCATCACCATCACCACTACCGTTATCACCACCAGCACCATTATCATGTCACTACCACCACCATCATCACCACCATCCTGCCACCATCACCACAACCACCAGTGGCAACAGGAGCAGGTATCGCATCCTCTAAGACCCAACCTGAACAGCTCTTCCTCTGCAAAGGTATTTATATTTGCTGAAAGTGACAGTTCTCTCCTCTGAACTCCCACTCTTGTCTCTCTACCTCTCTCTTATGACATCCTCAATTACGTCCTATCTTGTGATACTTGTTATTTAGTTGAATAGGCCATATCTCTACTACTGGATATGAGATTTCAAGATGATGCCATGATCTTGTCTTACCTCCTCCTGCCTTCTCCCTAGTTAGGCTTAGGGCAGGCTTATTTCCTCATATCCTGTAGCTTTTCAAAGAATACTTGTTGAGTAGGTGAGTGAGTAAATAGCAGAAACCATGTATAAAATACTGATGCGAGTACTTGCATTGACTGGGACTATTGAGAAGAGATTGCTATATAGGAGACTTGAAATAGTTTAATATTCATGGGATGGAATATTAGAGTTGGCAGAGACTTCCAGATAACTTGCCACTATGTCCCTTCCCATACCACCTTCATGTTCAAATGAGGAAACTAAGAGTTATAAGTGACTGATGGAGATCACAGAGCAAGGAAGTCATAGAGCTAGGAGTGTAACAGATCTGGCATTCAGCCCAGCATGTTCTTTTGAAACAAGGCTCGAATAATAGTGACATAAACATTCTATTGCCCAGACACATGAAAGTGAGAAGATAATTTCCCACACCACAGCACATCAGCCCATACATTTATTTCCTTGCTGATATAAAAAGCACCAACAAAATAGCAGCAACTTGTGATGGAAACATGACTGCTTCCATCATACGGTGGTTCTGCACAGCTGAATCAGAAGCCGGAGTAAGAAGATAAGACAAATCTTACTCAATTTTGTGCTTCTAAATGACTTAATTACCAAATTTGGGGCTGCCGGGTCATAAACAGCACGAAAGGAAGTGGGAGTTGGAGCTGGCTGACATTCCCTCAACAGAGAGGGGACTAGAGAGGAAAATGTTGGGAGTCCTGCACTTCCGCAGTAGGAGGGGGTGAGGGCAGGAGCCAAATGGTAGGGCGGGGGAAGATTCCTTTCCCCAACTATGTAACAGAGCATTACGTGAGTGAATTCAGAACTTTGAGTGTGTTCTGAGCTGAGGGCCTGCTGGAATGTGGACTGTAAATCTCTCTCATCATCCTTCCCCTTACTGACCTGCAAACAACCCCTGTTTCTCCCATCTGCTTTCTCACCACCTGCTTTTCAGTTTTTATCTACATAACATTTTCCATTTTCCTACCTTCCTCTCCGTCTACCTTTCCATGGTACATCTCATTCCCCCTCCAAATGTTTGCGTCTGGCCATATTTTTTCCCCAGCTGTGAGACCCACAGTAGAATCATGTGATCTCTTAACACATCTGCTCGACAAATACTGTTGAGCCCCAACCATCTAGTTGTTGAAGATACAACAGTAAACAAAACAGTGAGCAAACAGAAAGTTCTGCCCTGTGGACTCTACGTTTGAGTGGGCAGACAATAAACAAAATAATTGGTAAGTTATATAATATATTGGAAGGTAGTAAATGCTGGGAAAGAAATAAGCTAGGATGGAAAAGGAAATGTAGGCGGAGAGAGGGCTCCAGGTCACAATACAGGATCGGACAGCCTGGGCTGGAATTGGAACCCTAGCTCCATCCTTCCAGGTCATGTGACCTGGGCAGACTAATGGATCTCACTGTGCTTCAGTGTCCTTATCTATATGCCCGGAATCACAAGGAAAACTGACATCTTCTTGGGTGATTTGGGGGGTTAAATGAGGTGGTGCACATAAGGTGTTCAACCCAGGACCTACTTCCCTATACACACTAAATGATTGTTAGTTTGTATTATTTGTAACATGAGGCTATATATTATAATATATACATTACGTATGTAACATACATAGCATATATATGTGTATGTTATGTACATAGCATTATTATTAACTTTGCACCCATAATATTCCATTTTTTTCAAATACCTTGTATTTTCATCTATGTCTCTTTTTCTGCTATTCCGTGCCCTTTTGAAGGCAAGAACCACATCTTGAGGGGCGCCTGGGTGGCTCAGTGGGTTAAAGCCTCTGCCTTCAGCTCAGGTCATGATCCCAGGGTCCTGGGATCGAGCCCCGCATCGGGCTCTCTGCTCAGCGAGGAGCCTGCTTCCTCCTCTCTCTTTGCCTGCCTCTCTGCCTACTTGTGAGCTCTCTCTGTCACATAAATGAATAAAATCTTAAAAAAAAAAAAAAAGAACCACATCTTAAGTATCTCCGTAGCCTCCATAGTTCCTTGGCACATGGAGAATTCTATGTTTGCTTGCTAAATTAGAAACAAATGTAATACACCTTTCCAAGGCACAAGAATCTTGTGCTGAAGCCAGTTGTTGGAACCTCCTCTGGTTCTGATCCTTCTCATGTCATACCTAAATGACCGCTGCATTCTGGCATCTCCTCTCCCTGCTTGTAACCACTGTTCCTTCCTACCTCCTGCAGAATGCCCACCTCCTTCTCCCAGCTCACTGACCATCCCACCCCTCTGCTCCTGCACAGGAGCTTCTCAGAGATTATTTCCTGTGGATCTAGCCAGTCCCTGTCGCTTTGTTCTACTTTCACACAAACTTAAATTATTTCTGTCCAGTGGGCTCCTTGGTGAGGCTCCCCCCTCAAAACCTATCATGCCCTAAACCTGTAGTTATAATGTGCTCCTACTCTCTCGTAGAAGAGATTTCATTCCTTTTTCATGTGATCCTTACAAGAGCTGTGTGAGGTACAAACTTCAGGGATTATCAGCGGCATGTTTCTAATAAGGAAACAGCTCAGAGAGGTGGAGTGAAAACTCCCAAGTTTACGTGGCTAAAAATGGCAGCACCGACGCCTGAATTCCCATCATCTTCATCCAGACCGAGTAGAAAAAGTTCATGCTTGGCACTGGGATGACCAGAATTCCCACCCTGGCATTGCTGTCTGCTTACCATACAGCAAACCTGGGAAATGCCTTGGTTTGCACTTCTGTAAAACAAAAGTAACTCTTGCCCATCCTGACTCACAGGCATATTTTGAAGATTAAAAGACATGTTAAGAAATTTCAGAAAGTATAAATGTCAGGAGTATGAATAAGCTCTGTAAAAATATAATGACTGATGTATACGAAAGGAAGAAGTGGACACTTTGTGATTTCCACACACACCAGAAAAAGAAAAGCTCTTTAGAATCTTCAGGCATAACTAAGCATTGGCACTGCTGATAAAGAATATAGGATTCATGCAGGCTTTTTTTAAACACATGGGCTAAAAAATGGAGTGTGCACACTGTCAGAGTCCAAATATTATTTAAAACAGCCCCCTCCCAAGGAACACACACACACGCACGATAAACAACAAAGAAGATATTCTTTTTCCATCGCACTGCAGAGGTGTTTATAGTGACCTGTAAAATCCAGTGATGCGAAGTGATGTGTTGATCTGTCTTGTTATAGTGAGAGGCTCAGCATTACGGGCCGAGCTCATTGCTTGTCCAGGAACCCATTCAGATTCTGTGGTCATCCTGGATTGCTGTTGTACTTCCATGTCACAAATCAGCTACCCCTTGGGACTTGGAAATTCTGAAGTTATATAGAGATTTTTGTGAAATTTCAAACCTGTAGTATTTTATTTTTTTTTAATCAGTTCTCAATAGAGGGACATATAATTAGACAATAATTTTTGCTGCAGGGACCTGTGGCCTGGATGACAGAAGTAATCTGTGCACAAGTGCTGAGATTTCTCTGTCATCGTTCTGCTTTGCTCCCCCAGGATGCACCAGGGACGACTAGGAGATGGTGCCAGGCAGGAGCTCCATGTTGTAGTGAATTTTGGTCCAGGTCATCAGAGTCAGCTGGGAGGGAGAGGAGAGAGATGAGCAGTACCTCCTCACAGATATGGTAGCATCCCTATAGCTTTGAATTCAGCTATAATGCAGAGACTAAAAGGGTCATGGAATACTGTGGATAGGGCTATGTAGACATCTACCTGGAGAGCAAAATTAAGAATTAGACCTCTATTAAGGACTAGACCCAGCACTTGGAAGAGGGTGGTTCCCTGGTAGCAGCTCTCCCAACAGCAGCTAGAGATTCCTGATTCTTTTAGGATTGGGCATCCAGATCTTAGCCCAGCCCCCACCTGCCTAGATTTAAAACAGGCCCCATTTTGGGGCCTCTATCTTGGCACGCTCCTTCCTGGTACCACATGACAGTGCTCTGCTTTCTGAACAGGTAAGCCTAGAAGGCAATCAGAGAACCCCATGGGCCTAGCCCCCTAGCCTTCTCCTTCTTGGCATTAGGCATACCCTGCATAGATGGGTGCAGGCTCAGATTAGACTCTCAGCACTTACGGCGTTCTCCTCGGGCTCATTTTAGAATCCTAACATTCAGATCTGGCTTGCCCAAGGTCGCACAATAAGTCCATGGGAGATCTGGGTGAGAACCCAAGTCTTTTGAGTCTCCATCTAGCTGTGTAATGAAGCAGAACCTCCTTCTATTATGATAATATATCAAGCTACATATACCTTAATATGCTTCCTGAAGATGACTGTTGCAGACCATCTGGGCTAAGCACTCCACCCTCTGGATATGCATTACTACCTCCTCCTCTCAGGACGGTAAAAGAGGGTCTCACAGAGATGATGTGTCTTGATGATTTAGGTAAGGCTTCAGTGGATGGAAAGGCACTGTATTTATTCTGAGACATTGGGAGACAATTTGCAAAGGATCTTGGATTTTCTACAGAGATATTTCTGGGGGATGGGCTATAATGTGACATCTCCTGGTGTTTACCTATTTGTGTAATGCCCTTTTCCTGAGTGCAGGTGGGGCATGTAATTTTCTTCTAATCAATAGAAGATGGCAAAGGTATTGGGATGCAACTCCCACATTCTCTCAGAGTCCTATCTCAGCGGACTGACCCAAGACACTATTGTAAGCTCGAGGAAGCAAGTGGCCATGTTGGAGAAGCCCATGAACTAAGGCCTCTCAGGAACTGTGGGCTCCCTCTAGGAGCTGAGGGGGTGGCCTGCAGCTAGCGGCCAACAAATAGCCAAAGCCTTACAGCCAAAGGGAATGAATTCTGCCAACAACCTGAATGCTGTTTGGAACAGAGTCATCCCCACCTAAGCCTCCAGATGAAAACACCTCTCAGCAACACCCTGATTTCAGCCTGTAAGGCTCTGAGCAGAGGATCCTGCAAAGCCATGCACGGACCCCCAGAAACTGAAAGATAAAAAGACATGTTGTTTTAAGCCACTTAGCTTGCGAAGCAGCAATTGAAAGCGAATATAATACCCTTGACTATTTCCTAACCAGGTGCCATTTAGAAAACCTCCACCTAGTAAAGGAGTCTCCTACAGTTTTCTAAGTCAGCAGTTATGAAGGTTCTGCTTAAGCATCTTCAGTGGTGGGGAGATACCATTTCACAGGGCAGCGCATTCCAGGGTCCACCAGTTGGCAGGCTGTCAAGTCCCACCCTCCAAAGGGATCTACACTACGCAGAGGCATCCTCTGATATACCCTGGATCCCAGGTAGCCTGGTGGGGGGCTCCCTATTCTCTCAGTCCTGGACCGCCCCAGTTGGCGAATGGTCCTTGTCTGCCTGCTTCATCAAGGAAGGACTGGAGGGGACGGATGGGACATGTTCACAACCCAGGATCTCTTGCTCCCAATTTTACCGCTCGGCAGCGATGTGAACTTTCACCCCTTAAGTAAGTTAATGAGCCCTGCTCTGTATACTTTTACTCACAGGTTTGTGGCCATCAAACGAGAGCACGTCGATGAAAGTGTTATTGGCTGTAAATCAACAAATGATTGCAAATGGTGATGATTATTAAAATAATGGGCATTTGTCAGTAAACATTTGTCGAAGCTGGTGCACACTTACGGAGTCAGGCTCTCCAGGGAAGTTGCTGATGTGAAAATAAGGAGACCAGCCCCAGTTTGGAATTGCATCACTGATTCTGGATTCCCAGTGGTACATTTCAGGTCTTGCTTCAGGAATTTGTTTTTTGTTTTGTTTGGAAGGAACAAGAAGCCCCTGGAGCCAGTTAGGCTGCCATCAAACTTAGTTGGTAATTAGGCTCCAAAGAAAACCTGTGGCAGCGAGCGAGACAGCGTTGAAACTTGAATTCCTTTCCACAGGTGGAGGGTTGGATCCTAGAGGCAGTGTGTACAGCTTGGCTATTTTTATGCTTCTGCATGCAAGAAGGTTCAAGAGAATCTGGGTAAAGGCAATTAGCGTCCCACTGTCTGCAGGCAAAACTGGTTTGAACATGTTTCCCTGTTCTTAAAGGGCTGTTGGAGCCTTGGCAGTTTATCTGATGAAAGATTTCACTAAACAAAATGTCTTCACTTACAAATCCAGGCCTTTTACACTCTCTGTCAGCCCAAAATTTGTTTCTTTTTGTTACCGTCCTTCCTGCAGCCATGGACCACGGAGAAGTGAATTAATCCCCAGGAGCCTGAGAAATTATGGAGGTGTTTAATCGGTCTGTTTGTAGATGTCCCAGCAAGCCCTGTGAATTCTTTTTGTATGGACAACTTACGTATTGTGACTCTGCTCATTTGGAACAGAAAAATACGTTTATACTTGCATTTTCCAGGACAAGGTTCGTAGACACGTTTATATGGCACCGTGCACATTACCACTGAAAGTGTTGCTATTTCACTGCAGATTTGTTTTGCCCACTTTAGGAAAAACAAGATCAAGATCTCATTATTAAAACCAACTTCCTTTCCAGAGACCACTCCTTTTAAAACATACATTAAAAAATGTCCGCAGTTATGTTTGTTTCCGCAAAAATGGTCTGAATTTTTACCTATCTCTGTATGCATCCTGTTCTCCTGTTGGCATGATGACGTGTGCAGGGGGAACAAGCGTCAGGAACTCACAGAAATGTGCTCTCTGTGCTGCATTTTGGGTCAGGATCCTTCATCAAACCCAGTTTTTATCCCTGACTTCAGTTTTTGGTTTTTGGTTGCTTCATTTAAGGGTTTTGTTGGCTTGCTCTGTTTTGGTTTTTGTATCTGTTTTCTAATTTGAGGTTGAGATCCAGTGCTAATTGAATACTAGCATGAAATATTTGATCCTGGCTCCCTGGAGTTCCTCTGGCTGGTTATCTCAGTGGTTCGGGTGTCACGCTACCAGACTTCGGTCTGCTTTCTCATCTTTGAGCCTAGAGCACTTTTCACCAGCCAGCCATAAAGCCCACCGTTGAAATTTTAATGGATCTGTTTAATTCCTCAGTTTCCCTCACTAGGTGGTGAGCTCTTGCAACGCCGAGAACCCACTTGTCTAATCCGTGATGACCCCGCTGCCTAGCACAAGGTCTTACAGAATACCGATGTTCCGTAACTGTCTATTTCATAAAGGGAAGAATGTTCATTGGTTACATTTTTCCCAGGGACCAGATAATGCAATCCTAGATCTTGCTATAGTATCTGAGACACCAAGTGAGAGGATTTGAATGATCTGTGAAAATCCATGTGGGCAGCTCCCAAATTATAGATGGATTGTGTCCCAGTAGTTCAGAGATGAATGAGTATTACAATTCACAGAGCTTGACAGATACACTCATTTCAGCCTTCCCGTTTCACAGATGCAGCAGCTCAACCGTGAGAGGGGGCATTGCCTTGCTGAAAGTCCTGGAAAGAGTTTACGGCAGAACTAACTCTTGCCTGGCTCCACGTATTTCCCTTACTGCTTATGCTCGTTGTGTCATAGGCACACATACCAATTAGTTCCATCTTTTGGCCCACGAGGAAGCGCATTTAATCTAGTGTTAGATATTGTGATTATTCCCAGAATCCTGACACTTCTAGGGAATAAGCTCCGAGACAAGTGGGAAATAGCTCTAGCCAGCCATCAGTAGTAGCTTCCAGAAAGGACATCCACAGCTGTGAGGAAGGTGCTCTATTCACTGTGATACCAACAGAGGCTACATCCACTCCTTTCTCATGGGCAGGTTCCATAAAATGGTAGCAGTTCTTGAATCAAGGGGAGCTTTCTGCCCAGTTTTCAGAGGCAAGCACAATGGTGTGTGTTCCAGAAAAACCATTCTAATTATCACTCATGTGCATATTTTCCCTGTGCACGTCTCTCCTTTTTTTTTTTTTTTTTTGAGAGACAGAGTGTGCATGCAAGTGGGCACAGTGGAGAGGAGCAGAGGGAGAGGAAAAGAGAGAATCCTAAGCAGGCTCCACACCTAGGGTAGAGCCTGACATGGGCTCGATCTCACAACCCTGAGCTGAAATCAAGAGTCAAATGCTTAACCGACTGAGCCACCCAGGCGCCCCCATCTCTTGCCCTGGAAACAAGGACTTTGTTGCATATTGTGTGAACACCTGTCTGCCAGGATTTAGAACAAATGCTTTCAGGCAATTTTTTCTCCTAGTTCAAATAAATTTCATATAATACTTTCTATCCAGAACTGTAGGGTCATGTTAGGGTTCTTTAAAACTCTAGGAAATGTTTATTTTAATTTTCTTGAAAGAAATGGGGAGGATAAAGAAAATGTATCAAAAGCTTCTACTGCCAAACTACTGTTTTGATTTCTCTTTGTGTGAGCTTCGGTTTCCCTACATCTTGAGCCCTAAACTCTTTGATGTTGTCCCTTTAAGCATAAAATAGAAGATTATTTTCTTTAGTGTACAGGCTTGGAGGAGGGCAAACACAAAACATTCCTGCGTGTTCATTTTCTATAGCAATAATTGATGCTGGTCTTAGGGCTGTCATATTTGCCCTTGCCTTATACAATAAGAATTTGGCGCTCTATGACTTTGCAGTTTTGTCAGCTTTCCAATCCTATATGAAGTTCTTTCGTATTGTTTCTGTGTGAGCAACTTGACGGGGCAACATCCATGATCTGATTCTTCTGTCTATCCCTGCAGGGCTCATAATTATGTTTTGCACACAATAGGGGCTCAAGGTACGCGTGAACGCTTGGATGAATCTTCCAGTTTGATTCCATGAGCTGCTTAATTCTATTAGATGCACTGTCTAGGTCTTCAATAAGATGTTTCATTAGTACATATTTCGTATTGCTTTTTTTTCCCCATTTTTAATTTTTTATTTAAATTCCATTTAATTAACATATAGCATATTATGAGTTTCAGAGGTGGAATTTGGTGATTCATCAGTTGCATATAACATCCAGTGCTCATGTCTTCCAAGCGTCCCCCTTAATGCCCATCGCCCACTTACCCCATCTCCCCATCCTCCTCCCCCTGGCAGCCCTCAGTTAAGAGTCTCTTATGGTTTGTCTCCCTCTCTGTTTTCTTTCTTTTTTTTAATTGATTTTTTAAAAAAATTTTATTAACATATAATATATTATTTGCTTCAGGGGCACAGGTCTGTGAATCATCAGTCTTACACAATTCACAGCGCTCACCCTAGCACATCCCCTCCCCGGTGTCCGTCACCCAGCCACCCTATCCCTACTCCCCAGCCCCAGCAACCTCGTATTGCTTTTTAATGCTCAACAAATGGTTTGTGTTACTTTTAGTAAAAGCCTCAATGAATAGAAATTACAATACTTTCAGTTACAAGGTAAATCTTTTCATACTCTCCCACAAAATGGCATTGGGTCCACAAGACTCATTTCCTGAGTTTCCTGGCCAGTGTAGTTGCCTAACTTTGTGTTCGTGTGGCATAAAATCCTCAACTCCCAGGGTTACCCTGGCTTTTAGAGATTCTTTGGAAATGCTTATCATTTACAGATGAGGACACGGACATAGTTGCTTTCTTTACAGGTAGTGAATGAATTAGTTACGAGTTTGCACTCTCCCTGATCAAGCTAGTGTGTGTGTATTCACAATATTTTGATCAATATTTTGTTCACTCTGTTTTGTGGCTCTTCCTAGACTGATTCTAAAAACAGACAAGCGCTCAGAAGTAATCCGGATGACTTACTTAATTTCCAGTGTTGCTGTTCTTACTGACAGACAAGACCTCTGTCTTTGTGCTCACTGCTAAACTGGGTTGCTTTTGGTCAGGGAAAAGAATAACAGTAGTTACCCTCAACCAACTGGGAAATCCGTTCTGTTTTGCTAACCTTATTCCTACTTTGTGAAAAATCTTGAAATTGTACCTATTTCAAGTTTGATGGCCAGTGACCATGTATTCAAGCCATCATTTGCTTTGTCTGTTCTTGCATTCCTCCTTTTCAGAAGCTTCTCCATCTTTAAGGCCTTTCTCAATGTGGTCATTACCTTGAGAGAAAAATTAAAAACTTAACAAGAATGAGTTAAGAAATATAAAGGGGTCCCAGTGATGAAATGAGGAGAGCCTTGCCTCGGTTTTATAAGATCTGGGTCTGATCCTGGTGTGGCATCCTGTTAGCTTTATGATCTTGGGAGATTTGGGAACCCTGGAAACCTTGTCTGCCTGTCTGTCCAGTGTGGGAAAACATGGAACCAGTTTGGAACAGAGATTAAACTATGTGAAGTCATATTATTAACACACACACACACACACACACACACACACACACACATTATCTCTAGTGGTTCCTGTTCCAAGTCTTGTTTGGCCAGGTAGCTACAATGGAGAGCAATTTCAGTGATGGCAAATATTTATTTAGCATTTTATGGCTTATGAAGCACTGTATTATTTTGTCATTCTATTATTATTGCTAATATTATTTAATGTTGTTTTAGTATGAAAAGCAATGTCCTCTTTAGTATTCTATGCCTGTTGGATGTATTGTAATCTACATTTCACAGATGGAAAAAGACAGATCCTGGGAGGATAAAGAACTGTGTGACATAAATTTGCTTCTAAATAATGGGGGACATTCAAACCCACATTCTGAAATTTATAAACTCATGTTTCTTTCCTAAGGCTTTTCCTAAACACTGGACATAGTCATGTAGAAAGGTTTGGCTTATCCTGCCTCTCATCCTTCATGGTATCCTCCTCTCTCAGAATTCTCCCAAAAGAACTTTGCAACTAGGAAATGTACAGCTTGGATTGGAAGCCGTTCTGTTTCATAGGAGCAGTTTTCATTCCCCATTTGAAAATCTGAAATGCAGTGTCTTCATTAGACTTTGGAAGTTACAAACTGAAGGATAAAAGCCGCAATTTGTGAGGGTATCTCCCACACTTCTGTCTTCTCACAACTTGGTAAGAATCACCAGAGGATTTCCATCTTTACCTGAAATTCTCTAAGAAACAGAGAACCCCGGCTATACAAAGGCACTTAGGCTACACAAAGCTTCTTTAAACTTTGAAACTGGTAGACAGTCCGGTGTACAAATAGGGAAATAGTTCTACTGGTGCTATAATAGAGTCTTATCTAAATATCTAAAAGATCTCTGTAAGCATCGGTTGTTACTCTAGGTTAGATTTCAAAGCCCACAGCTCCCTTATGAGGTCAGCAAGGATAACTAATGTTTATTCTATCATTAGGGCCCTCAAGGCTCCAGCAAACATTTTGCACATCACTTCTAGGACTAGCAGTCAATGTGGGAATCATAGCCAAGACTGGGGTAGCACATCTGCTCAGAGGGTTATTTGAGTGAACAGCAAGAGGGAGGCAGGGAGAAGCCGTAGGAGTAAATCAGGCCTGAATATAAAACCCAGCTCCACCACTAAAATATCATACACCCATTAAGGATTAAAACTTTACTTTTCTGAACTTCAGGTTTACTGTCCACAAAGTAATTTGAAATTGCTGCTTTACAGGTAAGATATGGGGAAAAACAAAAACAAAAAAACATCTATCTAGTTAGTTTAAGGTAACTGGATTATTCCAGTCCTCATTCCTCAAATGCCGAGAGACAGAACTTATCACTTGACAGAGGTGGTAATTCCCAGGTCCCATGTCCCAGGTCCCATCACCTTGTATTCTGGAAAATTCAAGATTTCCTTCTTCCTTTTTCTGGCTATTGGTGGGCACAGGAAGTGATATGTTCAGATCTTCGTGGCACCCCCTGGGCTATTTGGGAACCAGTGTCTATGAATTCAAGGGATAGTTGGGATCAATGGAAGCCGTGATGTACCTTTATGCAACCACATCTTCCTCTCAGACTGAGAGGGCCAGATAGTGGATCTGGAGAAGGAAGCCATATTGCTATTCCCATGGGTGGAAAAAGACATTATGTCCCCTCTTATAATAGTGGATTCACTATTATAAGAGAGGACATAATGTCCTGCGTTCACGGAGAGTTGGACTTGGACTTCCATCATCTCCTCTCATTTTGTTCTCTCAACCCCAAAAAGGGACACTGTTATCCTCATTTTACAGATGAGAGACTAGGGTGCTGTGATTTGCCCGTGATAGGAAATTGCATGCACCAGTACTAGCACCCCAGCCTGTTCTGAAATCCAGTGACATTCTTTTCCACCTCCAGCCTTGTTTCTGGCTCCCTCGGGCCTCTAGAGCAAGCTCGGGCTCGGTTTGCACTAACGATGAAGCAATCTGACGTGGCAGGCATCCAGACCACTTGGGAAATGGTGCTCTTTGGGGACTGGCTTGTCTTCTTCTCAGGCCCCAACAAAGGGGTTGCTGTGAGCTGTGGGGTCAGCAGGCTCTCCCCGGTCTGTCAGGAGAATTAAGGGGGTCCGGTGCTGTTGCGCTCTAGGCCCTTTATTAAGACAAGCCTATTGACAAAATATGTTTGTAAGTCATAGTCTTTGTGGCTTCGTCTTCCACATGGAAGGCACATGAGAAAAACAATATCTATAATTTGTTCCTTATAGTGCCCTATAAAAGTTGGGTGTAGAAGGCGGGCTAGCTTTAAGGCATATTTCCAGGCCCTAAGACATCATGGTACAGTGAAAAGAGCTCATCCTGAGAGCTTAGAAAACTAATTTCTAGTCCTTCCTTTCCCAAGAAAGTCACCCTGCCCTTTCTGAACCGTTTTCTCAACTACCATCGTGTTTGAACCAGGTGATTTCAAATATCGCTTCCTCCTCTGAAATTGTTCTTTAACTTTTCTATGTAGAGAGTTGATTGAAAGAGCCACAGATTTCATTATGAAAAAAAGGTTAAGTTATAAATAGGAGCTATTTAAGGCAGCAAAGAAATAGAGCATCCCTTTCTAATGATGTTCATTCTTAAAAAAAGAAAAGACACAATTTCCATTTGTTTGCATTTAGAGAGTTAGGCCCTTGCCGAGCTAGGGCATTCATCTTTGTTAAATGGGCCATAAAATTAAGGTTTTTCCCTCTTTTCACTTATTTATTTACTTCATTTTTATTTTTATTTTTATTAGTTTATATTGGCATATACAACATGATGTATTTATTTCTAATACCACTTATCATAGTTCCTCCCTGTTCTCTTCTCCTTTTTTCTCATTTTTAATGGAGGCAGGATTCACATGCAGTAAAATACTCAGATCATGAGTGTCTCTGGGGGTAACCTGTAAACTGGTGATGAGATTGGACAACTGTATACATCACCCCAGAAGATTCCCCTCACGAGGCTTTCCAACGAATTCCCACCTGCCACCCTCAGAATCAACTACTTGCTGACCTCTCTCGCCATAAGTTCTGTCTGTTCTTTTAATTCCAATATGTGCAGTCACACCCAGTTGATGTTTTTTCTGACTTCTTTCATTCCTCATGCAGTTTTGTGAGATGCTTCTGCTGTGTTGGCACCTCAGCGATCTGTGCCTTGTTGTTGCTGAGCAGAATCCCACTGCTCCAATAAGTATAGCTCTCATTAGTTTATCCATTCTCCTCTTTTGGGATTTGGCCCTGAATTTATAAAGGTGAAAAACGTGGGGATATAAATAATGAATCCTTGGGTCAGACCCATCTTCTGTTCAGTACCCCGGAGCCTCAGGTTTCTGCCGTGAGGGGCCCTGACAGCCACCTGAACTATGAAGGAGATACCCTTGTTTTGTATTCCTCCATTGTTCCCACTGGCATCCCTGTGAAGTGGAAACACCAGCCAGAGAGCCAAGAGACCCGGTTCAAACAGCTGCTCTGTCCCCGCTCAGCAGTCGGAATGACCACTTCATCCCCGGACCTCAGTTTCTCCATCCACAAAATGGTCTGTTTGGGCTGGATAACCTTCAGCTTCTCTATCTTGGAGACCCTGCGGTCCTTTCAAATCACTCCTCTAGGGTGTGGACACCTTGTCGTTTTCAGTCAACCCTGGATTTCACTCTTTTCCCTCTCTGTGGTGAGGTATCCAAAGCATCAGATCATTCGAAAAAATGTCTCCGGTCCCCCACTCCCATGCCCCGCAGCACTTCCCTTTTCCAGAAGTGGAGCACAGAGAAGATATGTTGTCTAAAGCATTTGCTGCGAGAAAGATTTCCCTGAAAGTGTTGAGTCTTAAATGTTTACCCATCTGTCAGGTGCTTACCATGCTATTACTTTGCAAAGCTAATCAGGATTATTATACTTTATTGTCCTTTTTGGCATATTACATTATGAATTTGCTTTTTCTGTCTTCCTCACCTCTCTTGTAGTAGCTTCTAAACTACTGAGTCAAGTTTGGTCCTCCTGACTTGTCATACTAGTTTTGTGATCTTTTTGGGGGCACCAGATAGTCAAAGTGCTGGCCTACTTATATTTTAGCTGTTCCTGGGCTAATATGATTCATTGGACAATGTCTGTTTTACTGTAGAACTCAACTTATAAATACCTCCTCTCCTTGTCTTCACAATTTATAGAAAAAGGCCTTTGAAACACAATCCCTCTCCCTCCGGGAAATGCTGTCTATGAATTTTTTATTTTAAAGGCAAACTTTGCTTCAGTTGAAGAAATAGTATCTGTCCCTAGCATGAAATAAACGGAAAGGAGTGGAACGGTGAAGGAGGATATTTTTCCCAACTTCTCTGAGGTCAATAATACAATTATTTTGGATACCAAGGGAGTTTAGAGATTACTATATTTATGCATATATACTGGGAAATGCAAAATTCCATCTCTGAGAAAAAATGGATTTGGGAAATATCTATCATTTTTATTATCTGTCTCCTTGGATATATTCTTTGCAGCCCAGTGGGCGGGAAAGAGCACATGGATTTAGAGACTCAGAAAGGCTAATTTTTTTCATCTTGGCCCACCTA
This sequence comes from Mellivora capensis, assembly GCA_004024625.1. Classification (NCBI taxonomy): domain Eukaryota; kingdom Metazoa; phylum Chordata; class Mammalia; order Carnivora; family Mustelidae; genus Mellivora; species Mellivora capensis. The sequence goes on along the minus strand of PISX010001676.1, from coordinate 118,348 downwards.
CATTCCAGCTGAACAGCTTTGGAAAATCACTTAACCTCTTTCAGCCTTTCCGTTCTTATTTGTGAATTGGGAATAATGATGTCTCTTTCTCAAGGTTGTTTTGAGGATCTCAAATAATCCATGTAAAATTTGTGGCGCACAGGTAGGAACCCAATAGAGATGGTAATACGATTACTCTGGACTTGTCACTTCAGCTACTTCTCATCATAATGTCAGTATTCGAGCCTGACGTGTTAAACTCTGACTTCGGAACTTCCAAAACGAAGTATAAACTTTACTTTCACATTCACAGGGTTTGAGTCCTCTCATTATATTGCTGGTATCTTACCACATTGTGGTTCGATCCAGAAGAACTTATTTTAATGGCCTGGTGAAGTGAAGGAGCAGGAGGGACAGGATCAGAACGTTCATTTCGTGAGCGTTCTGTGCTGCATTGCAGAGATGAGACCTCCGTACAGGGAGGTGTGTCTCCCGATCCTGCCGCTGAGGCTCCGACAGCCCCGGAATCTGGAAATCATCCCTCTGTCCCTAGAAAGCGTGGGGGAGGATGGTAGAAAACCTCGAGAGAAATTAAAAATTCGCCGAACGTGAGGGAGGACTAGTGATCCACTAAAAACACATCAGCACTGTAAAGTGTATTTTCACTTGCAGGAGACACTTTACTAGCTATGATTTTGCACTGGTCCCCTCTTCCAGTAACTGTGTGGAGTGGCTGTGATTTTTTTTTCTCCTTGATCTAACATGAGTGACTGAGAAGCATACCTAAGCAGGTCTCCCAGCTGCCTTCTTTCATTCACTTCCTCTGGTGGATGTGCCGTATACCAGTGGCAAGGACAACACTGTTAACAGAGACCTTCTGCTCTGGAACGCAGAGCAGTGACGTGGGAATTGGGAGCTCTCAGATCTGTTGTTTCTGCCAAAGACGGACTGTGACCTTGGAGTAAGTTAACTCACACACAAGGTGAAGGAGATCATATCTGCACTGGGCTTGAGAGCTCATCCGGGAAAGATGCTCCATGACTACAAAGTGTTTATGGTTGTGGCTTACCTCAGATCGGGGAATGGCTGTCATTGTTGCCCAGACGTCCAGGCCATTCCCTTTTGCTTTTGTGTTCAAAACTCAGCTTTCTTCTTTGAAGCCTAGTCTCGCCTAAACCAGAAGAGGATTCACACTGTTTACCTAACAAAATCCACTTAAAAGCTTTTTCGAGTTTGTGCTTCTGTTCAGTCATCCATTAGCCAAGGAAGACACATTACACGCCTACTGTTTTGTACCAGACACTATGGTAGGAGATGCCATAGATGGGTAAGACTCGGTCCTTTCTTAGGGAGCTCAAAATAGCAGGGGCAGACAAACATATACACAAACTAGAACACAGTGTAACAAACGCCACGGGAATCTACCTGCAAATGTTCTATGGATGAAGAAGGAGATAACAACCCATCTGCCTGAGAGGGACTGACTCAGGGAAGGGGTCAGAGAAGAGGGCACCTATGGTCAGACTCTGGAGTTTCCGGTCAGAGATAAAGGGGGCAGAGTGTTGGAAGAGAGGTTCCAACAGAGAAAGTATAGGACATGTTGAGAGAAATAGTAGCACTCTGATGTGGCTGGGATGTCGGGTACGTAAGAGGAATATTGAGTGTCCAGCTGAGTCAAGGTTGTCTCCGTTCTTACCACGCTGCCAAGGAGTTGGATATCTCTTATAGGAATGGTGGATCTTTTCATGGTTTCTAGTCACCGCAGAGATCTGATGCTTTCTTCATTTTGGAACTATGCTCTGACAGCATCGACGAGGTGATCCACTGGGCAGAGGTCCCACACTGACAGCTTTCAGACCAGGTACCCTCAGATATATTTTGTCTGATATTCAAAATATCTTTTTAAAATTTTAAACTAATGGCAGACTTTGACAGTTTGGGAGAATGCACATAAAAATCTCAGTTTACAGCTTTGGATAAAAAGTAGGCTTCACAATTTCTGCCTGGCAACAACCAACTGGAATGTGGAAGGACCTTCTTTCCACCTTCAGCTGGGGCATGCATTCTGCAATCTGTCACACTCCCCCTTCACCACCCACTGTTTATTAGGTACTGTTCATTACACTAAGCATGCCACTCATCAATGTTGTCTTTCTGGATCTTGTATTTGAGTGTGAGGCTTACGGAGTAAAGCAAATCCAGTGTCAGAAAGATCATTGGTGAACGGATGTTGCCATTGTCCTTCTAGGCACATGGAAAACCTGAGTGTGGCGCACACATTGTTTCAATGTGTAAGGGATGAGCAAGACAGAAAAGTCAAAAAAGACTGGGGTTTTTATTTTGGATAATAAATGGATAGGATCCCATAAAATCTCACACGCAGGACAAAGATAAATCTTTGGAAAGATGGTCTCATACTTAATGTGGCCCTTTGTAGTTCAAGTCTTTAGAAAATATCAATAAGCCTGTGGAAAATATACCTGTAAGTCAGTAACCTCATTGTGCTGAGAGATTAGAGCTTAATATTATGACACAAGCAGTTGTATCTTTTTTTTTTTCATTGACTGTCTCATACACATTATCCTGAACTCTAACGAGTTGTCAGGCAAATGTCCATTCTTGAAACCAGGAAAACAAGTAAGGAAAAGGGATGCATGAAATCCCTAGACTGATACTATGACTGTGAGCGATACTCCACCCTGGGGACAGCAGAAGACAGTCCTTAGTTCAGCTGATGTAAAACAAATAGGTAATGGTAAAATGTAGCTTTCAAATGTACTTACACCCATTGGGTGCAATCCCTTAGGAGAGGACAAGTTAATACAAAACGTGAAGCCGGAGCAGGACTGGGATGATAGAAGTAACACTCCCGAGAACCAGACTGAAGGGGATTCTCAGGCATTTGCAAGACCCTGAGAGAGAGGGTGCCTCCTCAGATTTTGCCACCTAAGTGCCTCACCTGCTTCCCCCAGTTCTGGTCCTCATAGGGAGTTTTAGCAATTAAATAAGAAATAAGTCATGATATTTATGATTATAAATCACAAGATATCATTCTTCACCCCATGAGATTCCATGGTCATGATTGCAATTCGTCATTGGGGATTTATAGTCTAGTCTAACTATCGTGTATGTCCCCACCATAGAGTAATACAGGCAGAACAAGCTCTGGGTTGAGACTTCTGGATACCATGAAAGTCCCAATTTCTCACGCGATTCCAGGAGGGGCTGAGATGACTGCAGTATCATTGGAATATCTAGTGACAGGCAGGGGCTTGAGATCTGCTCTATCTGGCATTCTGCACAGGATGGATCCCTCTCATCCAGTAGCTTCTACGCATACTGATGGAGCAATCATAGACTTGGAAGGACCATTCACTAGCAGATCAGCATTCCAAGCTACTAGAGGAAGGAAGTTTTGGTGTGTTTGTTTTAATACTAGGACTGGATTATTCATTTGTTTACTTTAACAATTTTATGGAGGTATAATGGATATACAAAGAATGGCACATATTTAACGTGTACAGTGGGATTAGTTTGGACATATGCAAACACCCGCCATACTACTATCGCAGGCGTAATGGACGTATCCCACACTTCCCAGAGTTTCCTTGTGTTGCTTTGTTTTGTTTTGTTGTAAGAAGAACACTTAACATGAGATCTGTCCTCTTAACAAATTTCCGAGCGCACAACTATAGTTTTTCAACTATAGGCATTATATTATATAGCAGAGCTCTAGAACTTACTCTTGGAGCATAACTGAACTTTGACATGTATTGAACAATAACTCCTCATTCCCCACTCCCCCCACCTCCTGGCAACCACAATTGTATTATCTCCTTCTACAAATTTGACTATTTTAGATACCTCATGTAATTGGAATCATGCAGTATTTATCCTTCTATAACTGACTTATTTTGCCTAACATCATGTCTTCCAGGTTCATCTATGTTACTGTGAATGGCAGAATTTTCTTTCTTTTTTTAAGGCTGCTTAGTATTCCATTGTAGGTATATACTACATTTTCTTTGTCCATTCCTTCGTCAGTGGACATTTGGGAGTTTCCAGATGTTGCCTACTGTGAACAGTACTGCCGTGAACATGGGAGTGTGGATCTTTCTTCAGGACCCTGATGGCAGTTCCGAATCTTTCCCACCTGGCATGCCGTTTAGTCCTAGAGAAGAGGAAACCTGAAATAGACCTTTGGTGTTATTTAGCCCAACCTCTTTGTTACATACATAAGAAACAGAGGCACAGAGAAGGGAATCACTGGACTTGAATCACAAACCAAGTGTGTTCATGAGGACTAGGTTCAGCCGGAGGGACACAAAACAGTAATAGTGACAGAACAAGGGAATGTTCACTTCTCTCTCTCCCTGGGGAAGTAGGGGGTCCAGGAAAGTGGTAGGCAAGGACCCAGTCTTCCACTGTGTTCCTCTGCAATGCTCAGCACAGGGTCAGCATGGCGGCTTCTGCATTTCAGTGGACTGAGGGCAGACCCATTCCCTCTGACGATGCTTCCCTTCCACCTTCAACCTTTTGGCCAGGACTGTCTCATGGCCGACTTAGCTGCACTGAGGCTGGAAAATGTAATATATGTTCTGGACAGCTGTGTACCTAGCTAAAATTTGGAGGTTATAAGGAAAGAAGGGCAGAACAGCTGTAGGGAAGCAACTATCAAGGGGCATCACAGCAATTTAATGTCATTCCCAGGACTAGTGTTGTGTTTCCAGACTCCTAGTCAAATGTGCTTTCTACTATACCATAGTTTTTTCTCATAGAAATGTGATCTTCAATCAAAGCCTGTAAGACCACTTTGAATTTGTGCAAATTCATCACTTGTATATCCATACAAGATAAAATATCTCTCCTTTGCTTAGGAGATGTTTGTAATGGGGCACCTGCATGGCTCAGTGGGTTAAGCATCTGCCTTCAGCTCAGGCCATGACCCCAGGGTCCTGGGATTAAGCCCCACGTCAGGCTCCCTGCTCAACAAGGAGCCTGCTTCTCCCTCTCTTCCCACGTATGCTCTCTCTCACTATCTCTGTTGCTCTCTCTGTCTCTCAAATAAATAAATAAAATATTTCTTTGGGGTGCCTGGGTGGCTCAGTGGGTTAAAGCCTCTGCCTTTGGCTCAGGTCATGATCCCAGGGTCCTGGGATCGAGCCCCGAACCGGGCTCTCTGCTCCTCAGGGAGCCTGCTTCCTCCCTCTCTCTCTGCCTGCCTCTCTGCCTACTTGTGATCTCTGTCTGTCAAATAAATATATAAAATCTTTTAAAATATATATTTCTTTTTAAAAAAAAGTTTGTGTTTATTAATCCTGAGGCCTCGTAAATAGGGGTCAGGCAAACCCACATTTAATTCCTGTGTGCTAGTTTGTGACTTCGGGTGCATGTAAAGAAAAACTCTAAACCTCAGTTTTTTCTTCTCTCAAATAGTGATATTATCATCACGCTGACATTGTTCTCAGAATTAAATGGGACAGTGTCCGTGAACGGGCCTCGCGCCACACCTTGTGCGGAACAAGTGTCAGTCCTGTCTCCGTTCTCCTTCCTCCCTTGGGGCTCCTCCAACTTGAAGGCGACCTCCCTTCCCAGAAAATAACTGCAAGGAATCTAAATCCTTGACTCTCCTCCAGATGCCCATAATCAGTCTGTTCTGATGGGTGGCTTGTTCTTTCGTGCTTTACAAAAACTCAGATTCCAGCCGATCCTGAACGATCAGGACGCTCTGGAACAGTCATCGAACTTTTTAGAAGTTACGGATGCCTGAGCCCCAGTCCCAGAGATAATGATTAAATAGGTGTGGAGGTGACCTGGGAATCTTCCGTTTGGAAAGCTGACTGCCGAGTCCAGTTCGCTGGTGTGGGACAGGCAGGTCGGTCTGGTGATAAACTGGGGTGGGGAAAACAGGAGGCTGAGAGGCCAGTTAGGAGGCTGTCGTCATCCCCTAAGTGGGAGATACTGGAACAGTATGACCGAGATGGCGAATAACGAATGGAATAAAAATATCTAGCGGGCAAAATAATAGGACTTGGCGCCTGGTGGGATGTAGGAAAAGTAATGCTCACTCTGGCGTCAAGCATCTTTCAACAGTAGCAAAACTGTAGCTCTTGAAGTTGATCTGAACTGAACTTACTGGTGTGAGGTAAAGGACAGGAGGGATTTTATTTTATAAAATATGATCATTAATATGAAAACCCTGAATTATCTGGAACCCTGACCCAAATCTGATAAGACAGAGTATAAGCAGGACAAAAGTCAAATCTTATTCTGAGCTTAAAGAATTAACTATACAAGTATACATGAGGGCCATTTAATTTAACAGATGTTCATGTAAAAAACGAAAGACTTAGAGGGGAGACCATGTGACCCTAAGATGAGTAACAATGAATAGGACCACATAAAAGTAAACACAGTCTTCCCCCACACCTGTATAAAGATGAGTGTGCAAAACAGGGAATGTAGTAGTCCTTGGTGGGATGTGTTCCTTTCCAGGCCCCACACGTTGAAGGCAACCTGGCAAACTAGAACTTGTGTAGAGAATGATGGTTAGGAGGACAAGATGACAGAAATCATGTGCCATAAAAAACTGCTGAGGGAATCCAAGTATTTATCCCGATAAAAATGGCACATGTCCGAATGACACATGTCCTCCCAGACCCCACCTGTCTGTAGTGGACTACCAGGGTCACACTAGAAAAAGAGCATGTAGCATGGGATATAGGTTAGCGTCGTGGTCCTTGGAAAGCGCACTTTGTGACAGCATTTTCCACAGCATAGAAAACACTATATGGGGGTCCCTGCTATAATGAAGGTATGAGCAGTGCTGGGAAGGAACAAACGTGGAGGAAAATGATTAATAAAGGAGGCAACATTTGCATCCCCATGGCCCTGAATGTTGAGCCATCTTACTTGTAAGGAAGAACGTTCAAGGCAGGGGCCGAGCGTAGGCATAGGCATGCAAGAACAAGGAGCGTGAAGTTGGGTTGAGCAAAAGCTTGGGTTGACAGGAATGAAGACTGCCTTGGGGGAATGGCAAGATAGGTGCCTGGAAAGGGGAGGTGAGACAATATCCTGAAGGGCCTCCAGTGTCAAGCCAAAGAGTCTGGCACTGGGGCATGGTCACTGGCTGTAGAGCCCCACCTATAGAATGATACTCTAGTGCAATCTCTTCCATCTACATTATTTCCTGTCTTTGATAGTAAACATATCGTCTCTGTTAAAGTTTGCTTCCTAGCTTAAACTGAACGTAGACTCTAAACCATCAAATCACTTTCATTTTTTTTTCCCCACCACAAACAACTCTAGGATGGCATGCATTTGAACAAACCAGAAGTGATTTCACTCTTCTAATTTTCAGAGCTTTTGGCTGGATGCAGAGTGAGAAATTCATACCTTTTTCAAGTAGCGTGGGTTCTTTTTTCCCAATTCCTCCCCTCCATCTGGTTCTCTGGAGGTCTTGGAATCCAGGAAAGTGTTAGTTCACTGTGCTGAAATCCAAAAAAGACTGCTAAACTGTGAAAGAAAATTTGCATTCCAGAGACACTGGAAGAGTTAGTCCCCCGCCCTTTTGCAGCAGCGAAGAGAAAACATCTGTATTTTCTGTCCCCTTTGTCTTTCAGGAGTTACAGAATGGAAAACCCTGCACTCTTGTCTGTGCCTTTCATACCTCCTTAATGTAAACCACTTTGGGCTCCTTGGGGATAGAGAGAGGAACCAAAACATGGAATTATTTTATTTCTGGTGTCAGGAAATATTACAGCCAAGATACAGTTTAAGGGAAGTAAATCACTGCACCGACTTCCCTTTGTGCTCTTCGGGAGGCTGTGTTCTCGTGAATGGGTTCCAGAGCCAGGCATTTGAAGTTCACGTCAACAGTGCTCTGCTCTGAAGGAAACTACACAGTCGCAACCATGATGTTGGCATGTCATTAATCGCCTTTCTAAGCGACGGTGCTATCTTTTGTCTTCCATCGGCAGAAGTGTAATTAGAAGGGCTTGTTTTCAACAGAAGCCAAATCATTGCCAAATTTGTTCAACTGATCTCTAGAGGATCGAAGTTAGCTCATGGCCCTCTGGCTGTTCTCTTTGCCACTCCCAAGAGTTAGAGGCTTAAAGTTTTCCCTTTCTTTTGAAAGAGGATCAAGTTTGGTTCAAACAAGCTTTTCTGTCATCCCCAGGAGTACAAGGATAGACCTTCTGTGACCCCAGTTGTTTGGCTCAGACCACTTGTGGCTTGTTATAATTTAGGAAGTAATTGCAATTCATAAAGCCAGGTAGAAAATAAACATCTTGGCAGAGCTGAGTTTCAGGCAACTCTGAAGGGAGCCAGCACGTGAGCAGAATGGTATTGGGAACATTTCTAGTCTCTGCTTGCAGATCCTGACTCTAATGGATGATTCACAATGGATTTAATTCTGATCTGAATTGTGCAGGCAGGCAGTCATTATTATGTATACATGTGGCTGAAAATATCATTACTTAAACCCCTGGTTTTAGGTTTGGCCCCTAGACAGGTCAGTTACCCACAGTCGACAAATGCTGTTAAGTTAAAGAGCATTGCCCTACCAGTGTTGTATAATGAACGTCAGATCATATGGGGTTTTTTAAGCGGAATTTGTAGCACTAATTTTTTTTAGAAGGATACTTTTGCTGAGATGGACTCAAAGAACCAAGTGTTGGAAGAGACCTTAGATAATAGATTAATGTCATTTACTTCTCTCATTCAACCAACACTTTTTAGGTGGTTGGTGTGTGTTCAGCACTGCTCCAAGACCGTGAATGTTGTAGTGTCTCAAACAGACTTGTGGGGAAATGAACAATAAGCATGTCAGCAACTAGATGCTCGAGGTGGTGGTATCAGGCAGTGATAAGGGTATAAAGAAAGTAGCAAGGCAATGAGATCGAGTCTGGCTCAGGAGAGGGGGCTACAAATAGGGTGGTAATGGAAGGCCATCTGAAGATGGTTATGGAATTTCGGATATGTCTATGGGAGTCAGTGCTATTGGATGACTCTTTGGAATATTCCTTCCGAATCACTGATTCATTTCCTTAATTAAATATTTATTGAGCTTCTCCTGTGTGCCAGCCATTTTTACGTGAACTGGGGCTGAAGCAGTGAACAAGACAAAGAGCGCTGCCCTGTTGAAACTTCTCTTGGGTCCTCAAACTAATCACAGAGCTTCAGGAGACCAAGAGGTCTCCCTAATAAAGTCTCTTACCTTAAAGGTATAGGAATATAGGCCAGCAGAAGAAAATGCTTTCCACAAGCTCACTGCCAGTGGCTGGGCTTCCAAAACTAGGCACAGCTCTTGCCTTAGGGTCATTTCTGTGTCACCATATTCTGCAGGGTTTGCATAAACATCTACTTCAGCAGTCCTAGTTTCAAATAGTGCTTGGATTAGTGTTGTGATCCAGAATGAAATCGTTTTCCCCATGGAGGCCTCCTGTCCACTGTAAATTGAGGGTAGTCAAGATGGCGCCTCACAGGGACTTAGTTGAAGAGCCTGTGACAAACTACGCCATCCATGAGACTTGTGCATTCACACTCGAAATGTATAATATGTACCTGTTTCGGCACTTATTAGGTGCCCCACATATGTAAATGAAAGAAAAATAGAACAACACAAAATGTCTGTTGAAAACAAAAGAAAAAAGGAAAAAAAGCGCACTGTATTTTCCAAAACACAGTATGTGTGGGATTATGGATGTCTATGTCTACATCTCATATTGTCTTCTCTCTGTAGTAAGGGCAATGGAAAGTAGGCTCCGTTGATTAGTCAGAGACTAAAGAGCCAATAATTCCGGTCAGTCCTCACATGGAACAGTTATTTTTCCTGGAGAAAAGAACTTTGTAACAATATCTTTACAACTCTTTACATTATTTTTTATTTTATTTTTTTCAAATTTTAATTCCAGCAGAGTTAACATTCCGGAAAGTGACTACCTCGGTGGAACCTATCTGAGTTCCATGAATAACCTCTATTTACAAGTTTCAAGTAGCAGGAATTATGAAAAGTGAACTTAAGTCATCATGCCATGGCCTAGAATAGGATTAGCTCTCCGAGTCATTGGCCAGAGGGCCCCCATTCTTACCAGTGTGAGATGACCACGTTTTGACAATGGCAAAAATTCAAGTTATGTCGTATACTCAGCTAATGATTTTTCATTTGTGATGTAAGTAATTTTGTCAACAGCTAACCAATATTAGTTTTCATATTCTTATTGCTGACAAGGGCCAGAACACCAAAGAGAAGTTTCGGTACTCCAAAACATTCCAGCACGAGGTCTGGGAAAGAGTACCATACAGAACTAGGGCAATTGGGCCCTGAACTCAGCCCTTTCCTTAGTTTACAACATTAGGCATTTGGCTTCCTTGAATGCAGTGTCCTACTGTCTAAGGGGAGAGAGTGGAATGAGATGATTTTCATAATTTTGTTCAAGCCCAAGCAAACTATGTACTTATGAAAGTCTGTTTGCTAGAGAGTTGCAAGTGCATTCAGTGTAATTGGCATTACATGAACTAGATAGAGATACCTAGGAGAAAATCAGGGGACAGTGTGAAGTAGAAGAATGAGCAACTTTATCTTTGAACTTAGAAGACGTTGGTTCAAATCCAAGCACGTTAATAGTCATGCGGCATATAACCAAAACAAGTGTTCTATCATTCTACCTGCTCTAACACTGCCTTTGTAAACTTTAAAAACTCAACCCAGGCAAGCTGTCAGTTTTTGTTTGGGGAGTGTAAAATAACATAAATTACTTTTAAGAAGGACTGAGAAATGTATGGGTTTGAGGTACAATGATGCTTACATAGAAGTAAGAACAATGTTTCCACGAAGTTCCTAGGAAGCAGGGGGAAAATCTCTTAGGAATCTAGAAGCTTATTTGATATTATATTATCGAGTTGTCCCAGAGTGCCATACACAGGATTCCTTAAATAATCCATTTTTTTAAAGTAGAGATATGAAATTCTTTTATAAAGTATAGAAGAATTGATAGTGAAGGACAAATTAGAAAAAAAAAATTGAAATGTAGTGCTTAGGTATGGTAATTCAGCTAAGTGATCAAAGCATGCCAAGTTCATTAAATAGATGTCCTAGGCCCTTAGAATCTATAAGGAGGATGAACACAAAATTCAGTATATAGCAGGCACCAGACACTTCCTTTCATACATGGATCTCACGTGGTGCTCCCAGAACCGCACTATAGACACTTTCCCTCTTACTCAGTAGAGGAGGAAACAGAAGGCCAACAAGGTCGGGACCACTGCCAGGTCTTCCCAGCCTAGGTTTCTCGAATCTTCGCCCCTTCTCTCACTGCATATGACAGACTCTCTGTTCTGGTTCCTGAGATGACAAGTCCCGACAGACTGTACCTTGAAGGTGTTGTAAAGGCAAATCTGTGATCTGACTTGGCTGGTAAGGAAAGGACTTCTGTTCTTTTTTCCCCCCTCTCACAATAGTCTCCAAGGAGTGCCATGTGATCTTTTAATTTTGCTCCTGGCGTGAAGGTCTGGCACACTCATCAGGGCTCAGCCCCCTCTACCTTCATTCTACGCCTCCAGGGTTATGAGACATTCAAGCCAAGTGTTTAGGGAAAGCTAGCGTACTACAAGAGCTTCACAATTTAAGGTAGAATGCCACCTCTCTAGGCCTTGAGGTATAGATAAACTAAATGTCCTTTCATGGGATTTTTTTTTTTAATTTCCTAAAGCTCAGATCATCATCCCAAACTGAGTGCTTCAGAATAAGCAACAGGGCTGGGATGCCTGTTGGTGGCTCAGTTGGTTGGGTGGCTGCCTTCAGCTCAGGTCATGATCCCAGCGTCCTGGGATCGAGTCCCGCATCGGGCTCCTTGCTCAGCAGGAAGCCTGCTTCTCTCTCTGCCTCTGCCTGCCACTCTGTCTGCCTGTGCTCACTCTCGCTGACAAATAAATAAATAAAATCTTAAAAAAAAAAAAAGAATATGCAACAGGGCTTTATTTACTTTGTGGAGATGTGACTTGTGGCTCATGGCAAAATTGAGTAAATAACTGTTCTGATCTTTTTGTCCTTTCTGTCTGCCTTTTTTCTTGTGGTGTGAGGACATACTTCTTAATTTTAAATCCAGTTTATTTAGTCCAAATACACACAGTAAGAATATTTTTTTCTAAATTCTACATGAATAGTCCTGCATGTCCTTTATTGATGTTAATCTGACACAGATTTTGGTCTCCGACAGTGTTGAGTTTTCCTTCACCAGTGCTGCTCAATACACTCATTTTGTCACAGACTCTTCCTGTCAAATGAATTTCGTTTCAGTGTAGGCAGACCTGGGACTTAGATAATGAAAACTCTCCTTATAACACAACTTTAATTCCAAAGAGTGTTATAGTGGACTTTTTTTTTTCCAAGAGCCAACTCAAATCCCACCCAGATGGGTTCCCAGCATCACCTACCACCATCATGCTGTCTTTTCCTTCACCACTCAAAAGTAATTACTCTCTCCTCTGTGTTTCCGTCACACATTACTCATTCCCCCATAATAGCAATGTGTTCTGCCCTTTGCCTCTAGTCAGTTATTTATAGAAGTGTCTGCTCCTCCCACTACATTGGGAACCTCTGAGGGCAGGGATGGTATCTTTGTTCTCTCTGCCTCTGTACCTGCCAGGATGTTGAACATTTTGTTCCCCTCTTTAGGCTTTCTGCAATGCTAAATTAAGTGGTTAGGCTGGCTGCTCTGCTCCTCAGAAAATCATACAAGAAGTTTCTTTAAAGGGGATTGATAGAAAGCCGAGGTAATACTGGCACTGGGTGCAAAGAGTTGTGCTCAAAAAAATTAGCGGAAATGGACAAAAAATAAGAAGGTTGAGTTCTTTTACTAAATTTCCAGCTCCGTGTTTCATAGTTGTCACTTGTGTGTGTGTGTAGTAACCTCAAAAGAAAACACATGGTAGGGGTTTGATGCCATCTAATAAATTGACGCGGGAGTTTTTCTGTCTTTAAAAATTAGAACTCTCATCTATAGAATAGGAACGTTGATTCTGATTCAAAAATCACAGTCATAGACATCGGATGACACTGGCCTTAGCATTATTATTCTCGGTCTGTTTCAAAGCACATACTAGATACAGATACAGAATTAGATTAAAATATAGATATAGGTGGGGGCACCTGGATGGCTCAGTCGGTTAAGGGTCTGACTCTTGGTTTCAGCCCAGGTTGTGATTTCAGCAGTCATGAGATTGAACACCACACTGGGCTCCACGCTGCATGTGGAGTCTGCTTGAGATTCTCTCTCCCTCTCCTATGCCCCTCCTGCTCGTGCGCCCCTGCCAAAATAAATAAATAAATCTTTACCATAAGGAAAAAAAAAAGATATACATAGGACACTTGGAAAGTCAAAAACCTTTTAATAAGAAATGTGTGCCTCACTGGGAGGCAGAACCGTAGAGAAGCGTTATACCATAGCATATTAGGAGAACTACCAAGGTAACATGATGGCTTCATTTACTGGGAAACCCAGAATACTCCCATCATTTGAGAAGTCTTCCTGATTATCAACATCAAGAAAAAAATTAAAGGGGCACCTGGGTGGCTCAGTGGGTTAAAGCCTCTGCCTTCGGCTGAGGTCATGATCCCAGGGTCCTGGGATCGAGCCCCGCGTTGGGTTCTCTGCTCAGCAGGGAGCCTGCTTCCCTTCCTCTCTCTCTGCCTATTTGTGATCTCTGTATTTCAAATAAATAAATCTTAAAAAAAAAAGAAAAAAATTAAAGTACACAATTAAGGTAGGGAATATAATTATTTGAGTTTCAGCAGTGTCACTCTGGCATTTCCGTGGGGATGTGCTGAGTCATAACCCTCTTCTCCTCTTACTATACCCACCACTATCCCGTTGGGAACAGCAACACTTCCGCTGTGCTTCATGACCTTCTTTACGTCATGGCCCATGGGGGAAAGGATGGCATTCAGTCAGCATACTGGCATTGGTGGATGGGGCTTCTCCTAACCCAAGATGACCACTCAGGAACTATGGAAACCCCTGGCCGCCTCCGCCCCCCTAAATGTGGTACCCCTGGAAGCCAGTGAGGCAACTCTGTGTCTTAGCCTGCCTACTGAGAATTGTATTGCATGGTTAAATAGAATCCTTTTATTTTATGTAAAGTACATATCCAGAGTGTATTAAGTCATCATCTCACCAGTATTTGGGGAGCAGCAATTTTATGCAAGGATACTGTTGTAGATGCTGGGGATGCAACAGTGAGTTTTCTGTCTTACCCTATGGGAACCAATGAAGTTGGCAAGAGACAAACTGTGTTAAGATCTTGACATATTTCCTTTCTTTCTGTATATGTGGGTAACTTTTAAGTAGCCTGCCTGAATGCCTTACATTTGTGATACAGAGTTTGTCTTCCGAAATATAAACTAGGTATAGTGTGTTGTGGCAGGGGATTAGCTACTGGAAGGAGAATTAGACCAGTCTTCTAACCCCAAATCTACTACTAGGTGTTTCCCCTCTCTGTGCCTTAGTGTCTAGAATCGGATAGTTGGACTAGAATCATTGTCTTTGAACTGCACAGCGTGGAAGCCCCCACAGGCACCATCCTTTCATGCTCTTCATCCAGAAGTGATTTGGGACTGTTCTGGGTGTGCTTCACTGGTAACTGTTGCCTGGAGTGATGGATTATGAGAGAGGCAGGCAAGAGATGGGAGTTCAAACTCCTGGGCAAGAGTCACCTCTAAAGGCCTAGTATCTTTGAACTCTTCTTTTTCCTTGTTATTCTTATCCCAACAAGACCAAAAGTGTATCTAGAAATGAGATAGCACCCTCATTTTTTTCCAAGAGTCTTTTCTGTTTCAAAACTGCTTTTGTACCTAAAAAAACAATAAAGATTGAATATAAGATCACATTTTAATTTTATGAAATGAAAATTTTAACATTTCTAAATGGCAACACTTTAGTCTTCTGAACCTTCCAATAGTTACGTGCCTTGATTTGAAATACTCACCATTGAACATGTGTCCACACCTATGCAATATGTAAATTTTAGAACTCTTTTCCCTATCATCTAACTAGTAGCTAATGCTCCTGTTACCTATATGCTTCATTTATATTCAGATGATTCTTCTAGCTCTTCTGCCTGTGAATTAGACAAGTTATTTATACAGTACCCAAGGATAGAAAAGATACAACCAGATTGTATCTCTAATTTAAAAACAGTTACATTTGGGAGTTTCGTGTACAAGATTTGTTTGTGACTTTTATTTTTATTTTCACTTAACTTTTTGCTTTTAAGCACAATTGTATTGCCATCACTTGAGCAAAGTTTATAAGCTGTGCCTTTTGGTAGCTTTCTTGTTTTCTTCTGCTACTCTCACATCTCCCTTTAACCATACCTTCGTTGGAGTAACTGCCTAAGATATTTTCTAAAGATTCTAAAAAAAAAATCCTCAAACAGTGCCTAGAATTTTTAAAAAAGAAAAGAAACCTAGACTCTTCATTCAGCTTCAGCTGTAAGGTGCTTCATAACTGGTCAGCAGTTGCCGACGGTGCATCAGGAACTATCAAGGTCCCGGGCAGGGATGGTTATGGCATGGATGTGGTGGCACATGGCCTGGATCCTTCTTCAGGACTGAGGCTTTCCTTCCCAGAACCCTGCTAACCGTTGGTTGCGGAGTTCCTTCTCTGGTAAGTTGGAGGGAACCTCTTCACCCAAGATCACTCCTCCTCCTCGAGAGTCTCCTGTATCCATTGACTGGTAGATGCAGGGAGTATAAAGGCCCTACCCCCTTGCATCAAGAAAGGACACATGTGCAGAACCATCCTAACTCTAGAGTTCTCCAGGGAACTATGGGATGCCTTTGCTGTGACTGCATCCCAGTCCAGCTTCTCCCTCTGCCCAGGGGCCCCCTGCACTGTCCCACGGGTGCTGATCTCAAAGACACTCCTCAATAATTTCTCATGTGCAAATCTTTGTTTCAGAATCTATTTCCTAGGAAGCTCTATCCAAGAACTGTGGCTCTATGCAGTGAAAGTGGGGTGCTCACAGTTTTTTAGCAGAGGTTGACATGAATCATGAATCCGAGTACATGATATGGGTGTCATCAGAGAAGCATCATGTAGTCCTATGGGAGTGGAAGAAGTGACTTATTTTGCTCAGGGTACAGCAGAAGCAGAATAAGAAGTGTTTAGCAGAGGAGGTGACATTTGAGCTTAACTTTGAATAATGAATAAGTATTCTTTAGGCAAAGAAGGGTGTGCACTGTTCTGGGCTTGTGAAAGAACATAGCTTATTAAAGAGGTGGCAAAGCGCTCAGAGTGGCATCTGGAAGGTGGGGTCCATAAGAGAGAGAAGCTGAGATGGATCCAGAGCCAGGTCATAAAACACTCTACAGATCTGGATGGTTCTTAAGCTGGAGTGTGTTCTTCCTTCCTAAACCCCTGCCCAATCTGCCATGACACCCCTACACCACACACAAGATGCATTTGAGTAGATGTCCTTACAGATGCCCTTCTTTCACTTATTTGCTTGGAGACGTATTTCTTTTTCTATTGCCTTAAAAACTGTTTTATTTATTAGCCGTTTCATCTTAACTGACTTTAGAAAAGCTTTGGTTTATGCAGAGAGGACATCTTTTGGTTTGGTTGTAAAATAACCTTCTATAAGAAGACACAAAGATCTTCCTCTGCCATGTTTGAAATTCTACCACTAGTCATTTCTGGAATCTCAAGTGGTTAAGACATAGTAAAGATTATACAGTCCAGGTTTCTAACATATGAACCCTCCTTTCAAACTTCAGACCAGAGGTCACCCAGTTGTTTCTAGTATGCTTCTAGTAATGGAAACATTGTTCTTTCCCTACTGTTGTTAATTCTGATCTATCACAGAGTA
This sequence comes from Mellivora capensis, assembly GCA_004024625.1. Taxonomy (NCBI): domain Eukaryota; kingdom Metazoa; phylum Chordata; class Mammalia; order Carnivora; family Mustelidae; genus Mellivora; species Mellivora capensis. Next base: position 101,497 of record PISX010001676.1, on the reverse strand, counting down.
ATAAAATTGTAGTTAGAATTAATCATTGTTTTGCAGTTGAGAAAACTGAGGTCTAGGGAGAAGAAAAGATTTACCCAAAGAGCCATACAGTGGATGTTAATGAACAGTCCATATTCTTCATCTAGCAACTTTCCCTCCCTATGGCAACACAATTAATTCATCAGATCCATATCTGAGTGAGGGAGTTACAGGAGCCTGGGGTAATAGTCTCTCCTCTGTCCCTAATGAACTCCATGACTCATATCCAACTGTATTAGTGCTCTGGGTCTGTTTTTCACCTGTGAAATCAGAGACCTAGACTAGAGGAATTCCTTATTCCTTCCTCTCTAACATTGTAAAAGTCCTTTACTATCTATCTATCTATCTATTTATTAGAGTGCATCTTTTTTTTTAATTTAAATTGAATGGAGGCACACCTGGGTGGTTTAGTCAGTTAAGTGTCCAACTCTTGGTTTTGGCTCAGGTCATGATCTTACAGGTCGTGTGTTCAAGCCCAGTATCCCACGTCCGGCTCCACGCTCAGCAAGAAGCCTGCTTGAGAGTCTCTCCCTCTGTCCCTACCCCCACTTGCTTGCTCGCTCTCTTTCTTCCATAAAAAATAAATAAATCTTTAAATTTAATTTCGTTAACATATAGTGTTTTCTTTGTTTCAGGGGTAGAATTTAGTGATTCACCAGTTGCATATAACACACAGTGCTCATTACATCACGTGCCCTCCTTAATGACCATCACCCAGTTACCCCATCCTCTTACCTCACTCCCCTTCAGAAACCCTCAGTTTATTTCCTAGAGTTAAGAGTCTCTATGGTTTGTCTCCATCTGTGATTTCATCTCACTTTATTTTTCCTTCCTATCCCCTATATTCATCTGTTTTGTTTCTGAAATTCCACATATGTGTGAAATCACATGGTATTTGTCTTTCTCTGACTGACTTATTTTGCTTAGCGTAATGCCTTCTAGTTCTATCCACGTCATTGTAAATGGCAAGATTTCATTCTTTTTGAGGGCTGAGTAATATTCCATTGTATATATGCATATATATGTATATAATACACATATATGCGTGTATGTATATACCACATCTTCTTTATCCATTTATCTGTCAATGGACATCTGGGTTCTTTTCATATTTTGGCTATTGTGGACATTGCTGACATAAACATTGGGGTGCATGTGCTCCTTTTGCAGTCAAATGCTCTACCACTGAGCTGTACCCCCTGTATGTGCCCCTTTGAATCACTATGTTCATAACCTTTGGATAATTATTATTATTATTATTATTGTTATTATTATTAAGTATAGCTGATATACAATGGTATATTAGTTTCGTGTGTACAACATAATGATTCAAACTTCCAGTTATAAAATAAATAAGTCATGGAGATGAAAAGTACAACCCAGGAAATAGAATCAATTATACTGTAATAACTTTGTATGATGACAGATGGTAACTACACTTAACATGGTAAGGGTAAAGAGTCTTTACACTTCCTCAAAGAGAAGATGTGTCTATGGCTCCTAGTGGACCAGCTAGAGACTGAAAGGAGAAAGGTTCAGTAAAGGGAACTGGCTAGAGATGTTTTATATGTCCTCTTCCACCATTTGCTAGCCCAAGCTTCCAGCCAGCCATATTCTTAAAACCTTCATTTTCTGATTTGCAGGCGTATTATAGTTGTCTCACTTTAGGTATCTTTTACACTGTTCTTCCTTTGTAGCATAAACGTGCAGATTACCTGTCTTTTAAACAGTGCTTCCAGAGACCATAAAGTCTTTCCTTAGAAACTGACTCACCCTTATATGCTACTGCTGGTTTTGAATAAATGGGCTAAATCTTGCAGCCAGGCCTCAGTGCAAACAAAAACATTCTCTAGTCAAACATTTTCTGGTTTGTTCGATTCCATTACAGGGCTGCCTTTAAAAAAAAAAAAAAATGGTTAAAAGCCACAAAGAGCAAAACACAAGCCCTGGGAAGACAGTTTGTAGCCACATCAGCTCAGATCACCAGGATAGAGAAAAAGCAGGGCCCTCATTGTCCAGAGGGTCATTTTCTCCAGACTTTCATCTTATGTTCTTCTGCTATTTTAATTTCACCACTTCAAAATGGGGGGAAAATAGGTTAATAGTTTCCATGAGTTTAGACTGTGACCAGAGGCATACTAAGCAATTTCAGAACCTCCAGCAACCACAACTTTGAGGAGAAGATGGTGATGAATTTACCAATTCATTTTGGGATGGATTCCAGAGTCAGGAGAGTCAGACCAGTCCAGTAATGCCTGGGTAGGATGTAAATAATATTCCTTCATTCATTCTTTTTGCACACATTCATCCTAGGGTTAGTTTTATTCCAGGTAGGATACTGGGTGTAGTTTGAGACTGTAAAATACATTCTTAAGACATGGTCTCTGAGGCCTGCATTACCCTGATACCAAAACCAGATTAAGACCCCCCCCCAAAAAGGAAACTACAGACCAGTATCACTGATGAACACTAATGTAAAAATCCTCAACAAAACATTAGCAAATTAAATCCAACAATACATGAAAAAAAAATCATGCACTATGATCAAGTGGAATTTATTCCTGGGTTTCAAGGGTGGTTCAGAATTCACAAATCAATCAACATGATATAGCACATCAACAAGAAAAAGGTTAAAAACTATATGGTCATTTTGATAGATGCAGAAAAAGCATTTGATAAAGTACAACATTCATGATAAACACCTTCAAAAAATTGGCTTAGAGGGGACATCACCTCAATATAGTAAAGGCCATAGATGAAAAACCCACAGCTAACATCATACTCAATGGTTAAAAAAAAAAAAAAAACCTGAGAATTTTTTCCCCTACGATCAGAAACAAGACTACAATGTCTACTCTTGCCACTTTTATTCAACATAGTACTAGAAGTTCTAGTGACAGCATTCAGACAAGAAAAAGAAAAGACATCCAAATTGGTAAGGAAGAAGTAAAACCTTGACTACTTGCAGATGACATGGTACTACATACATAGAAAGCCCTAAAGAATCCACCAAAACACTACTGGAACTGAAAAATAAATTCCATAAGGTCACAGGGTGCAAAATCAATATGCAGAAATCCATTGTATTTCTAGATACTAATAAGGAAGCAACAGAAAGAGAAATTAAGAAAGCAACTCATTTACAATTGCACCAAAAATAATGAAATACCTAGTAATAAACTTAAACAAGGAGAAAAAACCTGTACTCTGTAAACTATACATCATTGATGAAAGAAACTCAAGATAACACAAATAGAAAGATATTCCATGCTTATGAATTGAAAAAACAAATATTGTTAAAATGTCCATGGTACCCGAAGCAATCTACAGATTTAATACAATCCCTATCAAAATACTAACAGCATTTTTTACAGAACTAGAATAAAAAATCCTAAAATTTATATGGAACCACAGAATACCCCAAACAGCAACAGTAATCTCAAGAAAGAAAAAACTAAGTTGAAGTTGTCACAGTTCCGGATTTCAAATTATACCACAGAACTGTAATAATCAGAACAGTATGGTACGACACAAAAATAGACACATAGATCAGTGAATCAGGATAGAAATCCCAGAGACAAAGCCACAAGTACATGGTCAATTAATCTTTGACAAAAAGGCAGGAACATGTAGTGGGAAAGTCTCTTCAAAGTCTCTTCAAAAAGTCTCTTCAAATGGTATTGGGAAAATTGCTACATGCAAAGAAATGAAACTAGACCATTTTCTTACACCATACACAAAAATACACTCAAAATCGATTAAAGACCTAAATGTGAGACCTGAAACCATAAAAATCCTAGAAGAGAGCATAGGCAGTAATTCCTCTGATATTGGCCATAGCAACATTTTTCTAGATATGTCTCCTGAGGCAAGGAAAATAAAAGCAAAAATAAGCTATTAGGACTATATCAAAATAAAAAGCTTTTACAATCAACAAAACTAAAAAACAACCTACTAAACATGAGAAGATATTTGCAAATGAACATATCCAATAAAGGGTTAGCATCCAAAATATATAAAGTATACAACCCAACACACACACAAACGCACACACACACTAATCCAATTAATAAATAGGCAGAAGGCAAGAACAGACATTGCTCCAAAGAATATATCCAGATGGCTGATAAAAAAGATACTCAACATCACTTACCGTCAGGGAAATGCAATTCTAAACTGTTATCAGAATGGCTAAAAATCGAAAACACAAAAAACAACATGCATTGGCAAAGATTTGGAGAAAAGGGGACCCTTGTGCATTATTGGTTAGAATGCAAACTGGTGTGGCCACTATCGAAAATAGTAGAGAGGGTCCTCAAAAAGTTAAAAATAAGAACTATCCTGAGATCCAGGACTGCACTACTGAGTTTTTACCCAAAAAATACAAAAACACCAGTTTGAAGGATACATGATTCCACATGTTTATTTTAGCATTGTCTACAATGGCCAAATTATGGAAGCCCCCCAAGTCCACTATGGATAAAGTCTATGGATAAAGAAGATATGGCATGTATACACACACACACACACACACACACACACACACACACACAGTGGAATATTACTCAGCCACAAAAAAGGAATGAAATCTTGCCATTTGTAACAACATGGATGAAGCTAGAGTGTGTAATACTAAGCAACATAAGACAGTGAAAGAGTAACAAAAACCATATGTGGAATTTAAGAAACGAAGCAAATGAACAAAAGGAAAGAAAGAAAGAAACCAAGAAACAAGACCCTTAACTCTAGAGAACAGACTGATGGTTACCAGAGTCGAGGTGGGTAGGGGGATGGGTGAAATAGGTGACGAGGATTAAGAATTCACTTATCATGATGAGCACTGTGTGGTATAGAATCACTGTGATAGATAGAATCCTTGAATCGCTATATTCTTCACCTAAAACTAATATAACACTATGTTAACTGCCCTGGAGTTAAAATTGAAAACTTTAAAAAGAAAGACATGGCCCCTTCCCTTAAAGAAATTAGTTTGCACCAATGTGTAAATCACTTTTTTAAGACTTCATTTATTTATTTGTCAGAGAGAGAGACTGAGCAAGCACAGCAGGGGTGAGCAGCAGGCAGAGGGAGAAGCAAAGGGCACGATGGGGGACTCGATCCCAGGGCCCTGGTATCATGACCTAAGTCAAGGACAAAAGCTTAACTGACTGAGCCACCCAGGCGCCCCACAAATAATTTTAATACAGCAGACACTGTAATGCTATAAGCAATTTTAATTAAGTGCTTGGGAAGGGTAGAGGAAAAAGGTGTTGACTGCAAATGATGGCATCCAGGAAGGCTTCACTGGCAAGTTGCCTTCTGATCTATACCTTAAAGGGCAAAATGACAAACTATGGTTCATACTTGGCATTAGCCAGTGCACAGAAGTATGGGACTTTCCTATAGGTTTGAATAAGAGTAAGCAGTCTGAGACATTAGGAAAACCCGACCCTAGAAATGGAGGTTGGATGTCAGGTGAGGAATAAGGGCTTTTCACATTGTAGAGCCATAGAAGTTTTTGGTAGCAGCAACGTGACTTGGTCACAACTGTGTTTGAGAAAGGAAACCAAAAATCATTTTGGGGATAGAGAGTTATAGTGTTATAGTGTTATAGGAGGAGAGATGCAAACAAAGAAGCCAATTAGAGACTGTTGCTGTGGTGGAGACATCAGCACACCTGTTGGATGATGCCTATAGGCATTTAAAGGTTCTTGTGGTGAGAGGGCAATTCCAGTTCTGCATCCTTCTAATCAGACCCCCATCTCAGGTTTATTCTGGATTGTAAACTCCCCATCAGTCCAGCCATCTCACTTGGAATATAGCATATTACATGGGAAACATAGTTGTTTGGTAAGACAGCATGGTATTCTAGGGAAGGATAGAAAGTTAATAGCAAATTTTGTTAATCTTTTGGAGTCCTCACTCAATATGTGGTATCCTTTTGTGGGAGCGTTTTTGTTTTTCATTTTTAAAGTTCAGCATTTTTTTAAGCCAGAGAAATTTACTATCATAATTCACTTATCATAACAGGACCCCCTCTAGATTCAACATTTCTATCAAGAGTTCACAACACTGAACTTGGAGGTGGTGTTTGAATCAAGGCTTAAAATAATCAGTAGCCTCATTGATGACGAGCTCTGATGGGGCTCTGCACCCGGCGTTCTCTGTATATGTCCATCATCAGGCAGACCACTCTAAAATCTTAAGGTCCTTGGTGACCCTACCAGGTTTTTGATGACTGATCGGGTTTCGGAATAGTCACGTGTTCTTCCAGCGGAGAACCCGGGTTATGTAGTTCAGGGGTCCAAAAACTACAGCTGTGAGCTAACTCCAGCCTACTTTTGTAAATAAAGTATTATTGGAACACAGTCATGCCCATCTGCTTAGTACTGTTCACAGCTGCTTTCACCCTATGACAGCAGAACTGAAATGCTGCACCAAACACAGAAATACTTACTCTCTGTGCCTTCACAGGAACGTTTGCCGTCAACCCCGCAGTAGTGGTAGAAAAGGGAGAGAAGCAGAAGACGTGTTCTAAATCCTAGATTTGCCACCACCTCCCTGTGTGAATTTTAAAAAGACACGATCTATTTCATGCATTTCCTTGACACACACTCTGCCTTCTCCCAGGTACTGTGGTAGGCACACGAGCCAATGTGTCTGTAAGGTGCTGGTCATGCTATCAGGGACTACATACATGGAGCTCTCTGCAAGTCGCAACCTGACACACTGGCTTGTTTCTTTCCCTCCCCAGAATACCCTGGAGCAGTGCAGCGTGTGCTCCAAGCCCATCATGGAGCGGATTCTGCGAGCCACCGGGAAGGCCTATCATCCTCACTGCTTTACCTGTGTGATGTGCCACCGCAGCCTTGATGGGATCCCATTCACCGTGGACGCTGGTGGCCTTATTCACTGCATTGAGGACTTCCACAAGTAGGCGGTCTGCTTTGTTCCTTCGAGCCTGCCAGTCCCCTCTGGAATTTGTTCTCACAGCCTCATATCTGGGCCATCCGTTCTCCTCTGTCAAAGCTGTAGAATCCCAGGATTTGGTGGGACCTTAAGAAGGGCTTGTTTATCCCCCTCTCCTAATGCAGGAATGGGTATCAGTGAATCCAGCTGTCCTCCAGCCTGGTTTCTGCCTACAGGCTGCCCTGGGGCTGATCTGTCACATCTTTGTGCGGCTCTGATACTAAGAACAGTTGACTCAGCTGCAGAATATGTATATTGGAAAGAGGAAGGATCCTAAGGTAGACTTCCCTGGCCTATACATGAGCAAGATGTGTCATAGTGGACAAATTGCTGAATGTTTTGGAGCTTTTCAGTCTGCTCATTAGAACAGAGCCGGAATTAAAGCTCCCCAGGTGTGGCAGTCCCAGGTTCTCTCTAGAGCCGTCCTCTATATCTTTGCCAGTCTGCAGAGGGGGGGTAATATGGAGAAGGCAGTGGACACAGAACAGTTCATTTCCTCTTCCTAGTGCAAGCCCCTCACATTTGGGGGCCATTTTCCTGTCATTAGCAACACATTCACATCGTCCCCTGACCTAGTTCCCGACCCAGGCCTTCTCTTCCTCAGGATACTTTCTAATAGCATTAATGAATGTAGTCTTGTGGAGTCTTTTGAGGAAGATTAGGAAGTCGACTCTCAAGGTCAAGACCACTTACTCATGGGCCTGGAAAAAACGTGTCCTTATTCAGTTTTCTCATTCGTCGGGCCCTCTTTCCTCTGTCATAGCTGGGGTTTTCTTGACAATTGTACAATTTTGTGTTTTGCTTCTGTTTATTTGGCCCCTTTCTTAGCTAGCTGATTGGTTGATGAGATCTGTTGCATATATTTAGAAATGATACAAAAGCCACAGTGGAGATCTACAAGCTGCTGGCACAGAAGCTTTCTGGCTTCCTTGCTGGGCAGTCTGGGTCTTTGAGGACAGTCTGAAGCTCTCCCAGAGATAAAGCTCACGTGACTCCCCAGTTTGGGTCTCCATTTTATGACCTCCAGATGTGTAGTCTTGTGGGTTAATTTTCATCACTCTGTTGATTGTCAACAATCAGGAGGAACTTGCCACAGGCAGTTTGGGGACCTGAGACTCCTCTATTTTAAAAGTGAATTTCCTGACCACTTTCCAAGTAGCAAAGAAATTGAAAAACCTCACCAAAAGACGTGAGGCTGAATGAATTAAAAAAGCCCCCAGAGGCAGGAATTCTCAACCTGAATTAGACAAGTGAGGGCTCACTTTGAAAGGGCAGTCACAGCATAAATTGTACTTCACGTTATTGATATTTTTAGCTTGTAATTACACATTAAAAAAAAAACCTGCATCTATTTAAGGGAAGTGAAAAGATACTGATGGGGAGTGTGTTTCTGTCACGGTTTCTCTCCTTTCTTAGACGTACCCTAATCCAAGGAGGACGGGTAGATGTAATCAGAACACACATGTTTCTGTTGCTTGGAAAAGACTGATCTACTACACCCCCCCCAATTAAAACAAGAAATCAATTCTGACAAATGGAAGTTTATATCTCTGCCATTTATCTTTCATTTCTAAGAGTGAGGAGCATAATTAGAGACTTGGGACTGGTGACATAAGTGTGTGGGTCTGAGCACCCAGACAAGCAGTCTTAGCAGCTAAAAGGGAAGAACCATCTCTGAGCCCCCAGCTCCACCGCCAATTCAATGGCATGTTAAGACACAGATTATTTTTTTAAAAAATAATGTTGTCTAGATGACTGGCAGGTATGTAGCGGGGAAAGCTTTTTCATCTTTTCACCATTTCCCAAAGGAAAATTAGAGATACATTTTACAGAACTCTGTTTGTGAGCCTTGAAAGTACTAGAACACAAAGCTGCTAAAAGCCCCATCCAGGGTAGGCATTGCCAGGCTAACGAGAGTACACAGGGGGATACAGCCTCTTTCTGCAGACTGTTTTGGGCAGCCTTGATTCTTGGTCTCACTCTATGAGCTTTTAGGAGGTATCTTTCAATTCAATTCAACCACGTCTCCAAAGAGCCCTCTAGGTGCTCAGTGCTAAAGGAGAGAGATCCAAGGAGAGAAATTGCAGGGGTAGAAAATGCACAGACACAGAGAGAAAAGCCCCTGTCAGCAAGGAGCTTGCCAGGAGGAGGGGGAGAATGAGCGCAGAAGTATGTGTGATATCAGGCAGAAAGGGCCAGACACAATGAGACAAGCATAGGCAAAAGCTTGAGCTGTCAGAGTCAGAGAAGATTACTTGGCCCTGAGATCTGGGGAGGCTTCTGGAAGCAGAATTTGAAGAGCATTTTAAGTGAGAAATGGAGATTCCTGACAGCAGGAACAACTCAGGAATAAAGAAGGGCACAAAGTGAGGAAGGGCTTCTCTACATTCATGGAAGATTTGCTTGGCTGTAACTAGAGCAGCCTGGGAGTGGAAGTCACTGTGAGCTACAGAAGGCCCATGAGAAGGGATTCATCTCGCCTGCTTAGCATCCTGTCTTCTAAACCAGTGCTTCCCAAATGCTAATGTGCTTACAAGTCACCTAGGGATCTTGTTAAACTGCAAATTCTAATTCAGTAGGTCTGGGGTGGGACCTACAATTCTGTATTTCTGACAAGCTCCCCGGTGGTCTTGGACTGCACTGTGAGTAATAAGCTTCCCAAATACTATTTTTGAGGCCTTGTAAATGGGCCATCCCCTGCATAACTACCTTCAGTCAAGGTTGGCCCAAGTCCTCCATCCTATTAGGTCTACCCACTCTTTTCCCATATGTTATTTCAGATGACTGCTCAAACTAGTTCCCTGGCAAACGGACTGTATCCACCCTCATCCACACACGCGTGCACACACACACACACACACACACACACACTACAGACACCATACACACTTTTGCATTTCACTTAAATAGCCATCTTTCAAGCCCCAGCTCATTTACCACCTCCTCTGAGAACAGTTCCCTGACCTCAATCCCTCCCTATCCCCCTGTATGAATCTCTGTCTATGAGATATTTTGTAAAACGGGTATACCTAGTACTTAACCGTAGCCTGGTTAGTAATAAAGAATATACATACATACACCCAGTTTTACATATCTTTACATATTGCATTTTTGCAATATGACAGGATGTGTACATCTCAACTAATAGAATAAATGCAGAAATATATAGAACTCCCTCACCAGTAGGACTGCTGGAGCCCTAGTTTATTTCTGTATTCCCAGTGCCAGGACAGTGAGCTCAGAAAAGCCGGCTTATTTAGCTGACCCTTTCATTTAGTTGATCCTTTATTTCACTATCCATGCTTTCTTATCCACCATTACACCCATCCACTTATTTGTCTAATCAGCACCCGTTTGTTGATTGCCAGAAATGTGCCAGGATAAAGATGATGAAGACCGGCCCACTCTGAGCCTCGGCTCCTGTGGCTGTGAAGCAGAAATGATTTAAAAAAAAAAAAAAACCTATTTCTTCATAATGTTGCTGTCAGTAAAAAAATGAGGTCAAGTGCACAGAGTGCTTAACAAGGCTTGGCACATAATCAGCACACAATATATGGTAGCTGTTTGAACCATCAAAAGTGTTTTTTTTTCTCAAATTATTATTATTATTATTATTATTATTATTATCTGCTTAGTGAGCTGAGCCTGGAAACAGACCACCTGGGATTTAGAAAAGTCTTCAAAATGCTGGCCAAAGAACACTGTGGGGACGGTGGAAACCACTTCCTGTCTCTTCACTTTGTTTTTTCCCATCATGGAAATGAGGCCAGTTGGTAGGAAGGAATCATGACTCAGCGAGAATACAGTTTATGCCATTCCAAAGAGGAAGGACCTTGAGGTTGAACATGAAGCTCCAAGTAACATCTTTTTATAGAGCAATATGGCAGACACTTCATTTCATTAGATAGAGCCTGAAATTCTGTTGTCTGCCCTGGTCGTAGGAGTTGTTTCCGGAGATTCAGGGATGGAGCAAAACCTGCCAGCTGGAAACTCACAGTTCAGTGGTCCCCAAAGATGTGCAAACAATTACTACTAAAATAGGCAAATTCAGTGAACGATAGTTTATCCTAAAGACGTCACTGATTGTGGCTGAGGAAAAAGGAGCAGGTTCACAGTCCAATGATGGGCCAATGCATGCTTCTGACCTCACAGACTACAGTCTCAATGGGCGTGGGGAAAGGAAAGTCTGCACACTGGATTCCAGAAGCCTGCTTATTTCACTACTGGTGACCCAGATTCAAAAATAATCAGGTAGTCCAAAGCATTTTTTTTTTTTACCACTGGGTGTAAATTTCTCGCATAAAATGCCAATTATAACAACTCTGATTACTGCTGCAATTGTACCATGATCCTTTTAATTTTTCTTTCATAGCAATCAATTGATCTGCTGCTTAATTCATATTTATTTAGATTGCAGCCACACAGATGCCTTTTGGGTGCTGCCAAGAAAATTAATATGTACATATAGAGTATAATGTATGTAAAAATGCTTTGACAACCATAAAGTGCTCTGCAAAGTATTAGATTACTATCATTATTTCTTTTTAAGTCTCGCTACAAATAGATAAATTTTAACGTCATTAATCTTAAAACCATTACCATGAAAAAAACCGGCTCGCTCAGTCTGTTTGTCCTTTTTTTTTTTTTCCCCTCCATCTCTTCAGTTTTTAATCCATGACCATTTCAAATCATGTCTTATTTCACACCTTCCCAAATGCCACCCCTAATTTCCAGGACATACAGATGAACGCACAGCCTGTATTTGTAGCCTCTTAATCTGTTATGAGAGACAAATTTTAGGGCCATCGGTCATATTAAGGAATATTAAGAGATCAGGAAATATTAAGATTCCTCACCAACAATTAGTCTCAAAAGCACATGTACGTGTATGCGTATCTACACGTGTAAGTGTTTACACCCTTTGGAAGTGCTAAGACCCTCTAAAGAATAAAGGACTTGGGGCACCTGGGTGGCTCAGTAGGTTAAGCCTCTGCCTTCAGCTCAGGTCATGATCTCAGGGTCTTGGAATCGAGTCCCACATCGGGGTCTCTGCTCAGTGGGGAGCCTGCTTCTCCCTCCCTCTCTCTGCCTGCCTGCTTGTGATTTCTCTGTCAAATAAATGAATAAAATCTTAGAGAAAAAAAAAAGAATAAAGAACTTGATGGCTTTGGAACTTTTTTCTTTTTAAACCAGAGTTTAACACAACTGAAACGTAGGAAGTGCAGACTTGGTCATAGTAAGTTTGGTGTCAAGTTTGGTGTATTCAGACTGGCTACCCTGTTTCGACAAGGTGGTTTCTTGTGTGAATTACTAGAGCTCAGTTTCAGAGAAAGAGGCTCTAGTAAGTGGGAATGACACAGTTACCAACCTCAGAATATTTGTGTAGGGCCTGGGGAGCAAGTACATAAGTCTAGAAGCAAAAAGTCAAGCAAGACAAAGTCAAGCAAAGGAAACAAGTAAGGGCCCCAGGCCTCTTCCCTAGCCCAGGGTCTGTGTTTGCAATCTATCTACCACCACACTTCATTGTCACACATCAAGTGGCCAGGAGCTCCTAGACACACTTCATGCACTAACTCCCCACCTCACCAAATATCACCATGTTCTTGTCTAGAAGGACCTCCACAAATCACCAAGTCTAAATCCCTTATAGCTGAGGAAGCAGACCCAGAGAAGGAAAGTGACCTGCTCAAGGTCACACAAGATGACAGAGCAGATGTCCTGACCCTTCACTAACTCCTTTTCTTTTCACTTCCGGGTCTCCCCCATTGGTCAGTGTCTATCCTCAACATCTAACCAGACCTATGTCTCCATTTACAGGAAATTTGCCCCCCGATGTTCTGTGTGCAAGGAGCCTATCATGCCAGCCCCAGGCCAGGAGGAGACTGTCCGGATTGTGGCTCTGGATCGCGATTTTCACGTTCATTGCTACCGCTGTGAGGTCTGTGGTCAGCGCCCCACCCCCGTCAGTGCATGGCAGGCATGGAAAGGCCCAGTGGAGCTGGGTTTCCGCAAATACGGCAATTATTCAAGCTGGGAAAGCCCCCTGATGCCTGTGTTCACGGGACTTGGGTTTTAGATCTTAGGCCTTCATTGAATGCTAGCGACACTGGGTAAGTCCCTTCACCGCTCAGTCTCAATTTCCCCACCTGTGAAAAGAACCCAAATCCTTAGGAACCTCTGCAGATTTGGCTGAGTGACTAAAATGCAAAATTGGGTATCAAAGGACATTATAAATCACAAAGTGCTAAATTAGGGACGAATGGTATTCTTGTTACTATAATTACTATTGTTACACTGCTCTTTAACCATGGCTCTGGTACTTCTGTGGGGCAGAAGAGTCATCCTCCCCCAGGGGAAAGGAGGAAAACGAACTCCTCTCAAAGCTATAGGAGCTTGACGCTCCAAGTCACAGAGATTGGTTGCGTTACAGGCGCTGACTGAGGCGCACGACGGGTGCTCAGGTCGGGTTAGACCAGGCAGCTGCCGAGGGCCCCACCGAGGCACGCACAGGTGCTGTGGGTCCACGCCTAAGGGGCTCATAATCCGGGCTGAAAATGACAAGGAAGGCTTCTTGCCCAAGGGACATGTAGTCATTTCTACAGCAAAGGGCACAAGTCCTTCCCTTATAGTCTGTGTATCAAAAGGCCACTACATTCAGGAAGTGATTTTAAAATGTTTTCTTATCCTGGTTCTAGTTACGCAGAGCCCCCTCTTTGAAGCCATTTCTTGTTTTCTACTAGCTCATCTGAGGACGGTACTTGCCAACTCCCCCTTCCCTCGGGGAAGGAGAGTCTGAACTGCCTGATCGCCATACCCTCACCCGTTGGTTCATCTAGCCCCGCTGGGTGATCTTCCCAAGACACTGGGGACGGGGCCTCCCCTGGCGCTCTAGGACTGTGTTCAATCCCCTCACCGCTCTAGCTGAAACCCACCACCTGAGTGATGTGGGGTTCCTTGTTTTGCCCTAGAGCCCAAGCTGCATCTGTCTCCATATCCTTAACATGAGAAAAGGTCATCTACCAGCTCTCATGCCGGGTTTTATGACTACGGAAGAACAGCCACCTCCAGCCTTAAAACCGACCTGATTCATTAAGTGTGAAAAAGCTGATAGATGCCTTTGAGGTCATTTTACAGAAGGAGAAACTGAGGCTTAAAGAAGAAAAGCTTCCCAACACTGCCCACACACTTGCTTTGCATACCAATAGGCTTTGACCTTAAATGGCCTGGGGTTTTGTGCCCAGAGTTGCATAAAGGTGCCTTTTCTCCTTCCCAATGAAATGAGAGCAGTACAAATTAAGTTTGCTTTAAAGTCCGGTGAAGTTGGTTTTTTGTTTGTTTGTTTACAAAACAGTACTATAGCCTGGGAAGAGCCCTGAATTAGAAGAGAGCAGACCATCATTCTAGTCCTGTCTCAGACAATGCATGACACTGGAGAAATCATGTCCCCTTCTGCTCCTCACTGCCCCCGCTATAGAAACGAGGAGGGTGCACTGCATACCCCAGGTGGCCCCTTTGGGTTCCCAGAGTCCAGGCATTGATGGTGCCGACACTGTGGTTGACTCTGGGCTCTTCACGGTGCCCCGGTGGCCGTAGAGGTCAGCTCACTAAATGCTTACGGCCATGTCATTTATGAAATTCCACTCTTTCTTTATCGCGATGAGAAGATTTCATTTGATTCCATTACGCACAGCGTCCCGGGTGCCCCTAGAGCAGCAGGATGGCTGCTCATTGGGGGAAGGCCGGCTTCTGGGGAGCCAGCCCGGCTCCTGCCGCCACTGCTGCTGCTGTGGGCTTGTCAGCCCTGCCCTTTCTGAGCTTGCGTTTCGTTGTTAGCCACATCCAGACGGGAGCCCCAGTGACCTCCTGACTATCGTAGCAGCAGCAGCAGCCAGGCGTGTGCGGTGGTGCTGGCCTTTTAGGAGAGTTTCTGCTGACGTGAGTAAGGGCCACATACAGCCAGAGGAAGTCCTGTATTTTTCTTGTCAAAGAAACTTCCATGTCCTCCCAAAGTAAGGGCCAGCATTTGGCGGTTACATGTCACTTTCCAAAATGGAGCTGCAGAGGTGTTATTGACAGTGGGACGTTCCTTTGATCCTTCCCAGCTCTGGTGCTCCCTGCATTTGTTTCAAAGTACATTCACATCCAGTTTCCTCTTTGATCCTCCCAAGGCTTGGTTGAGTTGGACACGCAGGAAACTCTTCTCAGTGACACCAAGGAGGGCTAAGGGGCGCCCCAACACATCCCCACACCCCACTGTCTCCCTCAGAATGTGCAGCAAACGAGTACTCCCAGCACACTTCAGGGTTTTGTTTTCTCGCTACAGTTGGAGCCAGGATGCCGAGCCTAGGGCTGGCCCTCCTGCTTGGAAGGAGGCCCTCCCCAGACCTGCTTCTGCCCAGAAACGGCCCAGGAACTCTGTCCCTGCGCCTGTGTATTCCTTTTGAGAGGTCCCGAGACTCGTGATAAAGAGTTAAGATGACTTAGCAATTCGGGATCTCCTCTTGTTTTATTTTCTCTTGTTCTTGCTGTTTTTGTTGCCTGGGTGAGAGAACAAAATTACTCCTTGAGGTCCCAGACCCTTGGGTTCTCCACTTCTTGAACTTGCATTTCCTGTGACGTAACCTGAGGCAGTGGGGGGTGGAGTTCGTTTTACCCTTTTTGTGTTTATGCCCCCAATCTCTCATTCGGCCTAGTTCCAGATGGTATGTTGTATCCTGGGGAAAGACTGGAGGGGTCCAGTGGTACAGGAAGAAGAAAGGTAGGAAGTGACCGCGTTATGGAGGCGTCGAACGGAAAGCTAAGGAATGCAGTCCTCACATTCCTGGTTTCCAGTGTTCTTGACATCCTTTCCATTTTTCCAGGACTGTGGTGGTCTCCTGTCCGAAGGAGACAACCAAGGCTGCTACCCTCTGGATGGACACATCCTCTGTAAGACCTGCAACTCTGCCCGTATCAGGGTGCTCACCGCCAAGGCCAGCACCGACCTCTAAATACAGTCGCCTGCTGATCTGCTTAGTTGGAGGCGCTGAGAAGAAGGAAGCACAAGACAAAGATAAGAAATGGGAAAATACAGGAAAGGCAATCAAGCCGTGGGATGGTCTCTGTTCTTCCTCTAATATTAACCTTTCTTTAGAAGCACATAGATGATGAGATTTTTTTTTTAACGTTCTCACCAAATACACTTTTCACATTTAATCATGTAGGACCTTGATGGGCCTTTGTTCCCAAGGACTTCCACATTTTTGCACGGATTATACTCCATCCCATTCACTTCTGCATTCCTGTAACTTTTAATCCCTATGTTTGTCTCACTTTTCATCTGGTTGAATGGCTTTTTTTAGTGTGGTATTTGCTGTCACGCAGTTTTTCCTGGGTGAGTTGGGCCAACTCACAGGTGCTTTCAGGCTTGAAGGGTCCGTCCTGTCAGTTCCACGTGGCCTGTGAACAGGAAGGATAGCCACTCTTTTTCTGTGTATTGAAAAGTACATCTTTCTGTTGCTCTAAACCGGTCATGCCCCTTGGGGGGAAAATTAGTGTGCCATGTATATGTTAGGCTACAAAGAATTTAAGCTGTAAATTACATAGGTTAAAATAAGCCCAACTTTAACTTGCAACCAAATTTGATTGGAAATTCAAAATCTGTAGTGACCAGTGGTCAGGGCTCATTTGAAAACAGTTATTGGTGAGAGAGATCCAAAGTTCACTTTTTTTTGGAAAGGAATTACAAGTGGCATATACAGGGGAGAAAAAAAAAATTTGGGGGGTATTTTGAAAAGCCTATTATTATCCCACCATACCATCTTAAGATCTCCCTTTTCCATGCTACCTAGACCTCATAATTCAGACAAACTTTGTTTTATCAAGAACATTACATTTACAATACTATCCCGCTTTTCATCTCAGAAATATTGCCATGTTGGTTTTTGTTGTTGTTTTGTTTGTTTGTTTTTAATAATATCCAAACACAACTACCAAAGTTGAGTTTTCTGTGGGGGAAGACAGTCATAAAGAACTGTTCCTATTCTCCACTCCCCACCCCCACCCCCCACCCCACTCCAGGCCCGGTCCTTTTTGCCTGACAACTGCAAATCAGAGCACACAAAATAAAATTGCGGAGTTTTGTTTAGTTTACTTTAAAAAGACAGGAAAGCTTGAAAAAATGGTGAAACCACAGTTTCATCACTCCCATAATCCCCGCAACTCAAATTGCATATCACGGGAGACGTGTTCATATCATGGATGTGACATTTATACCACACTTTTCAAAGACAGTCGCTGAAAAAAAAAAACTGCCTTTCTGAGCTAAAAATATGCAGAGTCTCTGCCTAGAATCTTTATTCAAACTTTTACTGGGCATTGAAATGCTTGCTTGCCAACTACAGAACACTTCTTTTGGGTTCTGACTTGTTTATTTTAAAGAGAGACGCCCATCTTTGTAACGTTTGTAAACTAATTGAGTATTTTGGATTGAGATTTCTTAAACGTTTCTTCAAATCTTCCACAAGTATATACTTTTAAATTATGAAGTATTTTAAGTATACACAAAATATAAATAATAATATAATGAATCCCTGTATACATAACACCCAGTTTAAGAAATCAAATATAATAAATATAGTTAACATTCCCTTATTCACCCTTTCCTGAGTCCACAAATACCTTTTTCATATTAAGTGATAAAGTTGATTTTCTTGTCTGACTTTTATTTGAATTTTTAATTTTAACACTCAAAACAGAAATGAAAAAGTATTTGTGTCTGTTTTGAATTATACCCATGCCTCAGGAATTCCAATTATATTGATTTTGCTTTAGTAGGAATGATTGTTCAGTTTTCTTTCTTTCTTTCTTTCTTTTTCAATAAGAAATTCTTAAGCCTATGGTCATTAGCTCATCTAAGTTAATGTGTGGCTCTTTTGCCTTGGTCATCCAAAGAGACCGCCAAAGTTGGGACTTTGCAAAGTTTTCTTGGAAAAGTTTTCCGAGAAAACTTTGCCTTTCCTTACTTTGCTACTCTTATCATTGGCCTTATATTTTTCTTAATGGGAAACACAATGGGATTCATTTTGGGCAGCGTGTGAATTTGAAGATACAGTAGTGACTCTATCTCTGAATTTGCATCCTCCACGTTCAAGATCAGACTTGCTGATGACCTCAAAAAGCACTAACTATTAGACAATTGGAGAGATAATGTAATTTACTTGAATTGCCTCAGCAATTTGTTTTCTATGAAATACTTGGGGGAAATTGTGTTTAGGCCAAAAGCCCAATTTATTGAGGGATGGATTTTATCTCTTGAAGCGCCGTCATATTATTATGAATTTTGCCAAAAGAGGAAAATGTATGAAATATTTATACCCTAAAAATGCAATAACATTCTCCTTGTTTGTTACATTTAAGTCCTTGTGTAACTAAATGTTTACAAGCCAAAACATTTTAAAGAGAGAGAGTTATAAGAAAATGCTGTCACAGACCCATCACTGTGGCATTGCCAGAATACTGGTGGCTTTCAGTCTTTATAGTACATTTTTAATCACATAACCTCAGAGTATCTTTACCAAAGAGTTTTAAAGTAAATCTCTTTTTAATATAGACTTATTATACTTTTGTAATAATGAATGTGCACACACATATGCAGAAATATTTAGATTCAGATTTCTTTTCTTTCACAAGATATAGTAAGGAAAGGATCCTACGTTATTTTGTTCAAGGATTTCTTAAGTATATGATTTATATTGCTTTCTTGTCTTTTCTATTAATCCTTTGGTTTAAACTAATGTCAAATCACTCTTTAGTGTTTTAGTTACGTAAAGTTTTGCCTATAACAGAGACAGAAAGATCATTATTACCTGAACAATTATAATTATTTTGTCTTTTGGTATAGAGTCTTGATTGTTATTTAAATTCATAAATAATAGAAAAATCAAAGTATATAAGAGAAAATTTGTTAAAGTATACGGGCTTTAAAAAATTGTCAAGAGCACAAATATTTGGTAATTCTCTGTGATGAGAGACATGGAAAAGGAAAAAAGAAACCCACTATGTCATGGGCTCTGCACACCATTCCAAAATCAAATTTCTTTACTGTCTGGATCCCTAGCTCACACTGAGTCAACATGGAGTCTCGTTTGCAATCAAAATTGCATTTGAAACTCACAACTAAGTCATGTGTCCCAGCATAAGGCATCGAGGCTTTGAGATGCTGGACATCTCTGCAGCTCAAAGATGTGGGGTTTTTTTCCTCTGTCATTGCTAAACTGTTTCTGTAGGGGCAGCTTCTCTGCTCAAGATTACTTCATTGGCTGTCTGCTGACCAATGCAGCCGAGTTATCAACACTATCATTGTTTCCTCGCCACGCAAGATTCTGAAAAATTGTTTATGGTGATGTTTAAAGTTTATAAAATTCTAACTACATTTAAACAAGTGTTTTTATTTGGGTTCAGAGGAAGACAGAGAGCACTTTGACAAGAGGGCTATAGTAGAGGATTTATTGAATATAGACAGGTCTCTGAAAACACAACTTCCAACAGTTTTCCTAGTTAGTAAAAATCCTATTAATGTGAACCAGCCGGGGATAACAGTGTTATTTCTATTTGATATGGTTTGGGCGTCTCTTGTCAAATCTGTGTCGGCTGCCCCCTGATCCCTCTATCATCACGTTTTGAAGGGTGTCGGGGAAATTATGGCAGCTGCTAGGGAGATCAGGGAAACACTGATGTGACCTCCCAGCCTCTCACCACTCCTCTTGGCTTGGAAAGGCTTCTTTTTCTCATAGACATTTCTAGAAATATTGCCATGCTACCTTAGTATTTCACATTTGTAGTTTAAACAAGTGATTGTCCATCTGTTGCCTGGAGCTACAGTACATGTGTGTTATGAATGAAATATGACAGCATGTTCCATACCCTGCTTTAGCCATCTGTAGGAAGCCAGTAGGCTGAAAAAGATATACCTCCACAAAATGTGCCTGAAGTCCCTTTCTTGAGCTCGCTCTCTCGGGGCACTTTCGTGGGAGACAGTCCGAGAGCAACATGTATGTGTGCCTTATTTTTAGAGTCTCTACACCACTACAAATATTCACTGGAGCGTCCATAATGTTAGTAATCATCTCCCAGATCTCCAAGTACACTCATCGGACAGGAAAACAAAATCCAGAGAAGTGTAAACTCTTTATCTTAATGGGTTCTAATAATGTTTCTTTTCTCCTTGTCTCTTGGAAGGACCTTGTGGATTCCTGAATTAAGAAAACACTTTTATGCCAGGAGGTGATGTTGGATGTTGCTAGTGATTGTTTTTGGTCTTTCTCTGGTTGTCGTCAGATAAGGAAGACAGATTTCCATTTGCATCTTTACCACCCACTCAGCATATCCACGTTTAGGAATTGTCATAGCTTTTTGGTTTGTCTGTTGTCTTAATTTAATAGTGGACAGAACAGGTTGAGGTCTGAGTTGTTATCATGGTACAACCGTGAACTATCAGGTACTTATTTATATGACAGATACCTAGAATGAGATTCTTCTCAAGAGGCTATAAGAGGCTATTGTCTGGGTAGCATATTACGTATTATTTCAAATTTTTAAAAAATTATCTGGTTAAAGCTCCATGATTTGGTGAGAATTCTTCTCTCCCTCCTTGCCTTTTTCTCTCCCATCTCCTTTTTTATTTCCTGCCTTCCTTTCTTACATTCTGTCCTGCTTTTCATCCTACCTGTTAATATTGTTGTGCTTGGACTTTTCATAGGTAAATTATATCAGTGCATTCTGATCTTTACAGATGTACAACCATAGGAAGGGAAGAAGGCTACCGTCGAGTATGCATGGCATCATAAATCCTTCCTTTAAAAGGGCATATTTTCCAGATTGTGTTTATTCATAAAGCAAGATGAGATAATAGAGTCTTTCAGGTTGATTTTAATGACTTTTCATCAGGGACTCAGATCATAGAGTTCTTGGCAAATTCATTTATGACTGCCCTACTTTTCTCAGCTATATGCAAAGTGATCTTTCTAAGACTAGGTTAGGAATTTTTTAAAAATGCAAAGTATCTTGGCCAAAAAAACCATATTTTTAAGTGGTGTGGCATGTTATTTTATTCCTAATGAAACTTGGTGATTTTCCTCATGGCAAAGAAAAGCCATTGTCTTTCCAGAATTTTTACACATATCAGCATTTTGCCTATGAGCATAATATTAAATCCTAATAGTTGAATCACAGTATTTTACAGGAGGTAGGTCAGCACCAGAGTTCTTCTTAGAGCACAGTTCACAGGCCTGTAGTATGTTTATAAAAAGCAAAAAAAAATCAACCTGAGAAGAACGAGTCTGGGTCTGTCAGTAGAACATTTTGTTAAAATTCAGCTTTGAGATTCTTTTGAACTCTGGCTAATATTGATAAAAGTATGCCCTCTGTGTCCATTTTTTTAAAATCGGCTTGGAAAAAGCTTATATTTCTAGGGATATATTTTCACCTTTGGTTTCTGCTCTCACTTCCCCTTTCTGCAAGTTTTCACGGGAATGACACTGAGTTTTCCCTTTTAAGAGGGTCACATGTGGGGAAAGTAAAACATACTCAATACATGTTTAATTCAATACATAAGTGAATTTGCCAAGTCTCAGTGGGTATGTTGTGTTGATACAGAAGCAGAGTTTTGTGGGATTTTGGTTTTTGTTTGTTTGGTTTTTTTAACCTGTCTCTAAGAAGCGTGGAATTCCGGAGACGAAGGAAGGATTTAAGAAAAGGGACCGTCTAGGGGCGCCTGGGTGGCTCAGTCGTTAAGCCTCCACCTTTGGCTCAGGTCATAATTACAGGGTCCTGGGATCGAGCCCCACATCAGGCTCCCTGCTCAACAGAGAGCCTGCTTCTCTTTCTCCCTCTGCGTGCCGCTCTGCTTACTTCTACTCTCTCTATCTCTCTGTCAAATAAATTTTAAAAATCTTTAAAAAAAAAAGGGGGGGGGGACCATCTACAACTAAAGTGATGGCAGGAGAGTTCTTGTCAAGTGTGACTCTGAGAGCTTCCAGAAGGGGTTCAGGCATCAACAATTGTAGTTGTTTAAACAAGTAAAATATTTATATTTCCAAGTTTATGAGGTATTTAAAAATCACTATGGATAACCATTTATTTTTCCCTTGTCGGAAGAAAATGAAACGAGAGCAGCTGCTAGGCCCCATGACATGATCGTAGCTACTGCAGAAATTTATAACACATGTCCTTCCGGCCCCTCCAAGACAGGGGCACAGCTCGTTCTCTGCCTAAAAGATGGTGATATATAGTCTGACACACTCTTGGGCACACGGCACTGTGCCCTAAGCATCTCTGAAGGTTAGAAGTTCCTGCTTTCACACATGCAGTGTTTTTCCCTTTCCAATACTTACCTCATGATGATAGTAAGTAGGAGTTTAGGTCTGTTGTTCTCTTGTTGAAATCCAATCATCCACTCTCTGTAATATGGTACCTAAACAGCCAAACTATAACTGACTTGTACTAGTTTTTCTCTTTTTTAGTTGCAAACACAGAAAACTAACTTTATCTTACTGACTTTAAAAAAATAAAAGGGAATATAAAATGGCTTATTTTCCTTTAAAGGACACTTTTCCCTTGCCCTGTTTTACTTTCTTGCCCCTTATGCAAGAAGTTGTAGACACTTTTGGTTATCCAATATGCATGTGGTTTCTTTTGTGGAAAGTCGTATGGAAGAAGCATTTTTATTAAATTCATAAACATTTCCCCCCTTGAAATCACAAAAAAATTACTAAAAGCTTTGCTGTTTATTTCTGATTATTACTTAGTTTATCACAGTCTCTAACCACACTAATACATGTCTCTCTCTCCAGCCTTTGTTATAAACAAAAATTTATATTCTACACACAAAAGGTTATATATACTAGAGAGAAGAGAAAACCTATAGATAATTCCTTTGTATAATTTAAGATACTTGCATTAATCTTTCCTTACAATATGCCTTTTTAAATTTTCCTAGCTACTCATCCACTTAGGGGCAAAAGAAAACCTTATTCATCTAACTCTGATAAGCATTTAACTCACTGACCGAAACAGCAGCCTTATTGAACAACCCACGTAATGGATGCAGTCAACTTGGCACTGAATGTAGCTTCTAGTTCACTCTCAGCCCCAGAAGCAGAATGGTTCACCAAGAATGAGACAGGTCTCGCTATGTCATCTTGTATTATATACTAGTGTAGAGGGTTCTAGCTGACCCCAGACATCCGTTGGTGGCGTTCCCAAACAGAATCATGGGCTCTTTGAGGACCTGAATCTCCTCTGTTATTTTGCTAGCAAGTCACCGTCCCATATCTTAGACCTGGCCAGTATGTAGTACTGTTCACAGCGGTCCATTCTACTATTAGGGCAACTCTTTTCTACAAAAGTTCTTCCTCGTGCTGCATATAAGTTTGTCTCCAGGGTTTCACAAAACAAGGCTAATGTCTAAATCTTTACTTCGAGATCAGTTATCACGAACTCTTTCAGCTGTTTGCCATTTATTGACATGGTGTCAAATCCGATCACCCTTCTGCTTCTCCTTTGAACACTTGGACAAATAGCTTTTAATTTTATTTCATGCTGCTCGATGAAACTTAGAAATCACTTTGGGTCACCCTAGGTAGAAACACTTTCTTTGGGGATTGAAAGTAAATGGAAGTGTGTCACCCAAAGGAAACCAGTAGTCAACTTGGAAATTTCCACCAAGGACCAACACTCAGGAGAGTGGAAGGCAGATGACCCTAGATATCCCATGTGTATAAAACAGAACTTTGATCGCTTCTCGGACTTTTGGCTAAGATCAAATGTAAAACAGACCTTTGACATTGTTTCCTATACTATTTTTGATGTAGCCCAAATCAAAGTCATTCTGAAAACAAGAAGCAAGCTAACCCCTATGCCATCTGTGAGATTCTCACTTCTTGGTTAATGTTCATAAAGTCTCTGTAGCCCTCTCCCTTTGTCTCTGTCTTCCCAGTAATAACACATTTTTTTTTTGTCCAGGTTCCCATACTGAATATGCAAAAAGAGTTCTGGTTACTGTATAGGGGTTTGACCTAAATATTTACTTGCTGATTGGTTTCGAGATTCACTTCCATTTTCCTGTGCTCAAATATTTGTACCGAGAGATGTTGCACTTTAGACCAAGTGAGCAGCTTCCCTGCATGATCAGTTAGGAACTATCTTTAGGAGTCTGTATTTCTCTTTACTTTTGTCTTTCTAACCTCCTCATCCTTACTCATCTTAATTTAACAATTAGTGTAAGAGAATCAGCTCCTAAGTAACTTTGATTCAGTCCAGCTGCAATAAGATCAAACAGGCTCAACAGGGACTCAGGAAGATGGCATTGAGAAGGGTACTTCTTCCCAGTGGCATCACTAGGGCTTCATGGAAGAGTGAAATTTGGTAAGAAATATTGAACTGATTCATTGACTTGATGAAGTTGAAGAATATTTAAGGTACTAGAAACACTAGAAAAGCAAAACTGTCTTCAGAAAAGACCCTATACTTTAAGTATTAAAGATTCTGGAATTTCCTTAACAGGAGAAAAAATTTCCAGATATTCAGGGTCAATGGGAAGGTAAAAGGCATGGAGGAAGGCTAATTCAATTGCTGTTTTCTATCTTGTATCTTTATCATTGGAAGATAGAATGAGCCACCGCAATACAATCCGGCACATACATTACAAACAAGAAGCTTCATAGCATAGATATTCTACTCTTGGAGCAAACACACGTGTCTTTTGAACACCTGCAAGAGAAGAACCAAGACAGCCTTGTTTTCCTATTACATTAGGTCAACAATTGGAAAAGACCCTGCTATCATCAATTTCACTTGGTGTTAAAATTCCCTTTTCCTAATTCACTGCTAAGTGGTAATCCAGACTCTGCGTACGCGTCACCTGCATCAACATGTTCATAACTTCTTGGGTCTTCCATTTCCTCCATCAGACTTTGTTCCAAACTCCCCCTGACTCTGAAGCAGAACCGAGTTTGGAGATTATGCTTGCCTGAGTGCCACACAAAACTCATCTTTAGTACATAATAAAATGTTGTTCCTCCTTTCATTTTCCTTCCAAATATATTTGTTTTCATTTTGGCAACACATTACTTTAAAAAAAAAAACTTTGATTTTTAGCTAAAGATTAAAAAATCTTTAAAGAGCCTTAAAGAGTCTGAAGGCTTCTCTGAGGGTCAGGTTTTAGAGTTGACGACTTTTTTGTTGTTGTCTTTATTTTCTTACTCAAAAGACAAATGGTTCTGACAGTTGGTACCTACATAGCTTATGCCCTCCCCCCCAGTGCCCAGCCCATGAACAGCGTCCTCCAGTTACCTGGCCTGATGATAATGGACCTTAAGGGGCTGAAAAATGTCCATGCATGATCTCCACTTCTAAAAAGGAAGAAGTCAAATGCAAAAGATAGTGGTTCTGTTGAAACTCTACTTTTGTCTAATTGTTCTTTGTTAGAGGAAATGGTTCTTGGGGGACAGGCTGATAGGATGTTATGGTCTTAGGTAGAAATGTGTACATTCTTTCAGTGGTGCCCTGGGTTACCATGGACCGTCATCCTGTTCCTCTCCAGGTTAGAATTAGAGGGCCCTATTGGCAGAACCTGTCACCAGTCTCCTGGGCAGGACCTGGAGGTGGCTTTCTGAGCTCTAAAATAATAATTCCTAAGAGCTTACAAACCGCTTTCACACATGAAGCAGCCCTGGGAGGAAGGTTATTAATAGCCCTATCCTAGAAGAGAGAGCTGAGGCTCAGAATCGTTGTGACTTGCCAGAAGCGATGCAGCTGGTAAGTGGCAGATCTGGGGACGCAGCCAGGTCGTGCAAGTCCAGTGCTCTCTCCAGCCGCAACTCTAGGGGCACGGAATACCCCCGAGCACAGTGTGTGCTTTGCCCAGACTAATGTGCCCCCTGTGCAAAGGCATCCAGGGCTGTTCTCCTAACCCATGCTAGATCTCAGGAGGCAAAGCCACGTGTGCGCTGCAGGGCCGGCGATCGCTGAGCGCCTGCACACGTCATCTGTGTCATCCGGTGGGGAACGACCAGGTATTCTGTCTGACCCGTCCTGGGATGACGGCGGTTGGGGAAGGCCACCGCCGAGAACAGCTGTGGCGCTGAAGCACACTGCAGCAAATCTCCCCAGAGACCGTTGGTTTACTTTCCACGAAGGGGAAAGCTCTGCAACCGTGAGGTGCAGCCTATCAATCAAGTTCATGTCATTTCAAATGCAGTGGAGGGCAGAGGCGACTGGGTCCCTAAGACAGGTCTCTCTCCCATGGGCTACGATTTATGCCCCTCAGAGACAGAGACTCCTGGAGGGAAACAATGCGGAGGATTCTTCCTCTGGGTTCACAGTTACTGAGGCCCAAGGCATCTGTCACTGCACCGGGCGTTTCCCACCCCACCCACCCCATGACCTTGAACTGTCTGGGAACAGAGGCTGCAGGACTGAATGCAGCTCTGCCTTCCCTGTTTGCCATTGGAGAGACAGAGCTACCCAGGCCGGTATTTTTGGGATTCGTGTTTGCTTATTCCGGGGGTTTGGTACTGCGCTGTTCCCTGGATGCTCACTTGGAAGCCTCCGTGATACTCTAGAAGCTGCCCTATGTGGCAGGCCAACAACTCCCCATCCCTTCTCTTGAGCTGCGTTCTCCAGGAAGACGCGCCTTTTGATGCGTGCTCTTGGGCTTCCCTTTTCTCCCATTTCTCATTATAGTTGTTTGGCTTCCAGTTAAAATCTGTGAACTGATGGCAAGGTATTCTCTCTTCGTCTGAGTTAAATCTCCTGTAGGAAACCTGTAAAATGATCTCATCTAATAAGCTTTCTAGGCTTTTCCCTCCCTAGAGTCTACCATCCATCAGGCTGCTCTCAGCCTCCCTCTACTTAGTCCCTGGGATTAATGAAGGCCAAGTGCAGTCGCAGACGGCCCCTCACCCCTTTCCACACTTCACACCTGGAACACACAGGACGGGCCAGAGGGGCCAGCGGGGTAGTACCCTTGGAGGAAATGGCAACATTCCAAGCCTGGAGAGGTGCCTCGTTTTCCTGTGAGGCTTGAGATATACTCTAGCTGAAGCCGTGGAGAGCAGTTCATGTAGGAGAGACGGAGTACCCCCACCTGGGAGTGGGTGACTAGAAGAAGAATTTTGAGAACTCTCCAGAATTATCTAGGTGACTCCGCCAGGTAGAAACTCCCCCAGGTGGAGCCTGTGACATCTCCTTAGCAGGAAGAAAAGGACCGTGAGGTAGTGAAGTTGGAGAAGCAGCCCTTTAAAAAAAGAAAGGGAGTCACAAACCTTGATCTCCCTTCACATAATGTAAAGAAAATTATGAATAAAACTTTTCCTTCCTCCATTCTACATGATGCCGTCCTCCATATGTAGGGAAAACACAATTGCGTTGTCTTTAAAACACACACCCGTGCACGTGCGTGCACACAGTCTCACGCATATGCACATACAGACGTCTTCCAAGAAAGCCGAGCCTTCAAAAAAGAAATCTTATTTTAAAACACTCGGGTTTTTCAGGCCAGGAAATTAATAATTCCTAGACCTGACCCATTTTTGTGGCTGCCAAGAAGGAAAAGAGAAAGCTCTTTAAATTTTGTATGGATCCATTTATCTCTTAAAATACGCCAAAGCAATTTGAGGTGGGGGTGGAAACCAAAGTGTTTATCTCTCCTGCCTGATTCTCTCTTTACATTTCTATGTGTGGGGAAAAGAGTAAAGCCTCTTCCCGGTCCATTCTGACTGAAGCATCCTGTTCCCGCGTTGGAAGGTGCCTGCTAGCTCTGTGCCAAGAGGAGAGAATCACACTTCCTCTCCTGACTCCATTTACTCCATCATGAGGGAGTAGATATTAAGTCTGGATGTCTTTCCTCACCAAATTAATTAACGCCATTTCTGAACTGCTTTAGAAAATGTAAAAAGGGGAGAAGCTGGTTTTTCTTGGATGCATGTCTCCTTTCTTTTCTTTCTTAAGAGACTTAATTATAAAAAGGGGAAAAAGTCCAATACCTTCTCGTCTCGTTTTCTCTGTGAGTGACAGCTGATGATCACTTAGGAACCATAAGCCAGAAGTAGGAGAAGAACATAGCCAGGTTGTGATGTGTCTGCCAACGGGGTTCATTCCTTCAGACTCAGACTTCAGAGGAAACGGGATTTTGATCAGTTAAATGCCAACAATAGAAATGGCCTGATTTTCATTTCAAATAGTAAAAGGCAAGTCGATATTTAGGCAATGTTTGCATTTTACTAACCCTTCTGCTTTGTTTTTCGATGAATGTCAAGCACATCAATGCATCAGGGAGAGATTGCCAGAATGAGCCAGAGTGCCTTAGACCTCTCTCCCTAGGTAGCACATTGAAACTGGTAGACACCGTGCGGGTCTCCTCACCCCACTGAAATGTCAGAATTGAGACGTATCCTCGATGAGAGAGATTTAGGACCCTGGAAACTGAATCTTATCACCAGTGTGTATAGTGAAGTAGTTGCAGAATCACGTTTAAAAGACTTACTTCCTCTTACTCCCCATTTATTCTCTTGGGAAAGCTGATAAGCAAATGATCCAAGAATTCTTTCCTTAGTAAACAAAGTCAGAATCTATTTCCCCCCTAAAAATCTGAATTCTGTCCTTGTTCTTTTTCAGGAAACCCATCAAAAAGCAAACAGAATTAAAGATGACACTTGTCTGATCCGTTAGTGTGAATAAAATTATCCCGTGATTGAATGTGCCTTAAGTGAAAATTTAAACTTAGATGCTGCATTTTCACAGCTGGATGTAGCATTAACTTCTTCCAGGCTATATGTGCAGTGAACTATTTTGTTTTTGTTTTGTTTTGTCTTTTAAACTCCACGTTTATCATTCGTTTAGCAGATTTGGGGCTCTTTCTCTACTGGGAATATGTGCAATTATAAGACGCACCAAAAAAAAAAAAAAAAAAAAGAAGAAGAAGAAGAAGGAAGGGAAAGAACTTTCTGAGTAGCAAATCTGTGCCACGAAGGAGACGTGACATGGAGATGCGGAGCCCAAGGATAGTAATTTTTCTGAGCTGCACACACGAGCTTTTATTTCGTGGCTTTGTCACAGGCTTTTCTCCTTCTGTGCCGTCACCTTTGAGAAAAACGATTGCACCTTCTCCAAGTCTGCCTTTTTAACAGCTACAGTTGAGTTGGCAAGACTTCCCCAGCTCTGAATATAGCCATTTGCCGACTCCGGCCTCTTTGCGAGACTGACTCAAATCTGTGATCTTCTGTTCAGCATACACATCAGCAAAGTGAGAAGATGAGCACTAAATATAGGCTCTATTAACTTTACTTTTAGATTTACTGCCTTCAAAAAGTGCCTATTCTGAGAAACATAAACGTTATTCCTACATATGTATGTACACACGGTACCCAGAGTCATACTGTGCAGCCTTCAAAAACATACCATCTAAAGGAGTAGGTGCTAAGATGAGGAACGCTTGCCAAATGGAAGAAAGTCACTCATTTCCAATATCCCCTCTCGAGTGGCACCGTGAAACAGGCTGCAAACACATTCCCTGAGCATTCCTTGCTGATACAGCCACTTGGTATTTGTATCTGACTGGATGGCAGTACACCGCGAAGGCTTCTTGTAGTCTGCTCCAGGGGACTCAATGCTGGACGGAACTGGAATGTTCAGTCAGAAGGAAACAGTGTTAAGGAGAATTAATAGAGCCAGGCTCTGTATTAGGATATGTGTCATATGTGTGTTTTATAAACTAAGCATTGGTGGGTTTCGCATGTCAGCCCATTTTTTTTTCCTCCTTTTATCTCTCAGGCTAACATCAGAGAAAATGAAAGAAAAGTCTTGGCTGTGAGGATTGGAGGCTCAGGGGGCCAAATGTCCTTGCCAGATCCTTAGAGCATCTTTACTTTGACTCCTAAAAATAGTAGCATATGTTATCGAGTGGCTTTTGTTTCCGTAGCTCTGTCGTGGGCATCGCAGGCATAGACGCTGCTGATGGGGCAGCGGCACAGCCCGGAATGAGGGACTCATCTCCAGGTGTGGCACAGGAGAGGGTCCGGGGAAATAGGACGAGGTAGACCATGCATGATTTTAGGAAAAAGGGTTGAAGAGAGGACGTGCTTCCAAAAAAGATCTTTCTCAATGTGTCGTCTGACTCAACCAGCTGGCAAATTACACTTGCCAAGTCGCTCTCTTTCCTTCTAAGTCATTTGGCTCCATGTTCATTTGAATACGCCTCTCCTTTAGGAAAGAGAGATGCCTCCAGTTAGCCTCTCTCCAAGGAAGCTCTTGACGTTGTCTTGGTCACAAAGTTATCTCCTGCCCCACCCACTTTTCACCAAAAGGAAGTCGAGAGGGATGAGCTATAGGAGATGGTTTCCATGGCACTGCAGTCAGCCACCATTCTGCCTTCCATATAAGGAGCCCCCCTACATACACCAGGGATGAGGCTGGAACAGATTACTGTTGCATAATCTCGAGTGTGGACCACCCTGCGTTAGCTGTCATCATTTTATGAGACCAGTTGGCTCCCTGGAGAAAGAGTGATACTCTTCACTAAAAATGTCTACTCTTCCTGTTGACGTTCGTTTTCTGTTTTTACCTTATCCGATTTCAACACTAGTCATTTTCTATTTTTTAGAGCATCAGATGTCAGCGCTAGATAAGAGTTGAAGAATCTCTGTGTGGTGTCAGAAGAAGTATTGGGATACGGGGGTTTTCTCCTTGGGAACAAGATGGGTGGGGAAAGAGACAACAGGGCTCTGCTCCAGGTTTCAACCTGATGACCATGACTGTGAGAGAGAGAGAGTTTTGTGTAAATGTTAAATGGTAAAGGAGAAGGGGGAGACAGGTAGAGGCCAGGTTTTCTCTCCACCAAGAGCAAGAATGTCCCACTGAGTACAAGCATAGTCCCACCACGATCAGCTGCTAGTCAGAATAACATTCCCTGATTTAGGGAAAGCCACACGAACACATATAGGGAATATGCCTTTTTTCACATATGTGGTACTGACAGAGCCTTGATATTCCTAAAATATAGGTTCCTCTTTCTTATTTTATTCTTAGCAAATCACATTTCTCCACTACATCGTGAACCATCACTGACTTATCCAAAATAACCTAGATGATTCCTTATGAAAATAAGAATAAAACCTGTTATAAGCAAGTGATTTGGGTATTTTCTTTGTATTTATGTATTATCCAATTATATTAAAACATTTCTATTTACCTTCTTTTTTTCCTCTGAATTATGTTTTTCTAATGCTCTATAAGAATGAATACAAAAATGATATTCCTTTTTTTCTGTAAAAGATCTGCAACTCCTTTATTATATTTAGAAATCCAATAAACTTCTTATTACATATACTTGTCTTTGTGTGGAATTCTTTTTGAGTTGGATAATCCTGGTTTCCTTTCTTCTGACCCCTTTTACTGTGATTCATTTTTTATATCATTTGCTTTCCAGATGGTCTTCTGAGAAGGGAATGCCTCTCAGAGCAAATACGATGCCAACAAGAGTATGAAGGCACCCACTCTCCTCCCCTAACAGCACAGAAGATCTTAAGGTTGGATGTGTTCTAAAATTATTTGACCACTCTGTGTCTTAACCTTACAAGTAAAGGATTTTTTGCCTTTAAAGCTGGATCCAACCCGCAAATGGGTCTCTAGATGTGGGGGTGGGAGGTCTCCACCACCAACACCGGCTGACTTTTTCACACTTCTTCATCTGTACTGTGTGGACTTCTCAAACACTGACAATCTGCCCTGTACTAGGCATCTTGAAGGATATGGGTATGCATCAGGCAGTTCCTGCTTTCAAGACTTCCATAGTCTACTAGAGCTGATAGATATGGAGCCATTTGGGGAAATGAAAGAAAGACTCAGACACTTGAGAGAGTAATTTAGCATTTTGAAAACTTTCACTGTTCATTGTATCATTTTTTTCCATTTTATTTAATTTTATTTCTTTTCAGTGTTCCAGCATTCATCGTTTATGCACTGACCTGGAATTATTTTTACCTTCATTTTACAGACAAGAATGCAAGACATAAAGTTAATAATCCATTGTGACTGTTCACTAAAAGCTTTTTTTCCCTTTTTTTTTTTTTAAAGTAACAGGCCTACAGGGGAACCCGGTACCCCTGGCACCCAGTCCACTGGTTTGTCCACTAAGCCTTAGGAGTGACAGGAACTAGAGGGTACATGAAAGTCCTCCATGAAATTCAGAAAAGAGTATCTCTGTCGTTCCCACTCTGGCCTTGGATTTCATCTCTCCAGTATCACGTGTCGGCCTACCAATGCTGGTGGAATCTGAGAACATAGATGCAGGAAGCCTGCACTCAGAGGCCACCTTTTTTTTTTTTTTTTAAGATTTATTTATTTGAGAAAGAGAGTGCAGGGTGGTAAGGAGAGGGATTCAGGAGTGCGGGGAGTGGGTGGGGGGAAGAGGAGGAGAGACTCCTCCTCAAGCAGACTCCCTACTGAGTGCAGAGCCTGACACAGGGCTTGATTTCAAGACCCTGAGAGACCATGACCTGAGCCGAAACCAAGAGTCAGACACGTGTATCAACTGAGACACCTGGGTGCCCCAAGAGGCTACCATTTTTAGAGGTGCCATACACAAGCTGTTTTTGAATAAGCAAATAAGAGACAAATCACTGGGACTCAGGGCATTCATAATTTCTTCCCAGAAAATTGTAAACAATCATAAACATGTAATCTTGTCTTTCCTTTCCCTGTTTTTCTATTACTCACTTTCTGTTCTTTGACCCTCTTCTGCTCTTGTATTCTAACGCTAGCAACACATACATTCATTTGTCCTATTCACAGACTATGAGAGCATGAAGTCCTCTTAGAGCGCTTTTACTCTGAACTTATGAGAGAACACCAAGTCCCAGAGACATGAAGGGATTTACCTAAGGTCACAAAATAATTTAATGTCAAGGCTAGATCTTGAGTCCAATGCTATCATACTGATGACTTCAATAATGTGGAAGAAAGTGGGACAAGTGCTCTATAATTTCCATTTCTATGAAAAAATAAAGATATTAGAAATAAATGAAATGCAGAGGGTTCCATGTCCATAGACCCTAATTAGAGAAATTCTAAAAGAAAATAAACCAAGGAGGAATATTAGTGACGCGAAAAGGGATGATGAGGAGCAAAGAAAATGGCAGACATAGAGTTTAACCTCCAAAAGTCAGGTGTGTCCTAGGAATATGAGGACAGTGGAACACTAGAATATAATTTATAATATTTTTGCCACTTGCACAGAACAAAATAGAAAAATCTTATGAACATACCTTAATAGATGCAGAAAAAAGGATGTAATAAAATAAAAATACAATTTAAAAAACCCTTAGCAAACTAGGAATAGAAATTCCTTAACTGAGTAAAGACTACCTATGCAAAAGTTATCTCAGATAGTGAGACATTAGAAGTGATTATTCTAAATTATAAATAAGAGAAAGATACCGGCTATCACCACTTCCATTCAGTTTTGTACTGAGGACTCTCAGTACAGTTATACTAGAAACCTAAATGAAATTTATAAAAAATAGAATGTAAGAAACCAAACCATCACCAATCATAGATGATGTAACTATAGGAAATTGGAAAACCAAAATGGGCAAATAATTGGCTCCAAAAGTTTAACAAGTTTGCTAGCTATCGTGTTAATATACAAAAAAATGCATTTTATTTCTATGCAACAACCACAAAAAGTTTGATAATGTATTTTGAATAAACCATATAAAGTATTAACAAAAAATGTAAAGTGCCTAAGAATATCTTTTTAAATGTAGAAGACCTTAATAGAGGAAATCATAAAATTTTACTGAAAGACATTAAAGTAGATCTAAAGAAGTGGAAAGATAGACCATACTCAAAGATAGGAATATATCATAAAAATATAAATTCTCGGGGCGCCTGGGTGGCTCAGTGGATTAAGCCTCTGCCTTCAGCTCAGGTCATGATCCCAGGCTCCTGGGATCGAGCCCTGCATCAGGCTCTCTGCTTATCAGGGAGCCTGCTTCCCCCTCTCTGCCTACTTGTGATCTCTGTCAAATAAATAAATAAAATCTTAAAATATATATGTATATAAATTCTCCTTAAATCGATTCATAGATTTAATGGAATTCTAATCTAAATCCCACCAAATTTTTCTGTTGACTTTGATAAGCTGACTATAAAATTTCACTGGAAAAGCAAACTCTAAAATACTCAAGACTTTTTTGAAGAACAAGGATAATTTTGTTTATCAGATAAAACCTTACATAAAGCCGTGGTCATTTAAGGCAGCATACTATTTGTATAAAACAACAAATATACAATTGGATCATAGTTGAGAATCCTAAAACAAAACCATCCATTTATGCTTTACTTAATATGGGACATGGATGATACTGCAAATCACTGTGGAAAGGGTAAATGCTGAGATAATTGGTTTTTCATGTGGAAAAAAAATAACATCCCATGCCTACCTCATGCAGACAAAATTTTAAGACCTATTAAAAAATATTTATGACTTTTAGGTTACAAAGGATTTCTTGAGCAAAATAAAAAAAAAACATTAAAACTACAAAGAACTGATAATTTAGACCCCGCTAAAATTAAGAAATGTAGTTAATCAAAAGATTCATAACAAATTCAAGGTGAGAAAAACTATTTGCCAGACATGAAACAAACAAAGGGTTACTACTATCCAGAATCTACAAAGAATTCCTAAAAAAAGAGAAGTGGTAGAAAAATGGGCACAAGAACAGATATTTCATAGAAGGGGAAACACACACGGCTAGTTGACATATGAAAAAACATTTAAGTTAGTCATTAGAGAAATGCAAATTAAAACCAATGTGAGTTACCATTTTATATCAACCAGATCAGCAAAAATCTAAAAGTCTGATAATGTCAAGTATTGGAGATAATGTGGAGTAATGGTTATTTACATGCAATACTGGTGGGAGTAGAAGTTGTTAAAATCACATTGGAAAGCAATTTAGTGGTTCCCTAGGTGGCTTAGTCGGTTAAGCATCTGCCTTTGGCTTAGGTCATGATCTCAGGGTCCTGGCCTCCGCACATCAGGCTCCCTACTCAGGGGGGAGCCTGTCTCTCCCTCTCTCTCTGCTCCTGTCCCCCTGCTTATACTCTCTCTCTCTCTCTCTCTGTCTCTCTCAAATAAATAAAATCTTAAAAAAAAAAAAAAAAGGAAAGCAATTTAGCATTATCTAATAAAGATTAAGATGTACAAATCCTATGACCAACAACTCCACTTTTGCCCACATACCCCAGAGGCAAGTACGAAGATACAAAGAGCAGTACGGTTTATTAATGAGAAAAGCTAAAGATAACACAAAGTCTATCTGAGGCTAATTGGTCGGTAAATCATAGCATATTCCTGCAATGGGACAGTGTATAACTGAACATTAGTGAGTGTGCTCTAGGCTGATTAACTTGATATGGTCAGTTCTCAAAAATATAATATTAGAAAAAATGGTTTTAAAGATATATTTATATCATTTATCAAAAAATTAAGCAAAACTAATCATGCTAAGGATCTCTATATCCATATTCTTATATACATACTGGGGAACAAGATAAAAGGAGGAAGATGTGGTTGGTGAAAGACATAAGGAAACTTCAGTGGTGTTATTAATACTAGATTTCTGTAGTT
Source organism: Mellivora capensis (assembly GCA_004024625.1). NCBI lineage: Eukaryota > Metazoa > Chordata > Mammalia > Carnivora > Mustelidae > Mellivora > Mellivora capensis. Next base: position 65,841 of record PISX010001676.1, on the reverse strand, counting down.
GGCTTGTGGGTTCACGGACACTCGTCATGATACATTATACCATGTGCTCTCTATGCATCTTACAGTTCATAATACAATTGTTAAATGAGAAAGGAAGGAAAAAAGTGCTTCCTGGTAACTCCCCTTTCTACTCCAGTACAGAGTCAAGTGCTTAATACATCCTTAGTGACCAATGCATCTGAGATTAAGGCTGCCTTCGGAAAGGGGCTAAGGGAAGTCTCCCCTCAGCACTTTTTATACAAAATCCTAGAACCCACTTCTTTAGTTAAATGAGTGGAAAATGGAACCTAGAGCAAAGCTCTCAGTGTGGGCCATGCAATTACAGGATACTTCCCTTCCCATACTTCCCCTGACATCTCCTACAAAGACTTCTACCATCAAGTCTCCACTACATTCTTTAGTAACTGACTAAAACTGACTTTAGTAACTGAAACTGACTAGTCCCTCTTCCGAGTTCCCTTTACAGTGCAAACCAGCATACCACCCTCCCTCAGTTGTGTCCATATCTGCATCCCCAAACAACTGTGGGTTGTTTTTTGTTTTGGGGGGTTTTGTTGTGTTTTTGTTTTTGTTTTTTTTCTGAGAAAGAAAAAAATCTTACTAATTTAGGGGCTCCCAAAATATCTAGCACAGCCTGGCACATCACAGATCCTAACTGAATTATTATCCAGTGGAATTAAATTGGTCTTCTTTCAACCCACCTTAGATTCATGTTCAAACCAAAGCATTTCACCTCTTTCTGCCTTGGCTGTTATGCTCAGGAAATACGTAAAATATTCATTTGATGAGATAAAAGTAACAATGGTAGGGAATTCTGCATGAAGCATCCCAAACACGATTCCTGAATTCAGGTGAGAGGGTCTTCCTCTCAACTCTCTTATTAAGGACGTGAGTCCAGTAAATAGGAAGAAGGAAGAAACAAACACACTACAGTCATGTCAACAAAGTCTGCCATGTCCTTTGAGTCATGCAGAAGCCAAACCTCAATTTGGCCCCAAAATCCCCCACTCATTTACTCACCTAATATCTCCTCATGCCTGCCCCATCCTCTTAAAGCCATCTCCCTCACTTTGTCTGCCCTGTTAGGCTTTCATTCCTTTAGGAAATCATTTCAGAGTCCACACTTTCTCCCTGTTTCAGTTTTTCTGAACCTATCACCTCATAGTCCCTCTAAACCATCCTCCTCCACAGATGGCCAGCTTATCTCCAAGCTACAAATGGGCCACATGGCTCACCTGTAATCTTGAGGATCTCTTCATTGCCCCAGGATACAACACAAACTCCTTGGCGTGACCCTTCAGACTCTGTAAGTTACCTTTTCAGACTTATCTGCTCCCACTCCTTCCCTCCAACATACCTGCCATTAAACCAGACAACATTTCTAAACTAACCATGCCTTCTCACTTCTCCATGCTTTTGTAGTCCCTTCTTTGTGATTAGACCACCCCTTCCTCTTCTTATCTGGCACCCACTGAGAAATACAACAGGACTCCATCCAAAGGCCTGCACTGGGCCCTGATCAACCCTGACAATAGGCCTCTGAGCCCTCTTCCTTAGAACATTGACTTTAAAAAGCTTACAATCTCAAGTCCGTCCTCTGTCCCTTTGAGGGACACACACACACACACACACACACACACACACACACACATGTTTCTCCTACAGCCCAGGAATATCTTTCTCAAGGAACTGAAAGCCACTGCTTTGAAATGTAATCATCAGAAAGGATAGGGCTTTTGTCTGCCGGTCTCTGGGAGGACAGAATCCTGGCTTCATGATTGCCAGCTAGCAGACACAGCTGGGCTAATCACAGTCCTACTGACCAACTCTCTTGCTGGCTTTTTGTAATTTTTCACTTCCTTGATTCCAGTTGAGTCCCTGACTACTCCCATCCTTAGTACCTTCTGCTCCCTTTAAAATGCCCAATAGCCTCTGCACAAATGGAAGTGGAGTTTAGCCCTTTCCCCTCCTGTCAGTACTTACAGAATTAAGTGTTTTTTCCACTGGAACTAATATCTAGCTTTGTTTCCCTTTGACACTACTCATACTCCAAGGTCCAGCTCCCCGCGTTACCCACTCCAGGAAATATTCTTTCCTTGACATCCAGCGTGGTGTTTCTAACTCTTCTATATGTAAACCCATACAAATTAGAGCAGACATATACTAGGATATGTCTTATATTAAAATAAAGTTTATTTTTCTTCTAGTAAAACTTCTATCCAGACTAAAACCCTGAACGTGGGGAGTTGTGTTTTGTTCCTCTATATATACACTGAGCCAAGTAGGTATCAGACCTTGAATAAATGTGTATTAAGTTGACACTGAATGCATGCATGAATGAATGAATGAATGAAAGGGCTGGTGCGTGGGATGGTAAGGGTTAAGATGTACTCTCTGTCTAGAGTCGTGCCCAAGGGAAATGGAGAGTGAGAGAGCTGGCTGCTGAGTAAGAGGAAGGCAATCACACTTTTCCAGGAGGAGAGGAAGATGAACCCGTGTGGACTTGTTCTTTCATGCTGCTGAGATTTTCCACTCCATTTTTTCCCCTTCTCAAACCCTAAATTTTTATGTAAAACTTCTTCCCCTCAAGGGCTGTGAGGAAACATTTTGTAGTCTTTACTGTAATACTGAGGCGAAGGAGGACTCGATCCCTTCAAACACTGGATAAAATCGGCCAACTGAAAGGGCTTCTTCTTGGGCCATAACCAGATGCAAATGTGTGATGTCAAGCCAACCTAAACTATCCCATTGTTTTCAAGTGTGACTAAGTACTGACTAATATTACTTCCTCTGGCACTTTTTTTTTTTTTTGACTCAATAGAATGGAAAAGTTCCAGGCCGTTGTTATACGTTGCTGTCTGGACAGAATGACTTCCTGCACATCATAACCACTTGAGAGAGGGGGAAAAAAATGGAAGGGAAAAAAAAGAAAGAAAACCTCTCAAGAGTTCCCTTAAATTTAGCAATGTTTTGTTGTTGTTGTTGTTGTTGTTGTTGTTGTTCTTGAATTTTATTGTTTTTGTTTTAGCTGTTCTGTGTTATTCACAAAAGCAAGAAAGAATATCAAAATCCACGTTAGAAAAGACCTTGTCCAGGTCATCTAGCGAGGAGCCAACACTTTCCCTGCCCTTCCTGAGATCTGCAGTGTCACCATGACATATTTGCCAAGCTGTTCAAGCATGATGTAAACACTCTCTTTCTCTGGGAGTGCTGTCCCTTCCAAAACAAGTCCTCACACCTTTGGGCTGCCAACAGTTGCTTCTGCCTCCCTGTAGACTATTCCTCATAGTTCTGCCTTCTGGGAAACAAGTTATGTTTGCAGACAGTAAAGAGATTTCAGAGCCTTGTTCCATGTGGACTAGATCACTAGAGACAGGATTGGTAATGACTTCTCTCAGGGAGAAAATGGAGAAATGAGCAGAACCGAAGTTCTGGGAATATCTTCAAAGACAGGAAAGAGAGAAGAAGGACACCCATTAAATGTACCTGTGAAAGGGCAGAGAAGCTCCCTCCTCCCTCATCAGTAGCCGATGAGAGCATATATTGTTTAACAGAGGGCTTTCAGACCAAACAGAGTCCCAGGATTTCCTCTGCTCCTTCTTCCCTTCCAAAGTCTTAGAAAATGGCAGCCCCTGCCTCACCCAGCTTCTCTGGATATAGACCCCATTAGGTTCAGCCTTTGTTCTGAATAGTTACCGCCTCAGCTTCTCCTCTCTCCCAGCCAGTCTGGCGGCAGAAAGGATCGACTGACCCATGCTACATTCCAGAGAAAGCCTGCCGGCCAGGGGCAATGAAGAAACTCTCCCCTCTCTGAAAACCACTGCCAAGGTTTTGGTCACTTTTCCCAGGTTGTGAATCATTTCTATAACCTCTGAGTTTCTACCAGTTTTAGGGTCAGATGAAAAGCCAGTCCCCACAGGGCCTTTTAGTTCCCTGGGAATTGGGAAGAAGGATTCATTACATGGCAGAGATGATTGCTTTTTTCTTTTCAACTGCGATTGGTGGCCCTGAAACCACAGCCATCAAATGCAGAAGCTCTGCTAAATCATCACTATTTCAACTGCTAATTAGTTCTAATGTTCACAGCAGAGGAGTCTGTGGGGGCAATAAACTGCTTTTTCAAGTGATTAAACTTCCAAGTGAACACACTTTGATTACCACAAGAACCATTCCTTTGCAAAGGTTCTCCAAGGCAACCAACTGCATCCCTAAGACACAGCTCCATGAATGGAGGATTAGTAGCCTGGAACATGGGTGTGCACAGACCTTAAGCCTGTTTCCTCTGGCCAAATCCCTGCTCCACCTCTGGTTCTGGTGAGATGCCTCAGGGGACCACATGTGACGAAACTAAAGAAGTTTCAGGGAAGAGCAAGTTCACTGGGTTGGCTGTGAGATGACACTGCTCAAAGGCCTGGGCCATCAGAGGGAGAATGACTAGAAGTGCAATGAGGGAGACAGTCATCTGCTATGTCTGGGGTATCAGGGCTCCTGACCCTTGGTCCCGATGTAAAGGTATGGATTTGGAGAAAGGCACTGTGATGGTCAAGAAACCCGAGGCACTGTGCCAAGTGCTTTCCCATGACTCGTCTCAGCAAAAATGAAGGCATTTATTTGATCCAACACTTTTTCAGAGATATTCATTTAATGTGCTTTAAAAAACAAAAACCAACAACTACACGTGGACTATAGGCTCACTGTAGAAAAAGTAGAAAATACAAATAAGCAAAAAAAAAAAAAAGTTCTAATATTCTGTTAAGCTCATTATCTAGAGAAGCATTTTTCAACCTCGGCACTACCAACATTTTTAGTTGAATAATCCCTTGTTGTGAGGGCTGTCCTTTGTATTGTAGGATGTTTAATAGCATCCCTGGCTTCCACCCACTAGATTCCATTAGACCACTGTTCCCCCACCTCCCCACCATTGGAACAACCAAAAATGTCAGGAGACATTGCCATATGCCCCCTAGTGGTGAAATCACTCCCATTGAGAATCTCAGCTCCAAAGATTACCAGGAACAGTTTTAGTCTTTTTTCTTGCATACCTACTAGTAAATTCATATTTTTAATGGAGTTATAGCATGTATATTGTTTCGTATTTTCATTTTCACTTAAACATAGTTTCTGAATGTGTTGGTATCTGTTCTACATCATCATGACCTCTTCACGGGCTCCATTGCGTGGTTGTGCATTTGGTTTATTTCATCCCCAATTTGGGGACAATCAGATTATCCCCAAGGGTAGAAGAGTATTAAAACAAAAACAAAACAAAATTATTTTTGCTTCTAAAGTGCTCTTTTTCCTTCTAAAATGGGAAGAGTTTGGCATTATACATTTGAACCGGGAAACAAATTCTTATGCTCTATCCTCCCACTTACAGAAACCATTGGGGAAACATGAAAAGGACAGAAATCTTAGGACTGATCCATGCTGGGGCACCTGGGTGGCTCAGTGAGTTGAGCATCTGACTCTTGATTCTGGCTCAGGTCACGATCTCAGGGTCATAGGATTGAGCTCTCAGGGTCATAGGATTGAGCTCTATGTCGGGCTCTGCTGAGTGTGGAGCCTGCTTAAGGTTCTCTCCCTCATCCCCTTCCCCTCCCCCTCCCCCTCTCTCAAAACAAAAAAGACTCTTTCATGCTGTTAATGAGTAAGACCCTGCATAGAGTCCACTCTCTAGTTAGGATGGCATACAACTTGATAGTAGAGAGTCAGATGAATTTGAAAAATATACGGGAAAGGAAATAGCTTAGGGGTGGGTAGACAAGGAGGGCAAGAATGAGGGATCCTGGAAAACAAAGAGCAGAACAGATAGAAAGAGGCTTAGAATGAGGGAGGGAAGGGCTGAGAAAGGTGGTTGTCTCCTGGGCATCAATCTCCCCACTTTCAAGCTCTTAGTAATATTTGACCACACTTCTTGCCTATGGCTAAGGTACCCAGAGGCATAAAGGGCACTTGGGCTAGATTATATCGCACAAAGTGGTACATTGCAATAAAAGGACAGCACAGGCCTGTGCAAAATATAGAGTGAGACGGAGAATTAGACAGATCTTGGAGGCAGAGGCAACTAGGAGAATAAGCGTATCAAGAGATATTGGGATTGGGGCCACAGAGTTTTCCCTGCGCATGGGATTGGTGCCTGAGCCAATTTTGTTTAAATATTAAAGACCAAATTTAACTCAACAGGATAAAAATTGAAGGAATAACCAGTCAGCACAGACTTTAATTATACATTTTTTGGCTCTTATAAACAACACTACATTGAATACTACTATAGTTAAATATTTGCCAAAAAATACTTAATTTTTTCTTTAAGCTAAATATTAGAAATTGAACTGCTCAATCCGAGAGGATGCACATTTTTAAGGCTTCTGATACATATTGTCAAATAGCCCTCCTAAGTTTTAATGATTACAATTTATCATAGCACCAACAACATCATAGCACCATGAAATAATGGGGAAAAGTCCTCTTTTCCCCCATTATTTCACCAACATTGGTATATGTTCTTCCCATCTCACAGGAGAGCTGAATAAGGCTTGCTCAGGGTCACCGAGGAGTGGAGCTGGAACCAGAACCCACAGCTTTCTGACTCCCAAGTCCTGAGCTGGTCTTTATCTACTGTGGGGAGGGAGGGGCGTGGTGTTGAACCTGTAGAAAATTCAGCCTGCATTAGCCCTGACCCTGTTACTCTTCTGTTCAACTCACCCATCTTAACTTAATGTCCAAATTCTTTCAGTGGCTTGGAAGCCCTTGGAATTCTAATCCCTACTTACCTCTCTATCCCTTTCCTACATTGAATTTTAAATTCCCACGGTAGAAAATTTAAGTTCTCATTTCTACTTTGCTATCTATCTTGCCTCAGGGCCTTTGGACCTGTTCTTCCCTTTCTCTCCACCCATTTTTCCCTGGGTAACTTCTGCTCATCCTTCAGATGGAACTTAAACATCAAGCCCTTTATGACCTTTGGACTCTGGTTTATGTAACCCTATCGCTCCCCTGTGCTCCTATGGTACTTTTTACTTTCCCCTGATAATACCTATTAACTGTGTTGGAATTCTTGTCAAATCATTTGACTTCTCCATCAGTCTTTAAACTATATAGGACAAGATCCATGTCTATAAAATCCAAGATCAGTTTTTGCTAAGTAGTATAATCCCCTTTAGACTAGACAGATATACTCCAGGATAGCAGAACCCCAAACATTTTTGAGGGTTTCATGAACAGCCTGCCTCACTCCTCTATGTTCCCTGCTTGGCATCTGTAAGCATTCTGAGTACACTATTTTTGCAACAGAAGTACTCCCTGTTCATGCCAGGAAGAAGCTTCCAATATTAGGAGTTGTCCAACAAAAGGGTGGATCCTCTCTTCCTTCATGTTGTAAGATGAGCTTCTGCAAGTGCTTCTTAGTAACACCCAGCCCTCTCAGAGGTCAGGAATGAGCCTGCTGCCTAGCTGACCACCCCACCTTCATGTGCCAGTGGTCTCTGAATGTGTGCAGCACCAAAGTGAACTAAACAACTGTCTTGGCAACCGATAACTTTCTAAGACTCAACAACCTGCTTCCAGCCCAGCCAAAGGCTTGCCACTCTGAGGCAAATGTCACTGTGGTGGAGTTGTCTTAATGAGAAGGCATGCTTGCTTCTCTTCTGGGGGAGTTTCCTAGAGCGATGCTCTTAGAAACTCCTTGGCAGGAATCCTGAGCCAGGCTTGGCATTGACAGCGTCCTCCTGCTGGCATTAACAAGCCTCTTATTTAAATGTAAATGAGCTCTCAGTGCCAGTTTGTGAGCGAAACACATCGCTTGTGTTAAACCAGAGCTGGGAATGCTACAACACACCAAATGTCGGCTTGGTTTCCACTTCCCCACCACATCCGCAGTTCTGAGTGGAGCTCTCTGTGCCTTGTCTTCTGCAGGGCTGGGAGTCCTCAGACAACAGAGAGAATTTGTGGAGGGAGTCCAGGGCCCTATTTATAGCCTGAAATACTCTTTGACACGACCTTGATCAAGTTACTTAGAATTACCCCCCCCAAAACCACCACATTGTAGTGTTGGGATCCCACATCAAATTCCACTCAGCAAAGGACCCCACAAGGTCCAACAGTCCGGGGGAGGATCTGAGCTGCCCATTCTATTTTGCTGGCTATGTCAGTCCCACTTGCCCGGGGCCTACCTATGTTTTTAGCTGCTCTGATACTTATGTACACTCTCTCTCCTCCTGGCTTGCTTCTGTTTCCACCCAAATACATACCGTTTGGTGATCTTGCCTGATGTCTGGTCTTATTTAGCCATCTGCTTTCCCACTCTGTTTCCTGGCCCTTATTTGTCCAATATTATATTCAATTTCCTGTTTTGGCATTTCCCTCTTTATATCAGATCTTGCTGGAGTTGACTTGTGCTCCTCGGATTTCTGGATCCTGAGCATTTCTTCCCCAGAAGCCCCAGTGGCTGGCCTTTTTAGAGCACATGTTATGCTGCATGTGAGATTGTTTCTGCTTGCACGGCTCCGCTGCAGCTGGTCCATGCATGCATCCTGAAGCCAAGGTTTGGGACTTATCTATGTTGGTAGCCCCAGATCCTAGCCCAAATCCTAATGAGTGAATAAATGAAGGAATGGAGGAGAGAGTAGGATAACCCTTTTCCCCACTAGGATCCTGACATGAAGGCCATGTGAGACTTTGTTCCATTCTACCCTCCTTGGAACTGGCATAAGATTTTTAGCCAAGTGATCATTTGGACAAAGTCCACGGCATCAAAACAATTGACTTAGTCTCTAGGGTGTGCTATAAACAGAAAACATATGTATTATGGGGGCCTTCCATGAGAAGCCCAGCGAACTGCATTCTGTGAGAGCCGCAAAACGATATAAAGGAAGCCCCAGAAAATAGGCAGTTTTACCTGGGATGTTTTGAAATTAGCCAATGTGCCTCTTTTACAGAGAACCATGGTCATCAGCCTTGCTGTCTGAATGTGTAAGTTTCTGTGCTGCCTCAGCCCAGGTACCCATGAAAAGTTACATTTCTGCCTGCTGAGCCCAGACCCTGCGTGGGTAGCACGAGCCTGCATCCCCCTCCCCTAGTGCCGGTCCCCACCGCTGTCCCTGCACAGACTTGGCTGGGGGCTTGTGTTGGGGAAGATGATTTAGAGTACCAGTGGGACCTGCTGTCCCCAGCTAGTCCTCGGGCGGACTTGTGGCTCTAGTGGAGAGAAGGCTTGGAGACTGCTTGTTCTGGAGGATTTGCACATGCTTTCATGAGACCGAGCACAGACAACAGTACATAAGGCATGGGGGAGGGACAAGATGCTTTCCTTCCTTCTTCAAGAAATCAGTGATAGTCTTGTATTCCGCGGACTGGAAACAGTCGAGACCAAGCTTGAGATCCTCCTGATGGTGGATGGAAGCAGTGGGTCTCCCCAGTTGATTCTGCAGGAATCCGGTTCTGGACAAGTGGGAAGAGAGGCCTAAGACAAGAGCCGATGAGTTGTGGCTATCGCTGATACTGTGCTTTGTGGGTCCATGTGGGTATCTTCCCTGGGGACTCCCAACTAGAGCTGGGAGACATCTTAAGGGAAACTAATTTCCTTTCCTTGAGTTGTCACAGACTGGTAATGTTTGAGGCATTTCTCTTACCCTCCATTACGAAAAGAACAGCATGGAAAGAGCCTGGATTCTTCCCCTGGAGTCAGCAAACCTGGTGTTTCATTCTGCCTCAGCCTCTTAGGCCAAGTGTGATGCTGAGCAAATTTTTTCCCTCTGGAGTTCAGTTTTTCTCATCTTTAAAATGAGGCAATTGGGCTAAATAAGGCCCAAGAAGAATATACGGAAGAGCAGAGTAGAAGCCAAGGGCTCATTAGTTCACTCCCGTAACCAATATTAATGCCTGCCCTGCACCAGGTCGTGTGCTGGGCTCCGCGGAGAGCAGACGTGAGGCTTGTCTATATGGAAGTTTCAGTCAAGCGGAGAAGACAACCCTTAGTTCGAGGATTGAAACGAAGATAAAATTATGACTATGGTAATGCTAGGAAGGTGAGAGAAATGGCTCTCCGGGAGTATTAAACAGAAACATGTAGGGGACTCCAAACAGCATGTGAACCATAGTTCGGGGTAACAAGAATCTAGAGAATGGCACGAGGAGAGTGTTTAAGGGTGTGCCATGGAAGGTGCGTGGGCAGCGCTGGGTGAGCCCCAATCCCAGACACAGAAGGTGGCATCCCACAAGCCAAGAGAGGAGTGTTTTAGGGATTTCGTCGTCCAGTAGGAACTTAGTAGAAAGGACTGTGTTTTGCTTATCTCCTTGCCCCCTTTTCCCCACACATGTGGTAGCTAGCAAGAAGCCCGGTATGGAGTGGGCACTCCATGTATGCTTGTGGAATAAATACGTTTTTCTCAACTGTGCAGAAAAGCAAGACTTAAGGAGTTACCTGGATCACACAAGGTCACCTCGCCGGCGGGTGGCTAGCGACAAGATGGAAAGCCAACTTGAAAATCATGCACTGTTGTAAAACAACCGTTTTCATAGCTGTGACCTTAGAACAAACTCCTTAGCAACAAGGTCAAGTGCCACTGAGGCACCAAGAGGAAGGGATCATCAGACAGTGCTCCAAGAGGGGTGCACATCCACATGTGTGCACGCACACATCCCCCCCCCCCGCCTCCTCCCCAGCCTCCGCCGCCATCATCTTCTCGTTGCTGTCAGGCTACAACTTTGCTTTGTTCACAGAGACAGAGGAAGAAAAGGACTTGCCTGAGACAGTCTCCCTCTCTCCCGTTGTGCACCTTTTTCTTCTCCTAAAGGGACACTGGAGAGAAACGCTGTTGGGAAGGCTGACAGCCAAGTGGTCAGCAGATTTACTGTGGCAGTAGGAGAGGTCAGAGGCTAAGTGGAAAAATGTGTAGATGTAAAACAGCCGCTTCCTTGAAATATCGTCTTGCTCTGTGAAGGGGACCTAGGAAGTGATCTATTGTGCTCTGTTTCTCTTCTTTTCAGGACTTTCTGCCTTATCTTCTAAGGGCAAAACCTCCACTCAGGACGCTGCAGACCCTTGCCAGGCGAGCTGGTCTGGCCAGGGCCCTCGGCAAACAAGGCCAAGAGCAGACCAGAGAAACCACCCCCGGCGGTGTCTGAGTGCAGCTAGGGCTCAGGCTGCCCTGCGAGCCTTTGACCTGAGTGTTTGGAAACAGATTTCCCCCTGGTGGTGTGTAGGCTTGGAAGAATACAGGACAGCCTGGTGCCCGTTCCATGTCCCTGGAGCAGCCGATGCCTCTTGAGCTTTTCAAGATCAGAGAAGAAGCACCTTTGACCTCACAGCTGAAAAATCTACCCCATAGTTAGCTGTATTTTCCCGTTGCCTGCATGGCCCATTTTAGCCATGTAATGCCTGTGGAGCATATGTGTGCATGTAATGTGGCCGTCTGTGACGTGGGCGTGCTGGCCTACAGCGAGGCTGAATCCCTCCCGGGGTGGAGGTCTGTCTGCAGAGGGCTGGAAGCTCTAGTGGGTAGGTCAGCAGGTGAATATTTATGGTGGCAACTGAGAAACCTGCTAGAAGGGAACATTCCTGGGGGACAAAAGAGAGTGGAGGCGTCTACCAAAGGTCCACAGAAAATGGCTTTGGGGAAAGGAGGGGGGCCATTCTCAAGATAATGTGCCCATTTTTGTCTTGGTCGGCCTGCTATTTCTGTGGTTTTGTTGAAGTTCTGTAAGGATTAGGAGCCCTTGGCAGCTTCACTTTGGGGCCCATGGAACATCATTCTAGAAAACAGAGAGAAAGGCAGCACAAGGTAGCTCTAATGCTTTGAGGGTGTGTCTGGGGTAGTGTTGGCACCTTTGACAGCCTCATGCCCTTCAGTCTGAGGCGGCAGCATGGAGAGTGTTTCTATGGTCTGTTGCCAGAGTCAACAGAAGTAACTGGAAGGAGCAAAATGAAATATGCCAAATGATGCCGTGCATGGGAATGCACGTGAGTCACTCCCTCAAGCTGCTCAGAAATAGTCTGAGAGAACTTTGTAGGGGATTGTAGATGTACACGTGTGGACAAGGACCAGGACAGGACCGCTTGGGGACTCAGATCATGTCCCCACGCTTTCTGCCAGATGAGTGTGGTATGTGGAAAACATGGGATTTGTTATTATTCTTATTATCATCATGATTAATACATAAAAACCTCCAGTATAGTGCCTAGCATAGAAGAGTCAATAAATGTTATACATAAAAATTTCTCATACTGACCCCAAAACACTTGTAGATTGATTACTTTGTCTCAAACTGTGAGGCATTTTCTTCAATAGGAACTATTTAATTTCTCTTCATATAAAATGTTCATCTAAACATTCTCATGGATATCTCTCTATATAGTTACACATGCACACGTATGTAGAAATTCATATATCTATATATACTCTTATTGTTTTTGGAATGCATGTGTATATCCTCCAACTAGAACAGAAATCATGGCTCCTTCGGATGATCTACGAGGAAGATCACACATACTGTCTTGTATTTCCTTTTGGAAGAATGTGCCTGAGGCTCATAAACTAAAAACTGTTGAGCCTCACGGAATCACAGCTCTCCTGTGCCTCTGCCTGACATCCTTACACCATTTTCGCTATAATAATACTTAGGGTAAAGGGCAAGAAAGGATGGTTTTCATGACAGCCATATGGTTGTCACCATTTGGGGGTATCGATCTTCTTCTACCCAACATCTGCCTCTGGTTTGGTGGAATGAGGAGGGGTATAAACCTTCCCCACACATCAGAGATAGCCTCTGCACATGTTTAGAAAATTTTCTAACATCTTCCCTTCTGTTTCCCACATCCAAAAGAGTGGGAGGTCATGGGGTAGAACCATACAAGGAGTAGGGCCTGAGTATCACTCTAGAACCACCCTTTACTCACTCTGGCCACAGCCCCATCATTTAGCCTCTCCAAGCTTCAGTTTCTTCCCCGGTAAGAGGAGGTAATGACCCTAGCCCCCACTACTTCACAGGACTCTTGTAAAGACCAAACTCAATAGTGAATGGGAGCATCCTTTGAAAGCTATCGATCAATACAAATTACTTCTGTTGGAGAAGATGCTTCAAGAACATTTGTTCATTGTCTGATATTACAGGGGTGTGCTGCTTCCTTTCTGATGGAGGTGTTCCTCCCTGACTGTCCCGTTCTTCTTGTCTGGCTGAACAGGTCAACAGGCAAAATCTGATGACCGAGGATCCACTCCTGGCAATCTCCCCGACAGCATGTGTCTGAAAGCTAGGTCCCGGTTTTGAAGTACATGATACATTCTCAGAGCTGGAGGGCCCGGTGCTTCCGGAGAGTCTGAGGACTGGGCTTTCCCTCTTAGTTGCCATGTTTACCAGTTCCTTCATGCTTTCCCAGCTAAGGAGGAAAAGGTCTCAGTTGGGATCCTGACATTGTGTGATCCCAAATGAGTCACTTCCTAACTGGGTTGTCTCGACTTCCTAAACACATTTCTGACTTTCTTACCTCCACTAGAATAGCTCCACCTCTGCGTTTTTCTACCAAAAAAAAAAAAAAAAAAAGAGAGAGAAAAAAGAAAAGAAAAAAAAGTTGTATTGCTAATTTCTCTGAACCTTTTGGACTAGATCTATTTTGTAAACCACAGCTGATCTCTGAGACACTTGGTTTTTACATGTGGATTTTATCATCTCTTCTGGAAAGTCATGTAACCAACTATAAAATGGGGGTATTGATATATTTTTAATTAATAGAGTTTTGAAGTAATGGCTGTGTAAGTACCATGGGAAGGATTATTCTTGTCAGTGGTTTTCCCATCATGTGCTTAGGATGAATTTCAGTCTGACTGAGTCTTGCCAAGAAAACTCACAGGATAAGCTCTGCCTTCCCAGCAAATATTGAGATTTGTTGACCTTAGATGGGTGGTTGAGCTTTGTCTTTCACTCAAAGTCTGACATCGAATCCATTTAGCTTTTTGAGGCTTAGCCATTATAAACACTTGGAAGATTTTACTGGCCACTGTGGCAAAGCCATAGTCCATCCCAGAACATACAGAATTTGGTATAATGAGTTAGTGGCCTCCTTACTGGTGTCCACCTTCTAGAAATGACTTATCTTCCAAGGAACAACCAAGTAAATAAAGTTCCAGCAAAGCCCGCCATGGATCGTTTTAGAATCCTTTAAGATTTTATTTTACATGAAAAAACCCAGGAGGCCAGGAGGCCCACTCACTTGCATTTAGTCTAAACTCAACCTATAATTCTTTTTAAGTGTCTCCTGGAAGTCATGGCTTATGGGCATAATGGGGCACTGTTGGTGTTAACCCAATGCAGAGCAGTAATGCAGAAGGAGAAAGGCCAGGATCTTTAAGGTTAGTACATCTGGGCTCATTTTCCTTGAAGCAGACACAAGTCCTTGCACGTGAATTAGGTGTCTTTGGTCTTTTCCTCATGCTACAGAAAGAAAATGACCATGGTCAGAATTATGGAATTTCACTTTTGGAAAAGACCTAAGTGGTCAAATTGTTCAACTTTTGCTGGCAGCTGGAATCCACTCTAAAACATCTCTTCCAAATAGTCGTTGAACCATTGCTTGATTATCTCCAGTGATGGGAAACTCACCTCTGATGAGCTCTACTGTTGAACAACTTTACAAAAGGTCACTACTTTTATGCTAATAAGCTATAAGTGACTTGAATTTCTACCCACTGATTCTAGTTACATGCACAGAGAAGTCATTTCAACAAATCCGTACTCTTTCCCAAAGGCAATACTTCCTCAACCTGAACAAGCAAAGATTCCCTCCTAAGAAGGGAATGAACCTTCCATTTACTACTACCACATGCTAGATTCTACCATTACCTCCCACCATCCTCACTGTCACTGCATCGGATTAGAGTCACTAATGTTCATTAGCCCACTAAAGCTCTAAGAGGTAGAATTCTGCAGGGCCACCCAACTGGAAAGTGATAGGTTGGGAATTCAAGACCACCTTTGGGAAACCCAAATGATGCTACCTTCTATCATTTTCTGCAGCTGCCCAGCACCAAGGATCCTGGGAAGACCTCTGGATGTTCCTTCTCCCAGGATCCACCCTAAAACAAGGGAAACTAGAGAAGACACGTAGCATTAAGTGGCAGTCTTGACTGCTGATCGTGGTGCCAGAGACCCTACAGTGTGAGATTCCTTTCCAAACCCGAAGGCCTAGAACCAGGCAGGATATTCAGACGCAAAACACTGCTCTGAGGCAAGCTCACAGGGTTCCATTTTTGAGCTGCACTGCTGCTCTACGAGGCAGCAATCACTCCATGGCAATATATTCAAGAGACAGTTAAAAAATATCTCTTCCCCATTTACTGCTTTAGAAACAGAATCCACTGCCTAATTGAGAATCCTTTCTGCCTAATTACTCCATTCCCGATTTTTTTTTTAAGCAGCAGAGTTGCTGTGGAATTATGTACTGTATAATTTCATCATTTAGCAATATGTAAATCAGGAGAAGAAAGGAAGAGGAAGGGAGCGACAGGAGACGCTGATCATCGTCTGAATTTCTGTGTGCAGAAATGGGCAGCAGGTCGTGGAGCAGGCAAAGAAAGACCCACCCACTGAGCAGAGCCAGGCGTGAGTTCCAGTTGCCCCCACAGAATAGTTCTGCACTGCTTGGCAGAACCACACCGGCTTCCTGAACCTCAGTTTCCCCTGCCGTCACATTTGGTACCTGCATGGCCAGCAGCCCCCATCACAGCTCCTGGCAGAGTGATGCCCTGACAATAACCCAGTGACTGAATGAGTGAGAACCTGGTTTGCCCCCCTCGCAGAACTGTCAGTGGAGTGAGGTGAGGTAGTCAACACGCCCACTTTGAGGGAACTACAAAATGCTGATTATGTGCAGAGAGCTTTAAGCGCTAATGGAGAACACACGGTTTGATGCCTTGAATCAGAAAACACCTTCCCTTGCCTTGTTTGTTGGTCAAGTGGTCTGCTTCTTTAGAATTAAAATGAGAATGTTTCAGTGTGCTAGTGTCTGTCACAGCTCAGTCCCTCTTAGTCCCCATGCCCGTCCCGTCACGCCCTGCAGAGGAGAAAATGGCAGACTCGGGCTGATCTTCTCTCAGTGAGTTTAGAGAAAATCAATCTATGCAATTTGTCCCCTGGAGGCTGCCTGGATCTGGGGCTCATGGGGTAAGTTTCCCTCTGGGGGAGTCTCTCTTCCTGGCACCACTCTCCTAGGGGCCTCCCCTGTTTCCAGCCCAGATGCTCAGGTAGAGGCATCCTATGGCTAGGGGCAGAGGCTATCACGTTGTCACGCTCACTCAAGGGTACTGTGGCTTCAATTTCACAGTCCCCCACCCACCTCCTGAGAGCATCTTTGCTGTGGGATGTGCTCTGAGAGACCTAGGATTGCATTCTCCTCTACTCCCTGAGAGAAGGGGCTCTTATTCTGTGCTCTTCGTGGATTCTGATTTTCCTCCAACAGGTCAGGGGAAATGCAGACAAGAGTCACCCCTTTCTAAAACCAAAAATCCAGTTTTGAATGCCCCATTGTCTTCACGGCACAGGGAGTAGTTAAAACACAATGATTTAAAGGTTTAGATTCAGGAGAACTGGATAGCCCCCTCCTCTTCTGAGCTTCAATGTCTCCATTTCTTTGCAAAAAAACTCAAAGTGGTTAATATCTCAATACTCCTTCTCTTTCTTCCGCCATAACATTCTCTGCCTCCGTGACCAGAGTCCCTGGGCCTCACAGCCCAATGTTTTGAGGCAGCTGGACTGATCTTGCATTGGCAGAGAGAAGAATTACAAACCAGCATGGAAGACTCAGACACTGCAGACTGTAGAATTTGTCTTACAACCACTGTTTTTCAGGATTAGTTCAGCAACTACATCAAAAGGCAAGCCGCTATAATAATTTTGGGGACTTAAACTTATATTTCATTTCAGAATCTCCAAGATCATCAGAGGTATACAGAATGGAATGTGCAATTGTATAGTTAGGAGGACAGAAATTTCTTAGAAATCATAATAAAAATCATTTTTATTAGAAATCATCTCATCAACTTCCTTAGAAATCTTACCTACCTCTAGCTTATAGATAGTCAAACTACTCAACAAATATGGAGTACCTAGAATATGGCAAAGCAAAACATTGATGAACCAGACAGGCAGAGCTGTGGCCTGTTTGTGCTCTCGTAGGGGAAACAGAAAGTAAGTGCTAAGCAAATGCATTCGGATTTATGAAGGCTACAGTTGCTGCAACAAATCTAGAGGAAGGTGATGGGGATGTTCTGTAGTTTGAATGGTCAGGGAAGACCTTCCTCCAAGAGAAGGTGATACTCAAGTAGAAACTTGAATGATGAGGAAAGGTAGTTATGGAACAATTTGCTCAAGTTCACACAGCTAATCAGAAATTGACCCAGGCCCCACATCCAGGACTCCAGAGGTCCTGTCTTGTGCTCACTGACCCATCCTGGTTTTCCCCCTGAATTCTCAGTCCACACATCTGCCCACTTTGCCAAGTTCCACCTGCTTCTGGATCCCATTCTCTTCTCTTCAGGGTCTAAGATGCCTTACCTCTCCCAGCCTTGGGGCAAGGCTGAGCTCTCCTCAAGCTCTGTGGTCTATTGGTTCAAAACAATCATACCACAGGCCTCATTATTCTAGATCTCTCTGCTGTGAGTCCCAAGTCATCAACACGGCTGAATTCAACAATGATTGACGGTGCTCCAATCACATGGGAGGTACTCTTAGACTTTAGTAAGAAGAAATCCCTGTCCACAAGAAGGTCCCAAAACATCTACTTATTATAAAGTAAGAGAGAGAGGACGGTACCACATAAGTGCACAAACAACCATTTTTATCAATTTATCCTGCATTTATAGAGCACTGGCTGTGTGCAAGGCATCATGTCAGGCTCTAGCATGCTCACAGAAATAAATCAGGTAGTACCTGCACTCTCAAAAAATTCTGGGTTTGGGAGGGAAGAGAGCCTTAAATACATAGGTGATTATAATACAAAGTAACAGATACTTCAGGCAAAGAATCCTAAAAGAAATACAATCAATGGTAAGGGGTGAGTATTATTTCCTTGAAGGTGAACCATGGAGGGCTTTCCAGAGGAACGGGCATTTGAGCTGAGCCTTGATGGGAAGGAGAAAAGAGCACTCCAAGTGTCAGGAGGAGTAATAAGTCATGCAGACAGAAAATAGGAGGGTTTGGCTGGATGGAAGTAACCTCGCCCCCCACAGAGCTGTTTCTTGGCTGCTCTTCTCTGCTTCAGGTCACAGGCCTGAGTCCCACCCACACCAGCTTCAATCACAGGTATACGGGGGGCACTGTTCTTCTTTCTTTGAAGACAGCACACACAACTGCTCCCTCATTGTGACATGAGGAAATGTCATGTTTGGGAATCACTTGCCTGGGGATAGCGGTAGGTCTTCTTGTCATGCTTCCTTCAATCTGAAGAGTTGGAATTTCTGCCACTTTAGATAGAATTCTCAGAACTTTTCTTTCCTTTTTTTTTCTTTTCTTTTTCCTCTCCTCTCCTCTTCTTGTCTCGTCTCATCTCATCTCGCCTCTCCTCTCCTCTTCTCTTCTCCTCCCTCTCTTCCTTCCTTCCTTCCTTGTAGAGATAGAAAGTGCATGGGGCAGAGGGAGATTGGGAGAGGGAGAGAGAGAATCTTTAGCAGGCTCCATGCCCAGCACACAGCCCGACTCAGGGCTCAATCTCACGACTCTGAAATCATAACTAAGTGGAAATCAAGAGTCGATGCTCAACGTACTGAATCATCCAGGTGTCCCAGAACTCATTTTTTTAAAGGTTTTATTTATTTATTGGACAGACAGAGATCACAAGTAGGCAGAGAGCCAGGCAGAGAGAGAGAAAGGGAAGCAGGCTCACTGCTGAGCAGAGAGCCCAACGCAGGCTCGATCCCAGGACCCTGGGATCATGACCCGAGCCAGAGGCAGAGGCCTTAACCCACTGAGCCACCCGGGCGCCCCTCCCAGAACTCATTTTAAACACTCATGTCTACTGTGACCCTTATACTAGACAAATGGGTGGCAGCCAGATAGAAAGGGCCCTGATCTCTCAATTAAGCTTCCAATCTGAAATTCCACCGACCTACCGTCACCTCTACTTGGAAGCCCCTAGCACCTTGGACTCAACCGCCTGTGCTGAATGCACCCCCTTCCTTCCTCAAATCTGCTCCTTTGCCCGTGTACTGTTTGGGCTAATGGTTCACCTAATTAACAGTCGACACAAGGGGATCAATTCAAGCTAATGCACTTATATCTCTGTCTCTTCCACATTTCTCTTCTCTTCTGTAGAATCTTCAAATCCTAACAAGTTGACTTCTCTGGTGTCTCTAAATCTTCCCCTCTTTTCCAGCCCCATTACCAATGGCTTAGCTCGTCATCTACTGGCTTGGCTATCATACTGGTCACCTTGCCCTCTTGAGCACAGCTTAGCTCTCTTATACATTGTCCATGCTGTTGCTAGAATCATCTTTTGGAAAGACAGGACATTTTTAAAAAGTGTTTGAGGTCTCCCTATGCATGAAGAACACAAAAGTTTTCACATTTTGGACTAGATAGTATCCTCTGCCATGCCTCCCAGTGCTTCCCTCCCACACAGACACTCATCCCATTTTCACCAAATTCTTTTTCACCATTTCCTCCCCCCACATTAAATCCTATCTATCCTTCAGGACCAGTCCAAATGGTGCCTCCTTGTGAAGTCCAGTTGAGCCTCTTGTTGGAATTCACCATGGTTTTCTTTGTAAGCTCCCAAAGCTTCTAACTAACTGTTCCTTTACCTGGTGGCCTCCAATGATGCCCATGCCCTACTCCCTAGAACCTGTAACTATGTTACCTAACATGGCAAAAGGAAATTTGCAGATACAATTATGAATCTTGAGATGATGGTGGAGGGTGCTGGCTGGCTCAGTCATTTAAGCATCCAACTCTTGATTTCAGCTCAGGTCATGATGTTGGAGTCCTGGGATTGAGCCCTGCCTTGGGCTCCCCACTCAGCAGAGAGTCTGCTCCAGGATTCTCGATCTCTCTCTCCCTGCCCCTCCCCCTGCTCGCATGCATGCTCACTCCCCCCCCCCCCGAATAAATAAATAAATCTTAAAAAAGAGAATCTTGAAGTTGGAACATTACACTGAATTATCCAGGGGGCCCAATGAAATAACAAGGGTCCTATGAAAGGGAGCTAGGAGGTGGGACAGTAGGGCAAACGCTATACTGCCGGCTTTAAAGATGGAAGATAGGCCAGGAGCCAAAGAATGCAACCAGCCTCTAGAATCTGGAAAAGGTAAGGAAAGAGATTCTCTCCTAGAACCTCCAGAAGGAACACAGTTCTGTGGGCCCATCAGACCTCCAGAACTGTTTGATAGTAAGTTTGTGTACTTTTAAGTCACTAAATTTGTGGTGAATTGTTAAAAGCTGCAATAGGAGATTAATATGCTCTACTTAGCATTTTATTTTTTTGGCCTGGTACTACCTTGTGCTTCATAATACTGTACATTCTTGAAAGCAAGAACCAATCAGATTAATTGTCTTATCCCCCAGGTGCTTAACACAGGGCTTTGCACTTGTAGACCCCT
The DNA here is from genome assembly GCA_004024625.1 of Mellivora capensis. Lineage (NCBI taxonomy): Eukaryota > Metazoa > Chordata > Mammalia > Carnivora > Mustelidae > Mellivora > Mellivora capensis. Next base: position 45,259 of record PISX010001676.1, on the reverse strand, counting down.
GCTATGCCTTTGAATTAAATGCCCTCTTTTGGGTATTTAAGTCAGCGGTCTTTTCGATGAAGTCTCCGAGGTAGACTGAAACTGTTGTACATGTGAATCCGGTGGGCTGGAACTGATACATGGGCACGGTTTCCGGTGGCTGGTATTCTTTAGCAGGTTAGAAACGCTGCCAAGGCCTGATGGGAGGAGGAAGGCAGCTGTGCGGTTTTATTCAGCAGCCCCTCACAGTGATACTTTGGGGTTTATGCTGCTGTTTGACCCTCTGTCATTCAGACTCCACATTATGGTTCTCCCTGAAGTTTGCGAAGACGTAAACATTTGTGGTAAATATCAACAGGAGAAGACACAGAGAGACCAAGTTCTTGCCACAAAGGAGCAGGTTATTTCAGTCAGGGCTTGTCCTCCCTGTACCCCCAGGCTCAAAGTCAGTCATCTCTTGATGTATTCATCTCTTCATTCCTTTATGCACGCATGGATTCAACGTGGATTGAACAACAGCTCTGTGCCCGGCAATGTACTAGGCACCATGGACACAGAAGAAAGAGATCAAGTTCAGGATATCCAGAAACTCCCGCCAGAGCAGGGGCCGGTGGGGCCGGGGGAGGAAGGACAGACAAAGAAGAGATCTAAGTGTGACCTTGAAGAGCAATGCTGGATGTGCGTCTATGCAGTAGCTTATTTTTTTTTTTTTTTTTTTTTTATTTTTTTTTTTTTTTAATTTTTTTTTAATTTTTATTTATTTGTCAGAGAGAGAGGGAGAGAGAGAGAGTGAGCATAGGCAGACAGAGTGGCAGGCAGAGGCAGAGGGAGAAGCAGGCTCCCTGCCGAGCAAGGAGCCCGATATGGGACTCGATCCCAGGACGCTGGGATCATGACCTGAGCCGAAGGCAGCTGCTTAACCAACTGAGCCACCCAGGCGTCCCTGCAGTAGCTTATTTTTTTCTCCTCTTTTGGTTCTGTGGCTTCTGTCATGAGGTCGAGGACCAGGCAACTGTGAATGTTGTCCACTCTATGCTCAAGGCCCAGAGACCAGCATCTCCCTTTTTAAAGTGTTCCTTATGAGTCACATTTCCCTGGCACAGCTGGATCTCTGAGATTCTAGACGCCCCATTCAACAGCATGGCCTTTCAATGTTACTTTGCCCAGAAGGAACAACAGTAAGCGTACCTTCCAAAGGGAAGTCAGTATCCCTCTTTGTTGGGACTCAGCAGGCCCAAATTGTTCAGCTTTCCTCCTCTACTCTCCCACCTCTGAATCCTGGCTGCGCTGCCACCAGATTATTGTATGACTTGAATAGCCCACTCCTCCTTTCTGGACCTTAGCTTCTTCTTCTGTAAAATGGGTGTGAGTGCCTTTCCTGCCCTGCCTATCTCCCGTAGGTTTTGTGAAAAGCAAATGCAATAACAAACAGTAAAGAATTCTAGAAGACTCAAAACTGTTTATGTCTGTGAGCTGTCCTTAATAGTAGTTATTCTAATATTTATATTTATACTTATTGCTGCTATCCTTATTATTTTTATCACCATTATTATCGTGGGAGAGTTGTTAGCTGCTTCTAAGAATCAGGCAGCTGTCATGGCCAAGTGTCTCAATCACCATATGATCAAAAATCGGCTAAATGAGAATGCAATGAAATCCCTTATAAAGCACTGTAGTCTCGCTTAGAGCTGCATTTTCCACTGCTTTCTCCCTCTCAGGATCACTCTAAGCCAGATTTCTCTCTATTATGAGCTCTATTATGAAAGTGTTCACTGGGGAGGAGATGACCCAGGTCTGAACCTCCCCTGGCCATGGTCCTCTCTCCCCCACCCAGGTGGAGCATATAGCTAGGGCCCATAGACAACCAGGTTCTTTTAAGAGCACGTCCTCCGTCCCCTGACATCCAGTCTCACCTGCACTGCAAGCCTGCTGACTCTAGCGCCTGCCACGTAGCTTTGCCTTTGTCACTTGTTGCAGGACTGGATCAGACATATTTACCTTCTCAGCACCTCAAGGCAGAACGGGCCAAGATGGGGCTTCATGGAGTCCTGTCCCTCTGCTCTTCACGTACCCCTTCAGTTGCTGCTGGTTTCTCAAGATACCTTGGCTCGTTAATTGCAAGTCCCAGACTGGCCTCCTTAATGACTTCCATTCTCCCATGTTGATGAACTACAATCAAGGAAGTGGCAACGCTATGTGTAATCTGGCAGCTTAGCAACAGTGGTTCTCTGTTTTCACCACTGGAACTGAGTCCGCAAAAGGCAATTGATGAGAGTGTGGGTGCTCTCGGGATGGTGATAACTCCTGATTACAGGGGCCCCTGCATGGAGGTCCAAACACTGAGACAGCTGGGTCTTGGCCCTCCCACTGGGCCAAGACAGTGTGGCTATTCCTTTTTCTCTGTGTCTTCTGTAAAAAGACATGCACAGACCTTCTTCACAGTTCTCATGGGATTATATGTGTAAATGTGAGTAAATAATTAGAAAGAACCATGCAACAATCAGGTAATATTAAAAGAGTCTGTTCTATAAGATTTTAGGGCTGAAAATAAGACAGACACACTCACTCGTACTGGAGCCTTCCTCTTCCATGTTCCTTCCCAGTGCAGAGCAGGGAGTGGGTGGCAGTGGGCTTGTTGTGAAGACCAAATAAGACTGTAGATGTGGGGGCGCCTGGGTGGCTCAGTGGGTTAAAGCCTCTGCTTTCGGCTCAGGTCATGATCCCAGGGTCCTGGATCGAGCCCTGCATCGGGCTCTCTGCTCAGCGGGGAGCCTGCTTCCTCCTCTCTCTCTCTTCCTGCCTCTCTTGCTTACTTGTGATCTCTGTCTGTCAAATAAATAAATAAAATCTAAAAAAAAAAAAAAAGACTGTAGATGTGGAATATATGTTTGGGGTTCCACGAGCTTGGTGCTAATCACACCTTGTCACTTATTCTGGCCTCTTGTCCAAGTGCTCCCCTTTCTGAGCCTCTGCTCCAGCTTGTGGAAAAGGATCTGCTACTAAAACAAAACAAATACCGGTCAGAAAACCATTGGCATAGGAGGCTATGTTTAAAGTCCCTTCCAGCTAGATAATAGAATAACTGAAACATTTTTAAGAAATTGATATTTTCAATGAAAATTCCACCCCGAAGTAATGTTACTGACCAGTTAGTCCATAATCTGAGCAAATCTGCTCAGGGAGCTCTACTGGTCAGCTTCTGATTTTAGAAGCTCAGGCCCCAGCTTCACACCTTATCCACCCACAAAGGGCAGAGGCCAGGCCAGGAGACCCTTGCCAGGTGCTCCCAGTGGAACCCGGGGCAAGAGTAGGCCTCATTTTCCGTATCAGAATAAAGGGCATGCACTCAATGTTCCCTGAGGCAGTTTTCAGTTAAAAAGCCTAGAATCTAACTTCTCTGAATCTCACTTCTAACAAGTCCTGGGCACAGGGAGACGGGCTGGCCTCGTGTGTGTACTGAGAGGCGCCTTGTTAGAGCAGATGGAGTGTGTCTATCATGGCGGCGGCGTAACCAGTCTGGTCACTTCAGATGTCTCTCCAATTAACACTCATGGCGGCGGCCAACTGCTCAGGCAACAGAACATGCTGGTGGAGAAGATGGCGGGAACTTCTGGGCCCGCTGCCACACCTATTATCCGAGCCTCGGAGTGGGAGGGGCCAGCCAGACTTCACAGTGTGGGGGTGGTGGGGGGAGGGGAGGTAAAAATGGGAGGTGAAATGTGTGCAGGGAGATTTCTTTAGCTGTAGAGTCCTAGAAAGTTAGAAATGGAAAATGTTCATCTAGTCATGGCCCTTCCTATATACTTTGGTTTCACTTCCCTTTCTTCATTCCCATCATGCCTGATGCCGTTTATACCACCATGACCTCTTGCTCTTGCTTCTGGAGCAGCAATCTCCCTGCCTTCCATTTCTTTCCCCCTCCAGGCCATCGCCTGTAAGATTCCTAAGTCACTCTGCAGCGTGGTGTTTCCCTATTGCCTTCAGGGCAAAGAACCCAAACAAACCTGAACCCCATAGCCTGAAGCACACAGGCTCCTGGAAATCGGATTTACCTAATCTCTTACTTCCTCTTCCCTTTTCACCCCATGATGTCTCATCATAGAAGAATTACTTGAAACTCTTGAACTTACCAAACTCCTGTCCATATTCCTTCCTTTGCTTCTTCCCTTCTCTTGTGTGCCACCTTTAGAATTCAACTTAGCTGTCCCCTTTCCTGGGACACATTGTAGAGCTCCCTCTCTGAAACCCCATGATAGCCAGGTAACTGCTAGTAAAGCATTTCCACATTGATCAGTGATTGTCCTTCCATGTCCCTTTCCTTCATTATTCTGGGAGCTTTCAGAGGGATGAGGATGTGCCTAATCCATTTCTTTTACAGTCAAAATTGACATTGACATCAGATGCTCTAGTGATCTCCAGAGTTAATTTGTCTCATGTGGCTTCTGTGCCATTCCTTGAGTTGTGACCTTGGTCATGGAGAACCACTTCCCTCCCCCCCTCATTTCACAGCAAAGAAACAGGCCTGGAAAGAGGAAGTGACCTACCAGCGGTCCCATGGAGGGAAGGTCAGTTGGTGTTAGCTCTAGGGAATTCTCTCTCGACTTTCAGTCCAGTGCTCATTCCACTACCCTTTGTTTCAGATAGTTTCAATGACTCCTCCTCTTGTGTGAGAGAACAGTAGAGTGCTCTCACCTGGTGGTGTGTGTGCCCATCAAGGAAACCTGCAGTATAGTCTGGATTTGCTTTATCTCCAAGCTCATGTGGCATGTCTAACCTTGTGGGCTGAATATCGAGAGACAACTGTGCCATAGTACGGTCAGGTTGAGAAATGGTAGAGCAAAACCATTTAAAGAACGTCAGGAAACCCTGAGACTTGGCAACACTTGGAAGCCTGTAGAGTAAAACGAAATCACAACTGTGATCCATACATACCGACTTGGGCGTGGATGTTATCTGTGTGTCTCAGTGGCTTGGCATCGGCCTAGAGCTGCCCAAAGCCTTCATCTCCCAAGCACATCAAAAATCCCTGCCTGTGTTGTTCTTGGGAGGGAAGGTTTGGCTTTGAGCAGTTTTTCCTGAAAATTCAAAATAACTCCTCTGGGTGGGCCCAGCTTCCAGGGGCAGCCTGGGAGCTTGGCATGTTTCCCTCAGCCTGGGTGCTAGTGTGCAGGTTTCTGGAACCCAGAGGGGCATCTGAAGGTCACACAGCAGGGTATCCAAATCTCTGAGCCTGATTTACAGCTCAGGCCTTCAGACCTCCTCCCTCTTAGCCCACATCGCCCCCCAGTTTCCTCTTCTTTGAGCCAGCCACTCTTCAGAGCTGGAAAATGAGATTTTCTTTCTTTCTTTCTTTCTTTCTTTCTTTCTTTCTTTTTTGGTGGTTCCTCCCTAAAATTCTATATGGAAACTCAGGATGTTCAACTTAAAAATAGAGGTGCTCTAGGTGGTTGTGAGTTTCGGCTTCTGGTCTCCCTTTCTAAGCCTCACTCTTCTCTGATCCCTGGGCCCATCCTCAGAAACCTGGGCTTCACAGACCTCTACTGTGGTCCTCCAGCCTCATTTCACGCATGGGGCCACTAAGGCCCAAGGAGGTGAGGGGATTTATTAAAAGTCAAACAGGGATTTAGTGATGGGATTGGGCTCTGTAGGCTCCTGCTGGCTTGCTAGCTTTCTTCCAGGAACTTATACCAGATTTCGTGTAGGCCCTATGAAGACTCAGCCAGGTCCTAGGTTCTGTAGTGGGTCAATTTTTTTATGAAGAAAGAAATCGGTTAGAATTTAAGGAGACTTGGGGCACCTGGGTGGCTCAGTGGGTTGAGCCTCTGCCTTCGGCTCAGGTCATGATCTCAGGGTCCTGGGATCGAGCCCTGCATTGGGCTCTCTGCTCAGCTGGCAGCCTGCTTCCCCCTCTCTCTCTGCCTGCCTCTCTGCCTACTTGGGATCTCTCTCTCTCTGTGTCAAATAAATAAATAAAATCTTAAAAAAAAAAAAAAAAGAATTTAAGGAGCCCTGGGTCAGTAGCTTGGTGAAAGAAGTGTCATGTTAGTCTTGGCCCTGGTGCTATGATTCTCTGCCTGTGCTTAGAAACTGGGTCCAGTCCTGCTCTTCCTCTCCCTGAGGCCCTGCCCTTATACACTCTGGGAATGGGATCCTATCTTCTTACTAAAACCCTTGACTTTCTTCTGTTCCCCACCCTAACAGGACCCAGCCTGTTCCTAAGCCTGGCCCAGGTGTGGGAATGTAGATCTGCTCCTAGGCCCCCCAACCCCTGTCACTACCTGAGTCTGTGTTCACTGCTGGTCCCCAATCATGCTGCCATACTCCACTTGCTACCCAGGACCCTCCTAGAACCTCCCTGAGTTAGCACCTGGCCTGGCAGGTTTCTCTCTTTGACTAGACTTAGCTCCCCTAACAAGTTGCTTGTGCCCAGGAGCCTGGATGTTTCTGTAGCCCCTGGCGGAGGGGATATGGAAGTGAAAGGGGGTGACTGTACTCAGGACCTTCCAGGCTCCCCCAGTCTGGCCAGGAAGCTTTAAACCACACTCTTGCAATCTAGTCCTTCTACTGTAAACTCCTGTGTTTGTGCCGGAGGAATCTGACAGCACCCTGTCCATCCACAGCCTCTCCTGACTGATCCCGGAAAGTTCAGAAGGCGAGACTGTGAGCTCATTTCCAGGGACTGCAGGGAAGGAAGTGGCTCCTGCAGTTCTCCAACCAAGCCTGACCATGCTCCAGGCAATACCAAATCCTCTTCTCTTCTCTCAGTGCTAAAATATACAAAAAGTCTCTCTGATCCTTGCTTGTTCAGTTGAGTGTCCAGTACCCTCTAAAACACCTTGGATTCTGAGGCCTGGAATTCTGTGACTGCCCTCTTTTCTGCCTGCAGCCTCCATCCTGCTGAAGGAAAGGTCCTGCCCATCTCCAGCCTCAGGTATCCCTTACTTTCTTTCCTTTCCTTTTCCTTTTTCCTTTCCTTTCTTTTTTTTTTTTTTTTTTTTTTCCCCCTTCGGTCTCCACACCCAATCTGGGGTTTGAACTCATGACCCTGAGATCAAGAGTTGCATGCTCTACCAAATGAACCAGCCAGGCACCCCCTCAGATATCCCTTTTGAGGGCTGCAGAGAGAGGCCCAGACAGGATCTCTTCCTCCCCTTTCAAACGGCAGGTGTCAGAATTGGATCCCTACCAGCCCACTGCCAGGGGCCAGGGCAGTCAAACTGCTTCCTCGCTGTAGGCTCTGAGACGGAGGTCAGTAGGAGCCCACATAGTAACTTCTGGTGGGCCTCCTGCATAGGAGCACTGAGCTGATCGCCTCATACCCTTAGCCCTCCTGGAGCCTCTCCCCAACCATGTCTAGCTCCAGGTGGTGGGCCCAGGCCTGGGTGCTTTCCTGCAGCTCTGCACCAGAACCAGATTGCCTCTGGGCCTAAGGTTCCTACAGCCACAAAGCCGCAGTCCCCCCAAACCCAGATCAGGAAGTCTCAAGTTGTGGTCAGAAAGGTAGGAGAAGTCTGTGAACTGTGAGGTGCCCTGAGTCCCGCATACCCCTGTGGCCCAGAGTTGGAGCTGGAGTGCCTGGGGGCTGCCTGAGAGCATAATTGTAAAAAGTGGAGGCTCCTGGGGAGAGCAGGGACACTTACTCTAGGTGTCCCAGGCACTTACAGGTCACTCAGATTCTCTCAGATGAGGCCATGGCTAGCTGGGTCTCTGCGCAGGCCATGTCCACTCTGTCTGGGTGAGATTGAAGTGGGCATGCCATCTGGAGAGGGCTCCCTGCCCTAGGGAGCCCCTGGAGATTTGTCATGAGTGTAACAGTCTCCTGAGAGGGCCTCCCAGAGCAGGAAGCCAGGAACACATATGAGAAGGCAAAACCTTTCAATATCTTCCTCTAGGCTGCTAGTCCTGCTGTTATTTGGTCAGAGAAGCCCATGCTGGAAGTTTCTAGAACCTCACTGGAGAGTGAATGCTTATTGGGAGTGGGGATGGATTGTGGTATGTCCCCTCACTTGGAGCTCATGTTCTGACACCTTTCAAGTTGGTTTCCTGGCCCCACATTCAGTCACCATGAAGGTAGGGAGCTCAGGTAGAGACCAGGCCCTGAATTGCCTGCAGACTTGCATAACTCCCGTCAACCTTCTCAACCTCGGTCCTCATCTTCAATATAGGGGGATAAGAGTGCCTACCTTACAAGGCTAGTGGGATTCAGGTAAATGCTCTAAGATTTCCCAGAAGTAGGAGGCCCTCAGTGCTAATTTTCTGCCTCTGTCTCTGAAAGGTTAAACCTGGGGAGAAAACTTAGGCTTCCGATAGTCAGCATGACATTCCTCTAGGGAGAGCCTAGAGGGCAGCACATGGGCCCCTCCAGGTTTGCTTTTAAAGATTACATCTACGTGATGCATTCTATTCTACAGCACTGTGCTGGATTTTAACAATGGGGACAAGAGGCAGGAGGCCAGAATTCCTCCCCTAGGTCCGCCCCAAAACTGCTGAGTTAGCTGCTTTGTGACTCAAAGTTCCAGGCCAGGGGAAAAAAACAATGTCTCCTTCTCTTTCCAGTCCAATGTATGATAACAAAAATCTTGCAAAAATATACAGAATCTCAGAGCCCCCCAAACTTTTTAATGCCCAGTAACTCCTCCAATAGTCACTCTATGAGGCTGGTAGGGCAGGATTTTGTCCTTCTGTCATTGGGGGAACAGCCTCTGGTCCAGACAAGTGACTCATCCAGCCACTGGGCAGCATAGGCAGGCCCAGCGCACTCATCTCCTGCCTTCCCCCCATGATCTTTGTCTCTCTGCTTTAATTTCAGCCTTGAATACTTATTTTGAGCTGTTGCTTAAATTGTGTCATTTTCAGTACGGTAGCCCTCACACTCACCCTCGGTGCCAGAAGAACTGGACGTCCTGTGGGCATGTCCTGGGCTCTTTCTGTTTGATCAACCTGGAGAGACTGTCCCCTCCACCCTCTGCATGAAGCGGTGGGGGCGGGGGTGCTTTGGGGCTCTGGTGTACTCTGAGTACAGGATCATGACACAGTTGGTGGGGAGAGGTTGAGCAAATCATCCTGGAAGACACAGCCTTGCGTGTGTGCAAGGGCAGTGGGCTCCCCTGTCGCCACTTAGTTATTTCTCCCACTTGGCCTCGTAATTTTAAGCTACAGGAAGGAGAATGGAAGAAAGGACTCTTGATAGAGGTTTTGAGTCCTTTGTGCATCTCAGAGACCACAAGTCACAAAGAATATAAACCGATTTGTAAAATATATTTCATGTTCGGATTTTTATTAAAGTAATAGAGCCACGTGGTTGAAACAGGTGTGGACACAGGGCTCTCGTGCTGGGGGTGCTTTTCCGTTTTAAGGTGGGAGGGTGCCGTTTTTGCAGGTAGGAGCACCTAGTCGGATTAGGCAGACTCCGCCCTGAAATCAAATACTCCAGAAGACACATAATTGTAGGCAGCAGTCTCCTGATTCATGCTCTTCCCACTGTGAGTCACTGCACTCGGAGACAGTGACTTCTAACCATCCTTGCTCTAGTTTTTATTGTGATTAGTTCTACGACTCTAAGTAATATGCTTATTAATATTATTTCTTGTTTTGTTTACTTTATCCAACAGTCAATATGTCTTGAACAGCTTCTGTTTGCCAAGCTCTGTTCTGGGCAACCAGGGAGCTTATACTGTGAATTAATATTTTACTAAAATAGATGAAGACTTAGCTCACTTAGAACAACCCCTCCACCGAGTGTCACCGATTTCATTTTGAAAGAAGATCTTTGAAAGAATCAGGCAGTTTACTGTGTAAGGGGAAGGTGAGGTGAAGGAGTGGTTCAGGGTTAGGGCGTAGTTATTTCTTGAAGACAGGGGAATTGAATTAAGAAAAAAAAAATAAAAGGAAGGTAAGTCTCTGACATGTCACCAGAGAACACTGAAACACTCTGGACTGTTCTGGATCCTGAGATACTCTGGAGTGAGCAATTCCACAGCTGAGGCACCTACCTTATACTTCACCAGCTGTGGCTTGAGTGATACAGACCCAGACAAGCCTTCCACAAGGACACTGGGGGCCTGGAGAGGAAGCTGTTCACCTACAAACCTTACCCCAAGGAGGCTCCTGAGACCCTGGGCAGCGTGTCTTAGTCGGTTCGGGCTGCTGTAACAGACCACTGACTGAGTGGTTGAAACAACTTCCATTTATTTCTCACAGCTCTGGAGACTGGGAAGTCTAAGATCAAAGCACTGGCAGTTTCTTTGTCTGATGAGGACTCACTTCCTGGTTTGCAGAGAGCCACGTCCTCACATGGCAAAAGACATGAGGGATCTTTTGGTGGCCTCCTTTATTTTTCCCTCATAAAGGCACTAATCTTATTCTTGAGGGTTTCACTGTCATGACCTAATCACCTACCAAAGACCCACCTCCAAAGACCATCGTAGTGTGGATTAGGTTCCAACACATGACACAGACATTCAGTCTGTAGCACTGTGCCCAGGAGAAGAGAACCGGATACAGGCAGGGGTCCTGAGTCTGAGACCCAACTCTGGCACCGCACAATTTTTTGTCTCTTTGCCTGCCTGGTTCTCCATTTTCTGTTCTGTAAATTGGTGATGAGTCCAGCTTTTCTGTGTCAGTATGTGAATGTAATCACGTTGACATACCAACTGTAAAGTGCTACTGAGTAAATTTTTATTATCAGGGCGTATGCACAGGATGCCTGAGATTCTCCAACTACGATTCCATGATGCATTATTAATTCTCCTTTCTAAAAATCAATGGTCCCTGCCACTAATTTATCACTATAACGATTCTTATTCATACTCTGGATAGTAAGAGAAATCACAATCATACTTTCTGGTGGAATGATGCCTTCAGTTAAGTAAAACTTCAGATGCTTAAAGCTGAGTTTTCCCTCTGACTCGCAGAGAATGATGGCTTGTGCTGTCTTAGAGTCACTGTAGGAAAAGTTCACTGGCTGGTTTAGTTTTTGGTATGGGCTCTCCATTCAGAGCACAGTCTTGAGTTGATTCCACTCTGCTATGTTCCAAGCTCAATTCAAGTAAGCCAAACTTCACTGAAAGTTTGCTCTCACCAGGAATTGTTGATGGACTGTGGGGGTGTTCCCAGATGAAAGTCACCTTCACCCTGCCAAATAGGGGCTCACTTTTGGTGAAAGGAGCAGACACACACACACAAGATGATCAGTGCTCGGTTTTAAAATAGCAGCATAATTCTACACAGTGGGAAACTCAAGCAAAAAATAAAAAAGACTAATTCTGAATTGGGGAGTATCTGACACATACATGTGGGGAAAGTGTGGTTTGAAAGGCCTTGAAAACTTGCTGGCAAACTGGCAGAGTGAAAGGGGAAGGGACTGGCCCATGCAAAGGCCCCAGGGAGGGAGTGATTGGGGAAGAGCAGGGTCTGAAGCATGGTGGCAGAAGTGGTCTGGAGTCAGACCAGGGTGGAGGACCCTTGAGGCCTTGCTGAGGTTTGGTTTCATTCTGCAGACACAGTGCCTTGGGAAGAGTCAGGGTAGATCAGACCAGAGTGCAGCTTTTGTGACAAGAATGAACCAGCCGTAAGCAAGTGTGCACATGGTGCTTTCCTTCCCTGCCCAGTGGTTTGAGGGGGAGGCAAGGTGAGGAAACGGTCTAGAATGGCTCTGACTGACTAGCCCCTCCCAGGAACTGCTCCTGACCTTCTTCTGTAAATACCCAATTACCTGTTCATTTCCCCAATTACCCAATCAGTGAAATCAACTCAATCACTGTTAATTCTAACCTTAATAAACATACTTTGGTTTACACATATGATGCTCTTAAACCATAAATAACTGCATATGAACTCTGCAAAGGTAGTTTAGGTGGAGAAAAAAATAACTCCCAATTAGCAAGCTTGTCAGAAGCTGACTCATTACAAATGACAGGAAAGCATATTTTCGATATTAAAAAAAACTCATTAAAATAGCTATTTTCTAGAAAGAGATTCCGTGTTAAGAAGAAGATAAAAGCCTATGTATCAAATCTCAGTATAAAGTTGAAGGGACCCTTGTGGGTTGATATCCACAATCACAGGAGGCACTAAAGCCTGGTGAGTAAGTGGAATACATTGAGAGGCAGACTGCCCCCATGGTTTCCTGAATCTGCTCCTGTGAACTACATGACATCAGGTAGGTCCTTAACCATAACGAGCTTTCAGCTCACCCACCTGTGCTGTGAAGATGTAAATTGTTGTTGTGAAGGCTGAATGAGCCAATAGAATTAAAGCGGCAAGAACAGGCACCTTCTATGTCACAAACGCTGTATAAAGTTGCTACTGTTACTACTATTATCGTCACTTCTCCTCTCTGCCCCTGTGATGAAGGAAGGAAACCCATGACAAGGGACTTACTACATGACAGACACTTTCACACTTATTACTTCATTGGATTTACTCTTGAGAGCTCTTTTCGTAGGTTGGTGTTATTAGCCACATTATATCGCTACGTTAGGTGACCTTGTTGGGGTCACCCAGCCAGGGAGTGGCCCACTGAGACTGGAACCTGGGATGATCTGGCCCCAAGTTCCCATCCATCAGAATGAACTCTCTTATTTAGAGAACATTCCAGGCAAGGTTGGTTGCTCCAGTTTTCCCAGACCAGCTTGGCTGTGCTTTGTTAAGGAGAACCGGTGGCGGGAAGAAGTCTGCTTTCCTTGCCTGTCTTATGTGCTCTAACATACACGGTCCAAGTTGCTCTCACAGACTGGAGGTGCTCACAGGCCTTGTGCACTCCATAGTTCCCCTATTGACACAGGCGGAAAACAGTAAGCCCACGATGGCCAGTGACAGCCTCTTAACACACTTCATGAACCTCAAGGAAAACAGAGCAGAAATTGAGGTGGAAGAAAATCTACCTGATGGGTTTAGTCAGATGCTAATCTCTGAGGTGTGGAGAGCTCAAGAGTACAAAGCCTTTTCCTCTTTGCACATATGACCTACTCCTCATCACAACCTGAGAATACTCAAGCAACTGTCATCCCCTCATTTGGACATTTGATGAATCTGGGGCCCGGGGAAACAAGAGGTCGGAGGAGCAGGTTTTGAACTCTAAACTTTTCTCATCCACGTTTTGCTGCCTCTGGAAGTAAGGAAAAAAATATCCATACCAAAGACAAGATATACAATTTTGAAACTGAAACAAAAGATAGGCATTGTTTACAGAGGTGGAGGATCCTGCTGTGGTCCTGTCCCAGGGCTGTTCCCACAGCATTAATATTCTCGCTCCTGCATAAAGGCTCAAGCTAGGCACTTTGGGATGTTAAAAAGAACAAATGGCCTTGTGTCAACCCTTAGTCACTAGGCAGGATCCTCCTTTACCCCCAACAGTATCTCCAGGGGGTCAGAGTGTGGGCTAGGGTTCAAAATCACTCACATCTGATTGTGGAACTCCCTTCTTCCCTAGCTTCTTTGACTCAAGTGGAAAGTAATTCTAGAAACTTCTGACACTGCGTCCTTGTCAGTAGTAATTTTAAAAGCTTCATTCTTGGCGGATCTGTGAGGGGCTACTTCTGCCACAGCAGGCCTCCTGAAGGAAGCAGCTGGTAGAGTTAACATCCTGCCTTTGTCTTTCTCCTTCAAGGAAAAACTCCCTGAGAGCTGAGCTTATTTCATCAGTCTGGCCTCACCCCTCTCCATGCCCGACTGTGGATGACTGGTGAGAAACAATGTTCTCTCTGTCAACTGTCATGACCAACTACCCATGTGGTACTCTTCACCTTCAGAAATTCTTTCACATGAGTCTGGCATTTGGCTGATTTTCCTCATTATTTAAGTTTGGAGACACTTAGGAGCATAATCTTACTGTCAATCAAAGCTAAGGTTTCTACCATCAGGAGATGATTTTTCTTCTAGCTCTGTGTGTGTTCTTGTTTCTTCCCTAAGTCCTTCATATCCTTGATGAGGACACAGGGTGCATTGTCGCCAGGAGGAATTCAGCTTTGGATACCTGGAGTGTGCAGATGGGAAAGAGTTAAGGGAGGGTAAGCTCACGCTGTAGGCACTAGTTGGGAGAGCACAGCGGAAGGAGAGAGTATCAAGATTTTCAAAGTAGAAAGGCTATTTTCCAAGATCCAAAAGCAATGGTTACCTGTGTGCCAACAACTGAATGACTAGCAGGGTGTGCCTCTGCTGTCCAGCATCCAGCAAAGAAGGTGGAAACAGGGTGCTGGCACCCTGCAGGATTCTGGAACCCCTTTTCTGGGCTCACTGTCTGAGGCTCAGGCTGAGACTTTGTGCAGGAAAAATGGATCTGTTCCAGGAAGTTCTCATCTAAGGCTCACCAACTCCAGTCTACACTCTGGGCAGGTGTTGCCCTAATCCACATTTTAGTCCTGATCTCTTTCTTTCTGCTTGGTAGTTGCCATTAATGGCTTGTCAACACCTCAGACATCAGAGGTCCACATGAACTTCTCTTATTTGTTCATTCCCACACTCGTCCCTGCTCTGCTGTGTGCGCAATCTCTGCTCACAGCTCCCTCCCCTCCCCCCACTCTCCCAGGTGGGAACTTGAGGGTTATTGATGAATTCTTCTTCTCTTTCTCCACACATATAATTCCATTCACTCACATGCTACCGTGTCTTTGATCTTTTCACTCCTACTAGGGCTGCCCCAGTCAGAATGCCTTCATTTTTATCATGGGTCACTAGCAGCCTCCTAATGATCTCTTTCTCTCCAGTTTCTCACTTGATCGGTCGGTCTTTGCAGAGCTTCTTGAGCCAGTTTTGTAAGTTCCAGCTCTGGTCATTTTATTTCTCTTTCTCAAAAACCCCTGATGGTTCCCACGGCTATTCCTTAGCCCGCCACCTGTGGCAAACACTGGTCTGCTCCTCGTGACCATGTCTGTGTCTCCTGGCTGTACCTTTCCTCTTCCTTGCTTCTGGTTATGCTGTTCCATCCTCCCAGAATTCTCCTCTCCTACATTTCTCTTTGCCAGCACCCTTTTCAAGTTCCTGGTCAAATTCTGCATCCTTTGTGGAGAGTTCTGTGTGTATCCCATGAACAACTTAAAAAATGTCCTCTGCGTTCCTGGCCATGAGGCACCGTACCGGGTGTTGGTGAGATACCCATGAAAAACACACCCCCCGCTGCTTTTAGTCTTGCGCGAGTAGACTTCACACAAATAAACACACATAAAAATATAAACAATGAGTTGTTCTCTGTGTTTTGAATACATAGAACACAGGGCACATTGGTGCCCTGAGGCAGAATGATGCAAAAGAGAGGGAGTATTACTTAGCATCTGTGAAGTCAGGGAAGGCTTCTCTGGAAGTGATGTTATGAAGATGAATAGGATTTAGGCAGAGAGTAGCAATAAAAAAATGGGTGTGTGAGGGCCCTGCAGCAAGGAGGAAAGAGCTTTGCCAATCCCAAAGGTCAGAATTGACTGCTGTATCTCTTCTGCGCTCACAGAGCCTCGGTGACCACATGTATTGAAACCTGCTCTGTGTTAGAGAGAACTACACCGTTTTCTGTCTGTCACTGGTCTGAGGATTCTGTCTGGGTAAGGACTGCGTGTTACTCATTTCATTCAACAATTCACTTATCCAACAAGTATCTCTGCTCACCTACTATGTGGGTACAACCAGTAGGTAGGTACCGGAGGCGGAGGTCAGCACCAGATATACAGTGGTGAGCAAGGTATGCCCTGCCTCTTCCTGAGACCCAGGCTCTACATCTCCAAGACTTGGCATCATACCAGTCACACAGTGGGGACTCAGGGAAAATGTGGAATCGAGTCCCTAGGAATATGTGCTTGTGCTATAACAAGATGAGCTTGACTTTGCATTGAAATGCTTTCTCCAAATGTCCCCAAACTGTCTCTACTTCTCTAGGTCATTGCAGAGACCAAGGCACCTCTAACCCAACACCCTGCGGAGACTAGAAGGCACACCCATCCTCCATTCCAGTCCCCTGGATGCTTGGACACAAACCATCCTCCTTTGAGAGCAGACTCTGCCAATTTTGAGTCGTTTGACCGTGTTCTAGTCTGAGCTAATTTTGTAAGTCAAATTGCTTAAGAGTGAATATGAAATCTTTGACTGAAGCCCAAATATATAAATACCCATCACATTTCCTTCCTCCCCAATTTTGCAATCATCCAAAAAAGCTGTTCATGTTGTCCAGCGTAATTAGTTATTTATACACCCTCATGTGGTCCATTGTTCAGAATTAAATTGTCTGGTATACAGAATTTCTCTTGCAAGGCTTGTTTTGCTATGTTACCGCTTTTTGGAAGCTGTTTGTAAATATGTCCTTGTGGAACCCTTCGGGATACTTCTGAGCAGATCCAGGATTGGCGGGGGGAGTAGGTGTGGGATAAGCTAGTCCATGTAAGCAAATATGCCCTATGAGGTCTCACACTCTCCCCTGACTTCGAGCACAAAAATCACCAAGAATTATTCATCCTTTCCTTGAAGAACCCAGGGGAATTAGAATGAGCACAAAAATAGCCACAGAGAGGTAGAAATGGAAATCATCTTGGAGGTCTTGTTGTAGGTTCTAGTGACTCCATTTTGCCCAAGAGGAAGCTAGTTCCCAGAAAGAGGAAGTGAAAGAGACAAGCCCACAGCCTTTTGTGGGTTAGCGGCAGAGCCATGCCCAAACCCTCATCAGCTGACTCCCATGCTCTTTCTACTAAACCATTAAGTATGCTAGTGCAGATTGCTTCATTTCTGGGCATTTCTGGGCTTGTTACAGTTTGCACCTGAACTAGATGGCTCCAGACTGCTTGCTTTGGGCCCTTGAGTCTCTATTTTATAGCTACTTTGTCTCCTCCCGAATGGTTTGGCAGGCAGCTATTACTGATGAGTATTGCCCACCGTGAAGCAATTCTGCTTTCCCTTCGGCCGTGCTATGGTCAGAGACTCCAGATGGTCTATCAATTTTAGGTATAATGAGACTTTTTTCGGAGTGAGGGTCTGAAGGTCTCTGCTTCATGGGAGACATCCATAAGGTTTATGACCCAGGATATGGTCTATCTTGGTGAATGTTCCATGTACCCTTGGAAAGACTGTGAATCCCACTCTTGTTGGGCAGAATCTTCTATAAATGTCAGTTAGATCCCATGGTTGATGGTGGTGTTCTGCTCTTTATCCTTGCTGGCTTTCCATCCATGAATTTTAGTTTGTGAAATTTGTAACAAGTCTTTTAGATTTTCTTTCTGTATTGAGAGTATGAGATCCTGATTCTTATCTTAAAATGGGACTTTCTGTTCAGCCAGGTCAGGAGTTAAGAGTTCGGCATTTCTGGAATGGTTGGCCAGAGAGTATGATGTGAAGGATCCTGAAATCTTCCTCCCAACATACATATGTGGACTGTCAGTATGTAAATCTACCACAGCGGTCTTAACATGAATTCTCACTGGAGTGAGACCTGTTATACCTGAGAAATACCACATCCTGACTTTTAAATAGCTAACATCAGAACACTAAAAACTCATTATGTTTCTATGTTATGACTCATAAAATCTCCAGATTTTCTGTAATGGTCACATGTTAATATTATACACTTAATTTTAAAATATATTTACTTATGTTTTAAATTATTAAATATGTAATCATTCAGAAAAGATGTAACAAATGTCATGTACTTACCATCAGAAAACAGATGCTAGCATTTTGCCATATTTATTTTTTTGTTCAAAGAAATCAAATGTAATGCACATAGTTAAAGCTCCCACCACTATTCGGAATTTGATGGGTATCCTTCCCATGAATGTTTTGGTGCCTTCACTCTAAGCAAGTGTATCTATAGTTTATGGCCAGGAGAATTGCAGGGTTATTTATTTTTGTAATCAGGGGAGGAAAAAAAAAAGACTCTTCTGTCATGTTCAGAAGAGCTAGGTCAATTTTAATCTCTATTCTTTTTGACTGGATTTTACTTTAATCCTGGTTTTTATGTTCTTTTTCTGGTGATCTTCCTAAACAGCTTTATTCCTTCCTAGATAAGGTCTTGTTTGGCTTTTGCCAGAAATGGTGGCTTGGACTCCTGTGATTTGGACTTTTGGAAGCCATGGTCTCTCTCGGCCTTAGACACTGCCCACTCTCAATCCCTGTACTCCAGCCCCTAGGTAGGAAAATCTGTCAGGCTCTTGCATGTGGATATCCTGTTGCCTTCTGCTCCTCTAGCCCATGAGTGGATGTAGCTACCATTGCTAGACCTGAGCTGTCTGCTCAGCATTCCAGCACTGACAGGCTGATTTAATTTCTATCTCGCCTTACCTGTTCTGCTTAAATCTTCCATGTTTGGAACACAACACCTTGAAAGGACACACCAGGGGAAGCTAAGGCTGGGAAGGTAGAGGCTGTTGAGTATGGTGATGATGACTGATAATTGCTACCATTTTTGAGCAATATAATCAAAATTGTAAGACCTGGGGTATAACAATATTCAGAATGCAATGTTCAAAATAATAGTAGAGCGTCCACTGCATGTCAAGTACCGAGCTAGGTTCTTCTTCTCTCATTTATTCTTAAAAATAATCCCATGTTTTGTAGGTGAGGAAGCTGAGGTATAGAGAAACAGTATGTTACAGTAGAAAATTATGGGATTTAGAATATGACGGACTGGGTTCAAACTCTGGGTCCATCACTTACGCCGTCTTGGGTCAGTTTCTCAACTTTTCTGAGCTTAGCACAAAATAGGTGCTTACGGTGATGGCTGCTATTACTGAACAAGACCTGGCTTCTTGCCTCCGGTTACACAGTTAGTGTGCAGTAGAAGTGGGATTCAAACCTGGGCCTGCCTCTCTCAGAGCTATCCTCTTCTCAGGAATGTGGGAATATTCAATGTTATAATATGAACATTACTCCATTAAAGGGAGTGTCATGGTGTTTGGAAAGAGCACTAAACTTGAAATCAGAAGTCTTGGGTCCTGTTCTCCATGACAAATGAGCTGGGAGACCTTGGACAATTCATTTCCTGACTCTCTTTCCTTTGTTTTCTAATTTATGACACAAAAGAGTTGAATTTAAATTCCCTCTTGGTTCTGTTTGTTCCATCTCCAGCACTCTGTGCCTTTGATCAAGAAACCCAGGAGCAAATGGTCTACCCAAGGGAGATGAAGAAAGGCAATAACAGATTATCTTAAAGAAGGTGAGGATAGGAGAGTAGGCAAAACTTCTATCAGCTAGCTGATTGTCCTAAACCCTTAACAACTGAAACCAACTGGATTTCTTTTCTGCTTCCCAACTTGAGCTGGAAAGGGACCCAGGTCATGGAGGGTTTGAGAACACAAGACCAGTTGCCCACACTCATTGCTTTCTTGGGTAACTTCTTTTCTTCTTCTCTCTCTTTTCCTTCCTTTCCCTAATTTTTTTCTTTTTCCTTCTCTTTTTCAGAAGGAGAAATGGAAAAATAGAAGACAGCTAGCTAAGGTAACTAAATAAG
This sequence comes from Mellivora capensis, assembly GCA_004024625.1. NCBI lineage: Eukaryota > Metazoa > Chordata > Mammalia > Carnivora > Mustelidae > Mellivora > Mellivora capensis. The sequence goes on along the minus strand of PISX010001676.1, from coordinate 25,863 downwards.
AGATGGAGGGCTACAGGTGGAAATTTATTTCATCCTCAGGTTTCTTCTTTTTCTTTTTTTTAAAGATTTTATTTATTTATTTGACAGACAGAGATCACAAGCAGGCAGAGAGGCAGGCAGAGAGAGAGGAGGAAGCAGGCTCCCTGCTGAGCAGAGAGCCCGATGTGGGGTTCGATCCCAGGATCCCAGGACCCCAGGACCCCAGGACCCCGAGATCATGACCTGAGCCGAAGGCAGAGGCTTAAACCACTGAGCCAACCAGGCGCCCCACCCAGGTTTCTTCTTTTAACTTTCTTCCCAGTCCTTTCTATTTTCTAAAAATAGAATTTTTTTTTATTTTCTAAAAATAGTTAATTTGAAGGATCATGAAACAAATTCTGTACTCCTGTTTAGTGAATTTTAAACTCTGTCACCCTGGGCCCACCTGTTTGCTGAAGTTAAAGGTAGGAAAAACCCCCTTGGATACCCTGTGGACCACTTCTAGGCCACTCTGGTGGTCCTTTTGGCTTTAGGATCAAGGAAGCATTCACTTGCTCTGTGAGTCTTTATTGAGTTCCTACTATGCGCTGTCAGCCTGGCAAGCCTTAGGGACAAGGAAGAAATATTCCCATTCCCATCTCTTCTGGAGCTTACATGTCAGTGTAAAGAACAGAACACAAAGGGACATATGCAGTGATGGAAGCTGAGAGGTGCCGGCGGAGGAGCTGTGGAAATCCCCATTGTCTGCCTCTCCAGTTCTGGCCCTGGAGACACCTCCCTCCCCTCTCCACTTCCACTATCTGAGATTTTGCAGTTTGACCATGAATCACCAGCCCTCCATGTCATCAGTGAGGCTCACAGGGCTCCTGGGGCTCCCTGGAACTCCACTGCCTGGTCTCCTCCACTCCTCTGCTTCCCCCTCTCTGATGCTCCTGGCATTTGGTTTACAGGCTAATTGGGGCACCCATCACCCTCTGCCTGATGTTCTAGAATCATTTGTATATCCAGCCCAGGCTTTACCTCCCTAGCCACACCTTGATGGCGTATTAGATATCATTTATCTCTATCTCAAACAGGACCAGGCACAGTTAAAACACCCCGGTTGAGTCAACACCCCAACATTAAAGTTAATAACAAAACATGTCCTATACAGTTTTACAAAGAGTGTCCATCTACGCTTATCTAAAATAATCCTCAGAACAACCTGTGTAAGAGAAACTATCATGACCCCATTCTACAGATGAGGAAATAAGTTATTTCCTGAGTGCTGACCCTCTGCTAGGTATTATGCTAGGAACTTCACACATATTACACCATCCAATTCTCACTTAATTCCAATAAAAACAATAGTCATCTGTACTGAGACTTACTCTGGGCCAGGCACTATTTTTAGCCCTCTACACCTCCTAACTCATTTAATTCACACAACACTATAAGATAGGTATGCTTGCCCTATACATAAGAAAGTGGAGGCATGTGGAGGTTAAAAAGCTTACCCAAGTTCCATAGCCAGATTTGGTTTCCAAACTAGGTAGTGACCACAGAGACCACCATTCACATTTGAACCCATTTCCCTCCTTTGCTGGCCCAGCTCTGCCAATACCACTTACCATTGACTCTGTGAGGTATAATTATGTCCATTTTGCAGATGAGAAAATGGAGACCCAGAGGGATTAAGCACCCTGCCAATATTGCACAACTGATCAGGGCAGAGCCTCATCCGGCACGTGCAAAGTGCAGATTCTGACCAAACATCTGTGTTGTCAGAGAGATGTGACAATGGCCAGCCTCGGTATATGCACATTTCCCCAGCCATGTGAAAGCTTTACGATTCTTCAACATTTCTACGTGTCTGCTATGCTATGCAGTCGGCTACACCTTGTGTATGTCAGGTCGGATGGAGACCTGCAAAGACTCAGATACACTCCTTGCTTCAAAGAGGCGAATAAAAGAACAATTAAAATATCCTTCACATCTATTCCTTCTTTTTTCAGCATAGTATTTGATGCTCCCAGGCAGACATCTTGAGGGGAACAAAGGAAAAGAGTTAGGCCCAGGGGGATCAGCTGAGGTCAGGAGAACATAGATAGGTCCAGCAGGTGAGTGGGATTGGCCTTGTTATTTGAAGTCTAGAGCAGTGAGGGGTTTGGAGACTTCCAGTCCCAAAGAAGGCAGCTGTTCATGCCTACTGTGGCTTAGGATGGAGGAAGGGGCGTGGGAGCCTCTGAGGAGAGAAGGCCAGCAGCCAGGTGGGAGATCGCCAGGCTTCTTAGCGCAACCTCTCTTTAGGACGAGGTGGATCCCTGCCCCCCCCCCCCCCCATTGCATACCTCAGCCTGAGAACTGGGCACAGCGCAGGGTTTGGGTCGGAGTCCTGGGTTTGGGGCTCATACTGGCTACCCAGAAGCAGGTGACCAGGAGCAAGTCTCCTCCACCCTCCAAACCCTCAGTAAAATGGTGATGAGACTTTTTGCTGTGCTTGCCGTGGCAAGGGTTACATGGTGATGTTCATGAAAGCACGTGGCAACTGAGCGCTGGGTGCATGTGAGATGCTGAGGAGGAAGAAAAGGCTGCATTTTGCCTCCTCTGGAGTTCCTCATGACAGGATTATGCTGATGGAGGGCACATCAGATTGACTCACACATAACTGACAGGAAAATGGGCATAGTTTTCACTTCACCCAGTTTCCAGACCAGGAACTTAAACCTCCCAATGAGAATCAGCTAGCATTAGCAAGTTTTCTGCTGGCAGCGGGCGGGGCGGGGGGCGGGGAAGGAGGGGAGCTGAACCAGGAGAGGGAAGAGGATGATCCTGTGCCAAAGATCCAGGCCTGGAAATGAATGTCACTGAAGTGAAACCTGCTTCAGGTTCCCACCTGGTAAGGCAAACAGCTCGCACTGACTCACCCTGCGCCCCGGGGTGTGCGTATTGGGGGGGGGCACATCCCTGCTGCTGTGCCAGCCTCAATTTCTCCATCTGTAAAACAAGATACTACTTCCCAACTGCTTGAAAAGGCGTGGGGGTTCTTCTCACCCACGGGGAGATTTGTAAAGATGGGAGGAAAGAGATGGGAAACGCCAGCCTCTCTCCGTCCGGATCCCCAGATCCAGGACTCTTAAAACCCATAGTGGAATCCACCTCTGGGCAGTGGAAGGAGAGAACTAGAGGATTCCTGTCTGTCGGTGAATGTGCTCGCGGGACAGAGGGCTTTTAAATGAATCACTTTGTATCTAGCAGGGCAGCACCTGCTCCTCAGCCTCCAAAGGCAGCACGAGCAACGCGATCATTCACAAGCTGCCGCTTTCCATTCACGTCTATAATTAGCGCGCGGGCTGCAGCAGCTCTGGAACTGCGGGAAGGGCTTTGGGGCGGGGCCTATCCCGTAGCTCCTCCCCCTGCCCGGTCCCCCTCCCCCGTTCTCCCCGCCCACCCGGAGGCTCTGGCAGCCACCCCCCCCCCGGGCCCCCCAGGGTGCGCTCGCCGCAGGATTCCTTCAGTTCTTTCCCGGACCCCAAGGCCTCCGTGCCCTCCCTTGGGGATCACTCTAGTGCAGTAATAGGCACCTTGGCCCTCCCTCTCTAGGAGGGCAGCTATATTTAGAGTGGCATCCCCTTACCCCTCCCTCGCCCCTCTGGCCGCTCAACCCGCCCGCTCCCGCTGCCCCTCCCAGCCACCTCTCCCTTTTTGTCGCATTACATAGTAATCTGAGATGCATTGGATGAGCTCCAGGGAACAGAATGTACTTGGCAGAGACGCGGGGCTTGATGTCTGCAAAATGTCGGAAACGCAGCCAAGAGCTGCTAACTGGGTCATTAACCTCCAAAAGCTAAGCGAGGATTGTAGGCCCGCTCTGCCTCCCTTCATCTCGCCAATAAAAGTGCCTCAGTGTGAGGGGAAGAAAAAGCCCAAGGTTGGCTGCTTTGATTTCTAGGCACCAAAGGCAGGCCCGGCCCCTCCTCCTGGCCCGGGCCCTCGGGCCGCCCCTGCTGCTTCTTCCCTGTGTACATGCGGCAGGCCCAGCAACACGCCTGCAGTCCTTCTCTACCGCACAGCCTGGGCCCGACTTTCTTGGGTCCGGAAGGAAAAAGGAGAGTGAGAAGGTTCTAGGCCCATCTCGGGTCCCCACAACTGGATGGAAGGATTTTGCCAAGCTTCTACTGTGATTCTCTCCCTTCTTCTTCCTTTCCTCCCACTGGCTCTGCCTTCTATGCCTCCTTCCTCTCCGGTTTTGCTCCCTTGCCCCCTTCTGAGAGCAGGCTGTGGGAGTGGTGCCTGCCTACATGGCCTGGCTCCAGTAGAGGCCCTCCTTCACTTGCTCTGTGACCTTGGATGAGTCACTCATGTGTCTACACCTTAATTCCTTTATATACCACTTGTTCACAGTAATAACACCTTCCTGACCTATCTCACAAAATGTGGGGCCCATGTTAGGAAGTCTCTTACCAACTGCAGAGCTCTGCTCTGTGTCACAGATATTCTCCCTGACTACCTTGACTTCTATCCTTCAGAAAGCCCCAAGGTCCAGACCTCCTCTGGACTTGAGTGTGCTCTCCTGGAAATGAGGAATGTGAAGTGGTCTCACCAGGAACTTCAAAGGTTTGAATATTTCCCAGGGGGTAGCCCCTAAAATCCACCCCCCCCCCAAGCTGTCTAGCCCTAAGGATTGCCAAACAGACACTTCCCCCTGAACATCCAAACCCACTTCTCCAGCAGCTGGATGGAGAGAGAAAGTGCTTGGTACTGAAACTAGAAGAGGTCCCGCAGTTCCTCAAATGATCAGCTTGTTGGAGGGAGGACAGTCCGCCTGGAGAGACCAGCAGTAGCTTATGCGATGTGTCTGGACATCCGGGTAGTCTCAACTGATGTCCAAGACCGTGGACGCTGATACATGCCACCCTGCTTATGCTCCCTGGTGATATCCACAAAACTAGAACCAAGTCCCATGATCCCAGAGTCCTGGGATCGAGTCCCACATCGGGCTCCTTGCTCGGCGGGGAGCCTGCTTCTCCCACTGCCTCTGCCTGCCACTCTGTCTGCCTGTGCTCGCTCGCTCTCTCTCCCTCTCTCTCTGACAAATAAATAAAACAAAACAAAACAAAACAACTAGAACCAAGTCCAACAGGGCCTCCACACCCTTCCTGCCTCATCCCTCCCTAGTCCTACTACACCTCCCTCTGCAGCCACATCAGATCTACTCTGCTCCTCACCTCGCTTCCCAGAGGCCCCTGCTCCCCTGCCCTCCCCACCTCCCCCTGCATTGGCTCAGGCTTCTTTTTTAAAAATTACCCGGAAGGCTCTTTGGCTTCTCTTTGCCACACTTTCAAATCTTTTGCATCCCTCAAAACCAATTCTCATCTCTAGAGGCGTTGTGTTCTCTTTCTCCTTCAACTCTTCTTAGGATCTTCCATAAGGTCTCAGTATAAGCAGCTAGCTCTGAGTCATGGCATTGGTGTGATTATTGTATCCTTCTTAAGGAGGGGAGATTTCTCCATGGATAAGGACCCTTTCTTGTTGACCTCAACTCTGAAGGTTTAGGCACCCATATATCCTGCTCCGCCTTCCGAGTTTATGGCTATTTTGCTGGTATCGTTATTAATAGCTCCCTTTTCTCCCTTAAGTACTCTGGTTTGGATGATATATGGTCACCTTACTGAGAGTCTCTATCCTAGTACCTGGCCCATTGATAAGAGTCAGTAAATGCGGTGGGCTGCCAAGAAGAGCATATCAGAGTTATTTCTCTACCCAGGTCCTGGGGGGGTTCTTGGCCCTACCTTTTTTCTCCAGCCTGGAGGCATGCTCCCAAGTGTTCTTCTTTCTCTTTCCTGGGGAAGAACTCTAGAAGCACCCAGTACCATTGTCTTTTTGACACACTTTCCATTTCCAAATGCCCTGACTCTACATGAAATTGCTCACTGAAACTCTTCCTGTTCCTCTGAGCCCCTAAACAGTAGGACCACCACTGGAGGTCAGAAGTAGCCACCAAACTTTGGAGATGGTCATCTGGTCTGCTGGGATGACGCACTCACTTTTAACCTCAACTGGATTTTTGGTCTTGCCCACTGTCTTCCACAGTTCAACTCTTCAGCATTACCTTCGGATAGTAATGTGGTTGTCTTAGGAGGAGGTCACAACCTGGAAAGCCTAGAGCTGCTTTGTTAGAAACTAAGTAGTTAAGCTTCATCACAATTTTTCTTAAAAGTAAACCTCTTGGGGATGTTTGTGGACTTATTTTCTGAAATATCAAGCATCTGGAAAGAAGAGCAGGCAGGATGCCCGGCCTTGTGAATGAAGCCCCAGTGTCAGGAAGCCTGGGTCTTCTTTCTACTTCTCCTCTGACTCACTGGTTTCTGGAGGATGAATCATAGGCCCTTTCTTGGCATCGGGTCCCACTTCCTTCGTCTCCCCTATAAAATGGGTGTATTTGCCGTTCCTACCACATAGGAGGGGGCTGAGGCTGGAAGAGGCTTTGGTCATGTAAAAATTTATTAAAAGTAAGAATGTGCTATAAGTACGTGTTTATAAGTGTGAGGCCATTTTATGGTTCTGCTTTAGTTTCTGGAACACCTCAATTCACTGAGAACAGCCTCTCAGAAACTAGAAAGAATCAGTCTTATGACAGGAGTTGGAATGAGCCCAACCTGAGTGGGAGCAAGGGGCATGCGAGGGGCACACCAGCTAGCAGTCAAGAAAGGGGACAGGGAGCCAGAACAGAAGAGCAAACAGGACTATTATCAGCGGGGCTCTGATGCTGGGCGGGACACTCGCATTCTCTCCTGGGGGCCGTGGGAGATCAATGGAGGCCACTGAGCAGGACCATGACATTATCTACCTTGTGTTTTGGTGAGACACATCTGTTAGATGGAGGGATAGACTCTGGAGCTGGCCTCTGTTATATCCCAGTTTGTCCCTAAGCAAGTGGGGGCTCCCCTCCCTCTGAGCTTCAGTTTCCATCTTTGTAAAATAAATGGGTAAAATGGCCCTGAATCGCTCTAGCACGTTGTGATTCCACAGTAAAGACCATGAAGAGCCAGCTTGCCTCTGTGTGTGTGTGTGGGCGCGCGTGTGTGGGGATGGGCGGAAGAAGTGGGCATGGAGTGACTGCTCAGTAGACACAAAGCCAGGTCTGACAGCCTCGTTCTTAGGGAGGAAGCCTGACCAGTCTCAGCCTCTCAGGCCTGAAAGACTCCCTGTGTGTCCAGAGCCTGGAGACCTTTCTTTAGGCCCCAACACGGCACATCTGAACTTCAGGCCTGGTCAGCAGGCTCTGTCTAGACTTGTCTACTCTCTACTTCCTGGTCCGGCTGAGACAGCTGATATCTGAGGAGACTGCACTGGGGTTCCTGCTAACCAGCTGTTCCTCAAGATGCTTCAGCTCTCCCCCTATCCCGTATTAGGTTCCCAGGAAGCCTCATACCATCCACGACTACATGGCTTGGGGCCTCAGAACTCTGCCTTGGCAGCATAACTCAACAGTATATATTTGACATTTACCAAGGTCTGCTATAAGATTGGCATGAAGAAGTTTCTTTATTATGACGGTGCTGTTGGCATATTGTCTGTTAAGTTATTTAATAGCTCTTATGTGAAGAACCACATAGCAAATCCCTCAGTGAAGTCATATAGTACAGAATGATATCATTAGGAATTGTTTTTGGTTATTTTGGGGTTATAATAACTCCTTTAGGGCTCAAGAATAATTGCATTTATGTTCTTGTTTTGTGGGTAGGTTTATTTTTTATTTTTTTAAATTATTTTTATTAACATATAATGTATTATTTGCCTCAGATTCACGTCTGTGAATAATCAGGCTTAACACATTTCATAGCACTTGCCATAGCACATACCCTCCCCAATGTCTATAACCCAACCACCTTCCCTACCCACCCCTCCCCAGCAACCCTCAGTTTGTTTCGTGAGATTAAGAGTCCTTTATGGCTTGTCTCCCTCCCGATCCCATCTTATTTATTTTTTTCCTTCCCTACCCCCCCCAAGCCCCCCATCCTGCCTCTCAAATTCCTCATATCAGAGAGATCATATGATAATTATTTTTCTCTGATTGACTTATTTAGCTCAGCATAATACTAGTGGGTGGGTTTAAAAAAGTAACATGCTTTTTACTGTAATCTTCCTTAAATATTCTTCCAAGTAGGGTTACATAAATGAATGAATGAAAAGGTTTCAGTTGGACCTCAGTTAGTGTTTGAAGTGGAGAAATAAGCCCACTTATGATTGATTAGTGAACCCACGGAAACCCTCCTAATTATAGTTGAAGCAAAATGTCTAAATTTCATAGTATCACTCGACTTAGTGCTTCTACGTTTGACTTGTAGTTTTGTGTGAGAGGGTTTGGCGGGATTGTGATTATCTGTAAGCAGTGCAAAGACAAGATGATAATTGGAAGAAGAAAATTTAAACAGTCCTAGTGGAGTTACGGGATTAGCAAGTGTGGAGTTTATATGGTGGAAGTTACAATTAGCCTATAAGGATACCATAATCCAGATTTATTCTACCAATTACTGTATTGCTTTGAGATGTGTGTCTCGACATTTATTAAATGATAGAGAGTGCAGTTGAGCTCTGAGTTTGCTTCTAGGGCTCATGTTCTATTTGCTGAAAAGTCAGAGTCTGCAGGGCTTGACTGATCAAATTCCATGATCCACCTTGGAGCCCACAAACCAACGAAGAAACCAATGCCCTCACACTCACATCCCGACTGCTGGTGGTTGAAGGGCATAAATGAGTGGGGGATGGGTTGTGGCTGGAAATTTTGGATTCAATCTGTTCTTCCTGATGAAGGATGTATGTGTTCATTGAATAATGATTGAACAGAGTTACCCTTAACCTTCCTTACACAAATTCCCTAAAGAAAAGTCAAATTATAATTCTAAGATATTAGCAACCCATAGACTTAGGATATAGAATGAGAAATGAATCTGGCAGATTGTGTAGTTCAACTCCCTCACTTGACAGATGAGGAAACCGAGGCAAAAAGACTTGCCCAAGGGACTTGGCCCAAGACACAGAGCCATGAAATCTCAGAGCTGGGCTGGAGCCCAGATATGCACTGTCTCTTAGTGCTTATTTTTTTGGTAAGAGCTGGAGTTTTGTCTCTAGGTTTCAATGGATAAATTTTTTGCTAGGCAGCCCAGTTGCTAAGCTTTGATTACATCATTCTTGGGCTCAAAAATCTTTGTGGATTTCTGCTCCCCATTCCTAGTTCAAAGTTCATTTTGTGTCATTATTGGGCTCTCTCCATGTTATCTGCCACCACTTTTTAAAAAAGTTCGTGAATTCCCTTGTAGAAGGTGAGGTAGGGAGAGGTATATTGGTGATCTTGCTTATGCTGGTTTGACTGTCTCTGACACACACTTCACCTGGTTAACCTTTTCCTGATTTCTCAGTTCTCAGCAGGTTTTCTGTGCAATTGCCTGGGTAACATATTTCTTAACTCATTTCTTATCCCTTGAGGATCAGTTAGTCCCTTTTTTTCTTTAGTGGGAAAAGAAGTAGAGCTGGAAAACAGGATCTTCACTAGAGTTGAACTGGACTAGGAGCAGAATTCTATAAAGCAAGGCAAGAAGGGCCAATGATCAGTCTTTTGGGTCAGAGCAGTAGGCTCAGATAATAGGAAGCCAGCCCTCTGGTGAAGAAGGTTGAGATTGTCCTCCCAGAGTTTCCCATTACCATCACCAATTGTACTCCAAGAGCGCCCTCTGCTGGATTGGAGCAGGACCCAACAGTCTCAACCATCTTGGAAGTGGGGCCAACAGGAACTCTGAAAGGATGAAAAGAAAGATTGGGGTTTCCTTGAGAGAGGGGTTCCCACTCAGGGAAGCTCTGAGCTACCCCTACTTAAACACAAACTCAAAATAAGATGGTTCCATTCCATGAGGTTCTCTCGCCTCCCACTCAGGGAAGCTCTGAGCCACCCCTACAGAAACAAGCTCAAAACAAGATGGATCCATTCCATGACATTCTCTTAGCTTCTACGTTTCTCATTTCCTCTATTCAGTTTCTGTCTTTTGCCTCATCTTACTGATTAGTATTTGTGGAAAGAGTTCATGGTGGCAATTAAACCCAAAATATCATCTTTGAAGAGATGAAAAGAGGGGGTTTACAGAGGGGAAAGTGGGCATAAAATTTGAATTCGAACTTCTTGAGGTCTAATGGCTGGGTTACAAAGAGCAATTTCTTGGAGTAGCGATTTCTAATCTCAGCTTGTATTATTCCCTAGGTTAAAAACTTTCATCAGCCACTCATTGCCTACTAAACTAAGTCAACATTCTTTACCTCAGCATTCAAAGTATATTTGTAAATTCATAATGCATTATTTTGTTTGCATTCACATATCAAGGCTAATAGCATGCTTATTTTAAATAAGAACCTTACCTTGATCTAGTTTTTAGAAAATGAAAATGTACTGAAATTTTTAAAAGTGTATTTGAATATCAAAGTCATACATTTCACATTAAAATCAGGTTCAGCAAATACTTAATCTGCTTATAATTTTGAACAAGGCCAAAGACCCTACTTAAATAATTAGTTTTTTAAACAGGAGCAATAATTGATAGATTGAATGCTATGCTATCTTTAGCATTGAAGTTAGTCCTAACATATTTTTTAGGAGAAAATCAAGGTGAAACTTATTTGACATAAACAAGTGCTGGAGGCTGATAACCTTTCAAGTGCCCTGTAGGCAATGGGAGACAGAGCGTCAAGGAATGTACTTATTAAATAAACAGAGACAGTAATATGGTAACCACTGAAATTGTGCCAAAAAATTGACGGTTAATGCTGGATGAAACCTTACAGAGGACTCTACCCTTTGTAACCCAGATGGTAAAATGAGACCTAGGAAGACAAATTTCCCCACAGGTGCACAGGCAGTTGGTGGAGGAGGCCAAATTGAAATCTGGGTCATCTAATTCTCAGTCTGAAGCTCTCACTGCTCCCCAACACAACCTTCCTACAATAACTGGAAAAAGGACTCAAAGGTGAGGGACCTTAAAGTGGCTTTGGAAACTGCTGCCCGAATCTCAGTGAAATTAAAGAGTCTCCCAACTCGGGCTCTGTCCCATTTCACTGTATCCTCAAGGCTGAGAAATGGGGCATTCTCAGGTCCTTTCCTCCCTCTGAGCCTTCATTCTGTTTACACATGGGTGAACCAGATGTTAGAGAAATAAGACAAACATTTGCAGCTGTTATGGGGGGAGGGGTGTTGGGTGGAGCTCATGAGGTTCCCAGGTTTTGATCTAACACATCAGAACACATTTGATTTTTACTGCCAGCTTAGAGTTTACTACCTTCAGCTCCCTCCTCAAAGCCTGGAGTTTGCCCCTTCATGTTGAAGCCTATACCGAGAGATGCCAAGGGTTTCGGGAACTAACTTGAGCTCACTGCTACAGCAATCCGGGTGACTAAGGCAGCTACTGCTCCATCACAACTCTGAGGGCCCTTTTCTGCTCAACCACTGCATTCCTTGATTCGAGGTCGGCCTTTCTACCTAGGAGGCCAAGGCCAGGAGGGGCTGTATGTGAGAGACCTGGCCTTCTAGGGAGCAGAATGTGGGCTTCGAGATTATGTAAGACCTAGTGTTGACCCTGACCCAGCCATTCACTGGCCGTGTGATTTTTAGTTGCTGAACTCCGAGCCTTATTATTCTCGCTTTTTCTTAAAATATGGATACTAATACTTATTTTTCAAAGTGGAAGGGTTTAATGACACGATGTATTTGGACTCTACAGTATGCAGGAGTCTCCAACATACTGTAGCTGTTACAGTTATTTCCTGAGGTTTTTATCATCTTCCTGGAGCCCATATGAATGATGTAGCTACTAATTGGTGATGATCGAGGGGAGAGGATTAGGCTTCTTGCCTTTATGCTGTTTCCTGAGGGCTCAAAAATGCGATGACATTGTTATTATCAGTAGTAATCTGTTGTATTTATATGTGTTTAAAGCTTTTCAAAGCATGTGTTTTCCATTTTATTGTGAAAAGATTTTAAGTCGATGTCAAAGATAAAATGATTTTATAACACTTGTATACTCACTTCCTAGAGTCTACCATTAACATTTTACTGAACTTGTTTTTATCATTTATCTGTCCATTTATCCATTCTTTTATCCATCCACTAATCCATATTTTAATGTATTTCAAAATAATTTACAGACACTTTTCCTTCAATTTTTCAGCATGAATATCATTAGCTAGAGTTCAATATTTGTTTGCTATTTTTCTTTTCAAATATATTTATATGGAATGAAATGCAGTCTTAACTATGCATTCACTGAGTTTTGACAAATGCCTGCATCTGTGAATCCCAAGTCCCTACTCGGATATTAAACACATTTAGCATCATCTTGTAAAGTTCTGTCATGTCTCTTCCCAGACAACCCCTGTTTTCCCCAAATAGAGGGAACGTCTATTCTGATTCTTTATTTCATCATGGATTCAATTTGGCCTGTTCTAGAACTTCATATAAATGGAACGATATACAGAATGTACTTGTCTGTATAAGTCTTTTTTCACTCAACATACTATTTTTGATACTCATTCTTATTACCGTATGTATTGGCAGTTTGTTCATTTCCACTAGGTTGCTATCTTCAGTGAATAGTTTTACATACCTCCTTGAGAATGCTGAGTTGGTAAAAACAAAAATCTTATGTATGTATACAGAAAGAAACAAATCTGGAAAGATAATCCCAAAATGTGTATAGCCTTTACCTTCAAGATATGCAATTGGGGCAAAAGGAAGAAATGGGGGAGTTTTGTTTGTGGATGCATATACTTTTATATTGATTGAATTTCAGCTCTATAGAGATTTTAAAATATAGAAAGTATTTTATGTATTTTCATGTAAATAAAAATAGTTAATATTTTAAAATACTAATTAAATTAATTATTATGTAATCATTACATAATTACATAATAATTATAAAATTATTAATTAAAATATTTAGTACTTTAAACATATTTTAAAATTATTTTTATGTATTTAAAAATACATAAAAGTATTTTAAAAACAACAGCTAAACTAAGCTCCCTGTGGGATGGGAAGAGGGCTGAGGGTCCTGTGCCAAGGAACTTCAGGCCTCCTCTCTGCCAGAGTTTTCTCCATGCTACTGAATAGACAGAGCCTTGACAGTTAGTGGAGATGACAAGCTCTGGGCGAGAAGAATATTCAGCAAAAACATACACCCAAGGCATAAAATATGGGTTTTGAGAAGGGAAAAAGGTATAAAGAGAGACATTCTGAAAGAAGACTCACAATCAGTAGTCCTAGAATCCTATAGCCACAAATCCATAAGAGGTTTCAAAGGACATTATTGTGACTCCTTTATTTTGAAAAATGCAAAATGAGGTCTTACTTAAGAAAATGACAGGTGACCTCATTTAATAGGTCTTAGAGATCACCAAAGCTCCTTGAGGGCTGGTACATTTCTGTGTTTCCTATCCAAGTTACCATGTACTTAAGTGCTATTTATTGGAAAAGGGAATCTAATCCTAGACCCTATTTTAGAGATATGGAAACTGAGACATGAACTGACACTTGCTAAGAAGAATGCATATCTTCCCCAGAGGAAAATAGCCAATGACTACCAGTCTTCACTGGGACGCCGCAATAAGAGATAGATTGGAATTGTATTTGAGGGCTGGTCATTAAATATAATCAAGACTTTCTTGGAAGAGAGGGTTGTGAAACCTGTTTCTTAGAAATATTTAAAAATGCAATACAGTCTCACATGTTGAAAGACTTTAAATGTGGCACTACTTGCCAGGCTAGAGGATCTCTTGTTTTCTTTCAGTTGGAGGAAGGGTTGGAGGTTGGGGGGTAGCCAAGATTTTGGTTCCTTCTTGCAAGTCTGACACCTAGTGGTCACTATCTCTGGGTTGGACCCAAGAGGAAAAAAAGCCAAGAAAATGAGGACTACCAGACTTTGTTTTTAAAATTGGAAAGGAACCTTAAAATTTCCTAGTCGAATGATCTAATTTCATAAACAAGAAATCTTAGGCCAAACGAATAGAAATGATTTCCCAACATCCGTGACTTTGTAGTAAAACTTGAAGTGGAACCCAGCTTTCGCTAGCATTGTAGGTTCAGGTTCCAATTCCTTCATCTTCCAGTCTTTGACCTTTGGTGAATCTGGAAGCTGGAGCCTGGCTAGAAATTTAGGCTCCAAGTATGCTCATGGTCCTGTTCACTGGCCATTAAAAAGAAGTTATTTTTCTAAGCCAAAAGATCATAACAGATAATCTGTTTGAGTACCATGTCATGGGTGCAGATGACCTTAGATAAACTGGAGCCATCTCTGAACCTCAGTGTATTAAAATGGGGAAACCATGTGATCTATAAGGGCTTATCCTGCTCAAATCTTTAAGGCTTCAAGCTTATCTTGTATCTTGGTTCAGAGTTCCTAGCAAAGTGATGGAACTGTTACCATTAACAAAATACTCCTCCCTTTTAGAATAGAAATCCCTAATTTAGGATGGACAGAATCCTGTAGGATCAGGATTCATGAGAAGATCCATGAACTTTCTGAAGTTGCATGAGGTTGCCAATGCAACTCCTTAGCAGAACCTCCTTCGATTTCATCAGGAGGGTCTAGGACCACTTCCAAAGGTATAAATATCACTAAGTTAAAATAGTGGAATGATTTTCTGCAAAAAAACCCCCAAAAAACAAAAAAACATCCAAATGGCCAACAGACACATGAAAAACTTTACTCAGCATCAGGGAAATACAAATCAAAACCACAATGAGATATCATCTCACACCAGTCAGAATGGCTAAAATTAACAAGTCAGGAAATGACAGATGTTGGTGAGGATGCGGAGAAAGGGGAACCTTCTTACATTGTTGGTAGGAATGCAAGCTGTTTGAGCCATCCTGGAAAACAGTATGGAGGTTCCTCATAAAGTTGAGAATAGAGCTACCCTATGACCCAGCAATTGCACTACTGAGTATTTATGCCAAATATACAAATGTAGTGATCTGAAGGGGCCCATGCACCCCAATGTTCATAACAGCAATGTCCACAATAGCCACACTATTGAAAGAGCCTGATGCCCATCAACAGATGAATGAATAAAGAAGATGTGATAAACACACACACATCACACACACACACACACACACACACACACACCCCGAAATATTATGCAGCCATCAAAATTGAAATCTTGCTATTTGCAATCATATGGCTAGAACTAGAGAGTATTATGCTAAGTGAAATAAATCAATTAGAGAGAGACAATTATCATATGATCTCACTGATATATGGAATTAAGAAACAAGGCAGAGGATCTATAGGGGAAGAGAGGAAGAAATGAAATGATGAAACCAGAGAGGGAGACAAACCATAAGAGACTCTTAATCTCAGGAAACAGACTAAAGTTTGCTGGAGGGGAGAGGGCTGGGGATGGGGTAACCGGGTGAAGGACACTGGGGAGGGTATGTGTTTGTGATGAGTGCTGTGTGTTATGAAAGACTGATGAATCACAGACCTGTACCTCTCAGACAAAAAATACATTCTTTGCTAATAACAAAAAAATAAACTTTAAGAAAGGACTTAAAAAATAGTGGGATGAGGTGTCCAAGCAAGTGAAGGACACAGTCTCTGACACTTAGCTCTAATTCCTCAGAGTGAGACTAATGTCTCCCCATCCTGTTGATGACGTCGAGACAGCAGATAACGTAAATCCCTGTTTATGGGTTCTGCATTCAGGGTATAGGAACTCAGTTCACGTTCTCTTCTTCTCTTCCAGGTTGTGGATCAACTGGTTATTCAGTACATGTAACTCCCACCTAACTGACAGAAGCCCTCCATTCACTTTGCAAAGATTCTGAGTGATGCCCCAAGCACACTAAATACTCACGGATGTCACGCTTCTCTCCAGTGTCCTGGTACCCACTTCCTCCCACCAGTTGAGCTGCATGCTTACAAAAGATTGGTTGAATTCCCCCACCCCAAACCTATTTATGTCAGTTGTAGTACTTCATATAATTATGTGATTTAAATATTATGCAAGCAGATCAAGTATGAGTGTGAAAATAAAGAGATTTATTTCCATGAAAACTAAATTAATTGCTTTGGAAAGGCTCAAAGGAGATGAGTTACTGAAAAATACTCTAAAATGCATTTGTGGACCAGGCAACTGTGAAAGAAGGACAAAAATTCAATATCTGGAAGGATTCTGCAAGTTTTAAAGTCTTCCTTTATTAAAGCAACAAAATGAAGAAAAAACCACACTCAATGGAAATTGGGATTTGGGACATGCATGCTTGAAGAGGGGATTTTGCCTGTTGAGTGGCAAATGAGTGCCTTAAGTTAAAATACATGCATTCATATGAACCCCAGGTTTAGCCAACTTTTCTGATTAGTTGACACTGGTGACTGTGTTTCTTTAGTATTAAGATTAAAATAGCACAGTGAGATCTAAGAGAACTGGTTTACTGTGTCTCCCCAGTGTTATTCTCTTGAGGGTTTGATCTTTTTAAAATTCCCTTAAGATCTTTTTTTATTCTATAAGTCAGTTTCTTGCAGGCACTTCTCACAGACCTTTTCCCCCTTGACAGTAAGTAAGCTTTGCCTCAGAATCAGGCGCCAAAAATTCAGCATTCAAAACCTCAATTAAATTAATGTTTGTTCACCTTAGCAAACCAGTCACATTTTCTCAAAATCTGGAACCAGATGCACTGTTCAGTGTCTTAAGATTTCAACAGTACAGGGCCATTTGTGGTCAACCATTAATATTACACTCTCCCTTTTTCAGAGTGTGTGAGCCACAAACATGGACCTGCCCTTTGCCTTAGCTTTGCCTTCTGGGGAATGCATGCTCTAGAAACAGTGACTGAGATACAAAGTGAACTGTGCAAAGATATTTATTGCAGGTTTATATATAATAGTAAATACACCTAAAGCTACTTAAAGTTCAGCAACAGGTCATCAGTTAACCTGGTAGTTGGTGCTGGTTGTCTATGTAGTCACGAGAAGGGTAATTATGAAGAATTTTAGCAATAATTATTGACAAAATATTTATGAGGGTAAATTAAGTGAAGAAAGAAGGACGCAAAATGAAATGAACCCCATGATTACAAACGTCATAAATGTATATATGAAATGGGTAAGCTGGAGGAGACTTGGAGTTTTTAATCTTTTGCCAATTTTTCACTTAGGGTTCTTTTAATGATTAGAAAATCCCACATTATGCAACGATCCACTAGTTTTTCAACCTTGGTATCTTGAGAGGCCTTGCGATGTCTGAGGTTTGACATAGAGTTGCCCAGAACCACAGAATTACCCCCAGAGGAGGGAGGATTAGGCAAGAGTGCACGCAATTATAGATGGACTGAGTTGGAATGTGCCTTTGAGGTCATAGTGGTCCCATCCCCTCAATCTACAAATCAGACTTATCATCACACTCACCAGCAGTTTGACCTGAATGAGTTACTTATCCACCACACCTCAGTTTTCTCCTCTGCAAAATGAAATGACAAACATATCTATGCCCATGGGTTGTTGTGAGGTTTAAATGAGAACAATCCAGGGCCCAGCCCAGAGAAAGGTCTCCGTAAATGTTAGTTATTAATATCACCAGAGTTAGTGGTTGAGCAGGGCCCAAATTCAGGTTTCCCAAATTGCGGCTCTTTCTATATCATACCACATCATAGAACTTTCATCTTAATCCAGGCTGGAATCCCTTGCAGGGGTGAGTACTGGGCAAGAAAAAGGCTTTTCTGATAATATGGAGGATACTGTGACTTTACATAACTCTTGCCTATAAGGCGACCAACAGCATACACTGTAGTCAAAACTACGTATGGAAACTGTCAGGGATACCATCAGACAACCGTACCTTCCAAAAGGAAAATCTGTCTTTAATAAGACAGAACTGAGTAAGTCTATAACCACTTACGCCCCCCCTGACTTCTTGATCTGCATGTGCTTTTAGGCCAGATGGGGACGAATTGTTGCTGTGGATATGTGATTTAACTTGCCATACATAAAAAAGGCTTTGTAAATGTGGAATATAGTGCAAATCAGTGATTTTATTTTCTAAAATTATTTATTTTTATTTTTATTTTTAAAATTTCTTTTCAGTGTTCCAGAATTCATTGTTTATGCACCACGCCCAGTGCTCCATGCAATACGTGCCCTCCATAATACCCAGCACCAGGCTCACCCAACCTCCCACCCCTCTCCCCTTGAAAACCCTCAGTTTGTTTCTCAGAGTCCACAGTCTCTCATTGTTTGTCTCCCCCTCCTACTTCCCCCAACTCCCTTCTCCTCTCCATCTCCCAATGTCCTCTGTGTTATTCCTTATGGTCCACAAATAAGTGAAACCATATGATAATTGACTCTCTCTGCTTGACTTATTTCACTCAGCATAATCTCTTCCAGTCCCGTCCATGTTGCTACAAAAGTCTGGTATTCATCCTTTCTGACGGAGGCATAATACTCCATAGTGTATATGGACCACATCTTCCTTATCCATTCGTCCGTGGAAGGGCATCTTGGTTCTTCCCACAGTTTGGCGACTATGGCCATTGTTGCTATGAACATATTTTTATTTTAAAAACTTAAGAACACTTACATGTGTTCTGTGTGCCAGGTGTTACTCCAAGGACTTTACAAGAATTAATTAATTGAATGTACTCTCCACAGCAGTCCTTTAAAGTAGGTACTACTGGTATCCTAGCTTTATTCTAGGGGCACAAGGAGTTTGAGGAACTTAGCCTATATCATAGACGTGGTAAGTGGTGGTGCTGAGGTTTACCTAGGGCTTGTAATTTGGTCACGGAATCCATGCTCTGCTCTGATGCAGCTTTATTACCTCGGAAATTACCTTAGCCTAAAAGTGAAGAAACTTGAGTTCTGTGATCTATTCTCCTTTTTCACAAGATTTCATTCAATATAGTCCAGTCCAATGCAATGCAACCCAATGCAACCCCTTTCCATCAAATCCAATCCTGTTCAGCTTAATTCAGTTCAACTCAAGAAATACTCTTCTAGGTGGCTCAGTTGGTTGAGCATCTGACTCTTGATTTCTGCACAGGTCATGATCTCAGTGTGGTGAGATCAAGCCCCACATTGGGCTTCATGCTTGGGTGTGGAACCTAGTTAAGATTCTCTCTCTCCCTGTCCCTTAGCCCCTCCCCTGCTAGCCACTGGAGCACACACATGCACTCTCTCTCTTAAAAAAAAAAAAAAAAAAGCAAATAGTCCTCTGAATGTTGAGTTTGTGCTGGCAATCACTGCACTAAACATTGTGAGAGCTAACCCAGAAGAGTAGGACCCAAGGTACCTGAGTTTTGATGGCAACGGGTAAATCACATATAAAAAAATGATGATAAAATATAGAGTGAGTAAAGCAGTCCAGGCAAGAATGTCAAGTCTCAGGTAAGAATGTAAAAAATGGAACTGTGAGGGTCAGAATAAAGGTACTTTGCAAAATGTCTCCTGTCCGCTGGTCATTGAATAAAAGTGTCCCAGCCAGCAGGGCAGATAGAGGTCTTTTGGAACCACAGATTCTGGGTGAGGGAAGATATGAAAAAGAGATACTCTCAACCCCTAAAAAGTAAATGGTCTTCAGTTGGGTTTATACCTTCAACACTGGGACCATTGCCTTCTGTCTGGTTCCAGACATGTGGCCAGCAGCCTTTGGCTGCCATTTTAAGCTGAGATGAGTCATCTCAGTGGCCTGGTGTGTGTGATTTCTTGTTCTGCCTCTCCTACTAAGCATTCCTAGGGAAACCTGCATATTGGTGGGTTTGCTATCTTTTGACCATTAAAAGATTTAGTCTTTATAAAGCAGTTGGTACACTGTTTGGCCCACAATTGGTGGGCCAGGTACTACCATGAAGTGGCAAATACTACCATCATTATCCTAGATCTTTGTCACCTGATCATTTTTCTGTACCTCCCTCTGAGAAAGAGTTGGAATGGCCTCCCAGGCCTGATTGTGGATGACAACCATTTGTCTCTTTTAGGGAGTTCTATTTTTTTGTTCCGAGATGAAAAGTGGGACTAACCAGGCCAAGCATCACAGATCATGCTCCTACTTGTCCCGTGGTCACACGGCACAGAATATGAATATTCCCCATGGGTAAACAGTTCCCTTACACAACAATTTTGATGTTACACAATTAAAGTGGCTTACATGTTAAGATTTGAGGCAATGTGAAAGCACCTCATAATTAGCCGCTGTCTATTTAACCAGACAGCTCTAGCAAGTTAATTTGATGTCTGTTATGAGACTTAATAATTGTCAGTGATTTTTAAAAACAATTTACTGGTATAATCATTAACTACCCCTAGATTATCTTGTCAAATTGGTAATTAAATGCCTCAAAAATTCATTACAGAGTCAGTGTATTAATAGGAATGTAATTAAGTAATGTTTGCTTATGTAATCCAGAGTTTATTACCTGTACATTTATTTATCTTTTCTATACTTATTAAACCTTTCTGGGGGCCTTTTCAGAATCAATAGAAAAACCAAGAGTCAATAAATGTCTTATTAGATCCAAATGGGCCACTTAATTGAGAGACGTGAAATAAATATGGATTTTCCATGTCTGGGGAGTGGGAGGAGAGATTATTCCTACTTCACAGTATTATCGGTTGAGGAAAGAGAGTGCCATTTTTTCTCTATTCCATTTCTTCCTGTGTCCTTTCTTTCCCTCCCCACCTCATCTTCCCTTTCTTGTCCCTTCTTCTTTCTTTCCTCACTCTCTTCTTTTTTTTTCTTTCTTTTCTTCCATCCAACGTCTAAGTGTCTGCCTTGTAGGTGTCAGTCCTTGTGTAAGACACTGAGACTATATAAGGTCTCATTTGAGTCTAATGTAGCAAAGAAAAAAGACATAAATAATTTCAATGAAACGTGTTTAATGCCACCCCAGGGGTGTGTCCCAAGTGCTAAGGGAGCACGGAGGAAGGAGCAAGTAATTCTACGGTAGTCAGGGGAGCTTTCTCAGAGGAGGTGGCATGTGAGCTTGCCAGAGATCAGGATGTAGGAATTCTCCAGAGAGAAACAGTCCAAGAGAGGCATTCCAGGCAGACATGTGCAAAGATGTGGGGCCAGGGAGGAACATGGGCCACTGAGGAGCTAGACAGAAAGGGATGAGTTTTAAACTATGGAGTAGCATGATTGGAGCTATGCTTTTCAAAGGATGACTTTGGAGGATCGTGCTGGGCTTCTAGTAGCTCCCTTTTACATGGTTATGATGTCCAAGGCTTGCTTTGATGTCCTTGAGGCTTTAGGATATGCATTCAATCGCAGTCTAGTTGGTCTGTCCCTTCTACAGCCTCTCGTCCTGGTGGTGATCGATCGTCACATGCCCAGGATTTTACTGGTTGCATGGGATTCCGTTCTGCTGTCACTGTACAGATATTCATACATTCCAGAGTACATATTCAAAGCTTAATAAGTAAGATCACAACATATTTCAACATGGGCCTTCCCACAACAGGAATCCATAGTTCAGTTTGTTTATTCCCAGAAACTCTCTGACATACTCAGAATCAAGGAGAGTTTGTTGTTTGAACCACTCTGGCTAAAATTTAGAAGGGAAGGGCCCTTAAATTTAAATTAATACTTCTCAAACTTCAGCATAGACTTTAACCTTCTTATCCTTCATAACCACTGAGACTCCTAAGAGTCAGTTGTAATGATTGCTGCCCTTGATCAAGTGTCAAAGACTATCAAAGTAACTGCCTGCATGTTTCCTCTAGCTCTGAGGCTGGGTGCCTTTTGGTCAAGAGGGAAAAGTGGGAGAGAGAGAGAAAGTGAAAACAACAACAACAAAAAAAACATATTCTGGCATTTAAAAGGATATTGTTTGTACTGAGCTATGTAAAGTAAAAATGTGTTCAAAGTCTCTGAAGACTCTTTTTCTTGATGCTTGGAAATCAGTTTCACATCTTAAGCTCAGGCCCATGGAAAAATCTGCTTGGAGGGCTCTCCTTGGTCCCAGGAAATCAGCACAGTGCATATCTGATTACCCATATGCTCTGCAAGCACCAGGCCTCCCGAAGTGATATGTACTGTGAACAGTAGGGGTTTAAAATGATCACATTAGATCATGACATTAGACAAGGTCAGAGGGGATCAAAGTCAATGGCTAATTAATCCTGAGAGTACAAAATTCTCTAAACTCTGAGCTGAGAAGTATTTACAAACAAGTGACAAAAGACAGTCTATAAATACAAAGTGGCTTTATTTTTAAATATGAATGAATGGATGAATGAATGAAGTGGAAGCAGAACTTAAACATCTTCAGGTTTGTCCAAAGAGGGAATTCCATTTGTCAAAGCTTCTAGGCCAAGATACTAGGTGATGTTTTCTCAAGGCCGGATATTAGTGAAGCCTGGACCCCAGTCTGCTGACCTGGTTTGAAATTCCTGGTCTGCCATTGCTAAGTGGATGACTTGGGACCAGCACCTTTCTCTCTCAGGGCCTCAGTCTCCTCATGTGTAAAATGGGAATAACTGTCCCGGGCCCACCCACCTCACATCACTGTTGGGAGGATCAAATGAGATCACGAATGTAAAATACCTTGGAAACAGGCCATAAATCCCTGCAGAAACATGAAGGGGGGTGTAGTATTATGATTAGATATAAAAGGCTGTTAATATTTCAGAGCACAATATTCAGTATTCAAAGCACATGGTCAGAGTCAGGTGCTGCTAATGAAACCGACCTTGGCTCCGGGCACTGATAAAAAAATTGACAGATTTCTGTTCTCAGAGAGGGGTTGTTCTTCCCAGGTGCTCCCCTGTGGAGGCAGATATTGTCTCTGACTCTTGATCTGTCTGCATCCTCAGTTAGCCTGTGAGCTCTGGGACTGTAAAGATCCTGCCAACTGGGACCGTCTGGCACTACGGTAAATGTATAGGCGCTAGGGACAAGTACCTAGACCAGTCCTTCTAGCCCTGGCTTTGCCACTTACCCACTGTGTGACTTTGGGCAGATTACTGAACCTCTTCAGATCTTAGTTTTCTCATCTGTGACATGAAGATAGTAAATATTATCTTAGGGACATTAAAAGATTAAATGAGTTAGTACATGTCAAGTGCTTGACTTAAAACCTGGAATGTAAAAAGGGCTCAAGGAATTCTGGATATTCATTACTATTACTGCTCTTGTTCCTCCCTTCATATCTCCTCTGCCCAAAATAATATTTAGCATGTAACAGGTATTCAGTAAATGGGTAGGGAAAGAAAAAAAAAAAAGAAAGTCCCTATCTCGGCAGAGAGGTGTGCTGAGATTAATGAATCCTAAAGGTCAGAAAAAGAAGGAAATGAATTGAGTTCTGTGGGCTGATGGTTTCAGACTTTGGGGCTATTTCCACCCTTGATTTCCACTGGTAACAAGAACATTTCTATTCATGCTGGGAACCTGCAGTATTGGTATAGCACTTTAGAGGTGACAAATAGTTTTTAAGACCAGTGTCTTATTGGATTCCCACACCAACACTGCGGGGAAGGTATTATTATACTACCCACTTCACAGATAAGAACATTGAGGTTCAGGGTGGGGAAATTTCTTGCCCAACTGTCAAACTTCTGATAAATAGAACTGCTGAAATTAAGTCTTCATGGTTCTTTTCTCCCTCTGGGAAGAGACCCAAGGCTAACTCACCCAGGACTGGGTTTCTGATGGTAGCCATGGACAGTTTTATGCAGAAGGGCCTGGTTTGTCTCCCTGAGTGCAATAACCAAAATTAGGGGCGTAGCCTGGATATCTTACACTAATCTGGTAAGAATCTCTCACCTGACAGTGTAACTAAACCCTTGGGAAGCTTAGTAGTTCAGCTTGTACTTTGGTTTTGAATCCCAGTTTCCTTGGCGTATGAAATGTGCTTCACCATCATTGTGCTGGGTTTTCCCCTATGAGAGCGAAGCTGCCACAACCAGTCCCTGCTCTGAAAATGGAAACCAGAAGCCCTGGAGGTCTTTCAACCGAGGTCACTTAGGCAAAAGCAGACATAGAAGTGTAATTACACCATTACTCAACTTCATAGATCCTCCAGATTGCCTGAAGAGAAAAGCATTTCTCTTGATAAATCTGAAACCCCTGATAATTTCCTCTGAGGAATTACCAGCAGGTTGCAAAACCAGCATGGCTCTCCATTCCCCGACTTTTTCTCCAGTCCCGTTCTCTGCTCTCTCTCTGCCACATGTTGCATGCTGTTGATGGCCTTTCCTCAAATGTTTCTGGAGACCCACCATTATTCTGGTTCTTGTCTGATGATTCCATCCTGGCCTCCAGTTCTTTCACAGCCTTGCTACAGTGGGCACTTCCCCATGGCTAAGTCTATGTCCTCCATTTTCTCTTTTCTCCTTCGTTGTCTCCTCCCATCAGCTCTGGTGCCAGCTTTTAGGAGAGGCCCTGAGTATACAAAGATGAGCAAAATGTGGTATCTAACCTCAAGGAGCTGTTAGTCTGGTAGAGGGGGAAGAGATGTGAGCAAAGCCCTCTAATTCTAGGGAAGTGTGGTGCTTTGATATGGCTGTCTGGGTTTGAATGTGGGGAGGGGACAGTGAATGGTGCAGGGCAGAAAAGTCCCTGGGGGAGGAGTCTTCAGAGATGTTGTAGAAGATAAAGTGGTGCCCGTCATTCAGATAAGAAGAGAAAGGCCATCTGAGATGAGAGCGCAGCTTGTACAAAAGAACCAAGGGAAGAAACTTTGACTTTTATTTTTCAAATCAGGAAAACGCGGATAATAACAACTTGCAACATTAATGTGAGCATGGGTGATACTGACCATGGAGGGACAAGGGACATTGGCCAAGGGAAGGGACTGCGGTGAATCAAAATGCACATCACTGGAGGCATCACAATTCATTCAACAACTCATGGAGCTGGGAAATGAGTAGATAATGAATGAATGGCCAATAATAAATAACAAGGCCCTGTCCTTCTTTCTCTTGCTAGTCTCTCTTCCTTCCTTCCTTCCTCCCTCCCTCCCTCCCTCCCTTCCTTCCTTGCTCTCTCCCTCTCTCTCTCTCTCTTTCTTTCTTTCAAGAGGGATTGGACTAGAAGGTTTTTAAAAGGCTCTCTGAATCTAATATCCCAAGGTGCCTTAAAATACTCTAGGGAAGTTTAACAACAGTGCCATCCCTTCTCCTCCATACATCCTGGTAATACTGCCAAGCCTCAGCACTCTCACACCTCTGGACAAACAAACCATTTACTCTAAGGACCATCAATTTTACGGACAAACAAATGCTGCCTCATTAGGTATATTTCACCACTGCATGGACTGTCTGGCTTTGCGTTGTTCAACTTTACCCACAGGTTCAGCTCTTCTTCTGTTCTCGATTGTAAACTCCCCGGAACAAGGATGGGGGTCCCTGGACTTAAAGCAGGAACATAGGATACCAGTTCCAGCTCTGGAACGTACCAGCAACCAGAGCATAGCTTACTTAGTTAACCTCCATTTTCTCATGGATTAAATAGGGAGCACGATAATGGGCAGCTTTTGAATCTTTGCTGATATTTAAATGAGATAATGCATTTGATGCTACTTTGCAAAGTAGAAAGCATTATGAAGGTAGGAATCTTATATTACATTTGTATCTGCACCTGTATTAACCAGGACTCTCTTGATTACAACTACCAGAAACCCAACCCAAAGTAGACTAAATAATAGATCACATGCTGGGTACAAAACTGAATAATCAAGAAATGGGCAGAGGACATGAACAGACATTTCTGCAAAGAAGACATCCAGATGGCCAACAGACACATGAAAAAGTGCTCCACATCACTCGGCATCAGGGAAATACAAATTAAAACCACAATGAGATATCACCTCACACCAGTCAGAATGGCTAAAATTAACAAGTCAGGAAATGACAGATGCTGGCGAGGATG
>PISX010001675.1:0-121972 GCA_004024625.1 Mellivora capensis | reverse complement strand
CCAGACAGAAAGTGTCCTGGCAGCCAGGGCTCTGCCCAGTGGGGAGGGATCTATTCTCAGCTTGACCTCAGCCATGGAGTTGTTCTTTGAGTTGAAGGGATTGGAACAAAACCCCCACACCTGTTTCATCCCCACCCATAGGATAGGAACAAGCACACTCAATTTCAATAAAGGCAACCTTCAGGGTCAGCCATACAGATACAGTAAATCATTCTGTGATTAATGGGGTATATTGAAAGAACAGATTTCTGTTTAAAACATAAAGGCAATACTTCAAGTGGAAATTGTGAAAAGTCATGGACAGACAGTGAAGATAAGGGCCTGGTGTTTGGAGGCAAATCTTGCCCTAAAACCATTTGACAGTTATGGCTGTTCTGAGCAGAGGGAATGAAACAGGAAGAAAGGAAGTCGACATTGAGTAGATACTTCATGCCAGGCATTTTGCAGATATTATCCTGGGGTCCACTCTGATAATGTGGGTTCCACCAAGCTGACTTAAGCTCCCCAGTCTTAGTTACAGGGCCTCAAAGAGCAAACAAAGTAGCAAAACAAGCAGGTAGCCTCAAAACAGCTAAATGAGAGGATAAATTGGCCCAGAAAGATGTTTTAAAATTTTTTCCAGTATTGATAATTGAATTACAGATTTATGTTTGGTTATAATCTTGCTATCGATAAGAAAACGTTTGGTTACAATTTTGCTGTTAGGAGGCCAGTTTGCACTTGTTCAATCAAACACAGAAAGAACAGCAAAGCAAAGTATCACTAGACTCTTGAAAGAATGGGTGACAGTTTTCCTAAGAATAAATTTTATCCTTATTAATTCTCCTGAAGTTTATCAGAAAATTGCTTAGTGGGGCACCTGAGTGACTCAGTCAATTAACCATCTGACTCTTAATTTCGGCTCAGATCAGGATCTCGGGGTCCTGAGATGGAGCCTGCTTGGGGTTCTTCTCTTTCTCCCTCTCCCCCTCTCCTGCCGTGTGTGTGTGTGTGTGTGTGTGTGTGTGTGTGTGTGTTCTCTCTCACATGTGGTCTCTCTCAAACAAAAAAGAAGAAAAATTGCTTAGTATTTTATTAGCCATGTCAGTATTTTTCCAAAGGGAATCATGAATTGCATTGCATTAAAAAATTCTGTTCCGGGGAGGATTGGGGAAATTTTTCTTTGGCTAAGGATTTTCACCTGTTTCCTTAATGGAGAAAAAGGAAGAAATCTGAAAGTGGACTCCACACAATATAATGCACAGTTTGCAGTAAAACAGTTAAAAGAACTTTTCCCCAAGAATTGCATTAAGTCATTTTCTCTTAGTGGGAAGGGTTTAGGAGAGTACACCTATCAGTCAGGGTTCAACTTGTCAGAGAAAATTGTGATATTGTGATTTATAATAATAAATCTATAGTTGGTCTTATTCTGAGGTTCCTGGCTCATAGCTCCTCAAACCCTTGAAATTTCCTGTGATAGAGAATGATCAGAGATGTCTTTTGTTATGTTAATGCAGTAACTTAATGACCCCACCTGAGGACTGGGGCTTGTTGGTAGGAGAACCAACCTTTTGATTAAAGAGCTAGGACATGCCAGGGCACCTGGGTGGCTCAGTCGATTACGAGGTTGCTTTCTACTCAGGTCATGATCCAGAGTCCTGGGATCGAGTCCTGCGATTGAGTCCTGCATCCAGCGTGATGCTCAGCAGAGGGTCTGTTTCTCCCTCTGCCCCTCCCCCAACTTGTGCATGTATCTGCGTGCTTTCTCTCTCTCTCTCTCTCTCTCTCTCAAATAAGTAAGTAAATAACATTTTTTAAAAGAGAAAAAGACCTGGAACTTCCAGGCCCACCCAGAGATGAGAGAGGAGCTAGAGATTGATTGAGTTCAATCCTCAGTGGTCAGTGGTTTAATCAACTATGTCTATGTAATGGACCTTCTGTAAAACTCCATAAGGATGGAGTTTAGAGAGTTTCTGGTTTGGTGAATGCAGGGAGGTACTGGAGAGGGCATGAACACTCTCTGCCCTTTCCCCATACAACTCTTTCATCTGGCTGTTCCTGAGTTTTATCCTTCTGTAATAAACACAAATGATTGGGTAAGTAAAATATTTCTGTGAGTTCTCTAGTGAGCTGCTCTAGTAAATTAATGGAACCCAAGGAGGGAGTCATGGGAACCTCTGATTTCTAGCCAGTTGGTCAGAAGCACGGGTAACAGCAGCCTGGGTTTGTGACTGGCATCTGAAGTGGGAAGGGCGGTGCATTCTTCTTGGACTGAACCCTGAACCTATAGAATCTGATGCTCTCTCCAGGTGTCAGATAGAGTCAGAATTGAACTGAACTTTTTAGACATCCTGCTGGCATCCAAAAATGGCTTGGTTTGTGTGAGAAGTCCCAACCATACATTGAAATTGGGTCCAGGAACCCACAAGAAGGTGAAAGGGGTTTGTGGCACCTCATAATGTGTCTTCAGTAGGGCAGTTTCTATCCAGGTAGGCTACCAGCTCCATCAGAGCATATGTGAGATGTCCAGCACTTAAAGTGAACTCAGATCTACATTTTGTTCTTTATTTCCTGTATACTACTCTCTACTCTTATTCCTTTCCTTCCTCCCCTTAAGAGCTAGGCTTCTTTAGCATAGTATTTCAGAACTGAAGAGGTTCTCCCTAGTCCCAACAACCTTTGTAACCTACTAGCATTTACCTCAAAGATATTTAAAATAATACAAAGAGCTCTAAAACAAGACAAAACAAACGAAAAAAAAAAAAAAAAGTCCTAAATTCCTCTTTTCAAGGGGGCCCCTGGCTGGCTCAGTTGGTACAGCATAGGACTCTTGGTCTGGGGATTGTGAGTTCAAGCCCCATGTTGGGTGTAAAGATTACTTAAAAAATAAAATCTTTTAAAAAAATAAATAAATTCCTCGTTTAGAAATCAGATTAAAATGCAAGTAACTAGGACCAAGACCACACAGTGTTGATGAGTTTTTTTCACCAAACAAATATTTCAGATCTTTTTCTTTTTAATTTGAGAAGGGCTCAAACAAACAAACAAAACAAAAAACCACTACCAATAACAAAAACAAAAACAAAACACAAACAACAACAACAAAACATGTACCTGAATTTATAGGGTTAAAGAGGAATGACTTATAATTGGGCCTGGCTATAAACTACACTTGCTTATAGAACTTCTCTAAACTCCAGTTTCCTGCAAAATGGAGCTAAGAATATCGTTCACTAGGCTGACAAATGATTCAGAACTTAGCCTGGAGCCTTGGATACAATGTTGTATCAGTTAGCTATTGATATATAACAAAGATGTCCCAAATTCAGTGACATGACAGAAGTGAGCTTCAGTCTCATCCGCATAGGTCTAGATTTGACTAAGGAGATAACTTCAGGCCGCCATTGTGCAGGGAAGCTGAACAGGCTCTGATGCACATGTCTCCCTTTTCTTGGCACCAGTGCCCCCCCAGGGCGTGTTCTAATGACAATGACAGAAGCACAGTCACTCAAGCAGGATTCAAGCATTTGCTTATGTAATCTTCACTAATATCCCGTTGGCCAAAGTAAATCACACGGCCAAGCTCAGCACCAAGAAGCTGTGGGAGGCAAGGAAAAAGTGTTTTTCTTTTCTTTCTTTTTTTTTTTTTTTGTTTCCAGTCAACTCTCTGTTTATATTAATTTATATCCTTCCCATATGAAAGCACATTCATCCCTATCCCAAGACCCTCTAGAAGTGCCCTCTAATCACAGCATCAGATTCAAAGTCCAGAGACTTGTGACCTACATCAGATCTAAAAGTAGCTTTTCTTGTTCCAGAGGTCTTTTCATTAAATCTGCCCAGTGCACATCTAACATACAAACGCAGAACACGGAAGGGAGAAGTAATAACTCCCTTTAGAAAAGTAACAGTTTTCCTGCACTGATTCCTGCCTGAGGAAAGCAGGTCCCAGGAACTTTTTATGCCTGAAATGATTTCATTCTCTTAGTTCAGGCCGGCAGTGCTTTCCCCAATGTGGTTCTTTTCAAAAACATTCTAAGTTCCAAACATTGTGGCACAAAATATATGACACCCGTAATTCTTTTGGAGACATGCCTCGCTCTGTCTCTCGAGACTCAATTACAGATAGTTTGGCAGTTTCAGGCATCTATAGACCAAAATCTTAATCTTTGTAGGAACTCTTTTGTCCATGTAAGAGGATCTAGTACACACCTTAATCATTTCAGTCAGGAGTCTCAGTAAAGGGCCTTATAACCACAGTCTTCAATTCATCTTTACCCTGAGGCAGTAGCTTACTAGAAGTACCCTGAATTTGTTATTTTCCTTGACACTATGTCATCATGGCTGTATGGTTTTGGTGAGAAATGGTTTCGTTTTCTACTTCCACTCCCACTGACGTGTATTTTTTTAAATGTATTTATTAAACAGAACCTGATTTTTCTGTGAGAGTAAGGGATGACCACCCATACCATCATTCTTCAAAAAGTATTTGGAAGTGCATGGAGCCCTTCAGATGCAGACTTTGGTCCTATAAATGAATTGTAAGACTATGATTCCCTCTGATAACACAGGGAATTTACAAAGAATCCAAGAGATTCAGCAACAGGAGCAAAATTAATGATCGCACTTCAGGCACGTGATGAGTTCTTGGTGCTGGTCTTCACAGTGCAATGAGAGACCTAATAAAGAGTTTCAGAAGATATTCATGGACTAATTCACTGTAAGAGAGTGAGCATTACTGATGAATGAGAACAACCATCAGTGATTATACCTGGAACCTCGGTGTGAGGAGAGCAATTAGCAGCCACTCAATTAAAAAATCTGAAGGAAATGAATGTTCATAATGGATGCCATACAATTATGTGAAACTATACCTTCTCACAGTATCAGTAGGGACTAGAAAATTACTCAGTATCATCAGTAGACCTTTCTGGATTGGCATATAGAACTGTGAATTAAAAAGTTAAATAGAATTACCTGAAATCATGCTTTTGACCCTGTCTTTGACATTCCTGGTCCACAAAAGTGGCTTCTGATTTCCTCTCGAGTGTGATGAAAAGCCTAATCATAGATACTCCACACACTAGCCCCATATGACTACAGGCCATTCCCTGAATACATTTTTGATTCTTTCTCAATTCTCTGTGGCCTCCTTTAGCCCTTCATTATCTCTGACCTGAATATGACTGCTGTACTATTCCACAGGCCTTAGTTCCTATTCCCTTGTCTTTCAAAGTCTTGTTTCAATGCCATCTCCTCCCTAAGCCCTTCCTAATTACATTGTTCAGAATTATCACCATTACATGGTGCTCTGTTTATCCCTCATTTGGGGATAATTACCATGTAATACATTTTACTATAGTCTGATATACTGAAGTCTGTTGCCCATATTGGACAATAAGCTGCCTGAGGTAACATATGGGCTTTCTTCCATTTTGTCCCTTACACATGATATTCATTGTTCTAAACTCTATTCTATGCAAAACTACTAACATGTGAATCATTTTCTAAATGATCCTAACTTACCCATATACTCAGACCCAAGTTAGACAAATATATGTGTCAACCTGTTAACCTGAGACCTTTATTTTCCTAATCCAGAGTTCTACCATCAATCCTATTATCTTTAAGCCCTTCAGAACAATCTTCCTATATAATTTCAAGCCAAATACTCCAATTAGAATACTGCTAGCAATAGTAGTCAAAGGGACTCTGAAGTATGCACTAGATTATTATAAAAATACATAACTATGGATATGCTCATATGTGTCTATGTAGGTAGAAGATTCAAAAATTCTGAGGCTAGCTACAGATGGCTGACAAATATATCTGAGTAGAAAAAGCATAAAAACTTATTTATGAAACTAATTAAAGAAAAGCTATTCCTGAATGCTTATTTGACTGCTGTATGGCATCTTGTAGATATATCTTATGAAGCCAAAGATGATAAGACGGGCTTGGAAATCACCAAATGTAGGTATTAACTGAGCATGCATTTTCTTTGTAAAGCTCAGGTAAGATGAACAAAACGTCTTCTAAAAAAAAAATGCACGTGAAAACTGTAGTTGGAGGCTCCAGTTTATTACTCCATATTTTCTATCTGACCACCCAAAAATGCAAGCAACACTTAATAGTTGAACAGAATTTTCAAGATGCTATTTGTGATGATCTCAGCTGGGGAGGTGAGAAAAGGTGGGATCAGTCTAATCATGGTGAAGAATCCTCCAAAGAATTGATGTAATTGTCTCCCCAAAGATGGAAAGGGAAAACCATATTAGTCATATTTAGTTCTGGATATTGAGTTCATTTTTGTTTAAAATTTATGGTGAATGTGAGATATGTTTGAAATGATGAGCACAACCTAGCCATAAAAAATGATGAGTACAATGATCTCCCTGATATGAGGAAGTGGAGATGCAACATGGGGGCTTGGGGGGTAGGAAAAGAATAAAAGAAACAAGATGGGATCGGGAGGGAGACAAACCATAAGTGACTCTTAATCTCACAAAACAAACTGAGGGTTGCTGGGGGGAGGGGGTTCAGGGGAGGGGGGGGGGTTAATGGACATTGGGGAGGGTATGTGCTATGGTGAGTGCTGTGAAGTGTGTAAACCTGGCGATTCACAGACATGTACCCCTGGGGATAAAAATACATTATATGTCTATAAAAAAATAAAAAATTTTTAAAAAATGATGAGTACAAGGGGCCTAAATTTTACTGCACTTGATCCTCCTGAGTAAGAGCAATCAGTTAAGCCCCCACTTGTGTAAGTAGTTCTTCAGGGTACATGAATCACTGAGGGGAAACCTCACATCTCCAATATTCTGAACCTGGAAGGGGGAGCCTTTCAGGTCACGGAATGATTTAAATTGCATATAACAACTGACGTGCTATACGCCTGTGCCTAGAAGTCCAGCTCTGCTGTTCTGTGCCCTTCTGTTTGCTTCATGAATAGGATCCTGGGAAGGGGAGCTACCGTTACCCAGTCTCAGTCATGGAGGTGCTGTTAAGCCTGCATCCTTCACCAGTCTCATGACCTTCAGTGAAAATTTTCCCAGATGTAACAGGGGTCAGGGGAGCTGGGTGAGGGTGGGCAGTTGCTGCCAAAATTTCCACTTGGTCGCTTGCTGCTTAGCAAGTAAGTCTCTATGCTTTTTTCATTTTTTTTGAGTGCCTGGAGTTGGATACCCAATTCTAATGTTAGATCTGAGTTAGGGAAAAGCCACGGGAAACTTTCTGGCTAGCTTAAAGAGGGTATTCCTCGCAATAATGATCTTAATGAAGGTGGTTTAGGTGTATGTTGTCAGTTGGTATAACTGCGAATTTTATTTTAATTTTTTTAAAGAATTTATTTATTTATTTGACAGAGAGAGATCACAAGTAGGCAGAGAGGCAGGCAGGGAGAGAGAGGAGGAAGCAGGCTCCCTGCCGAGCAGAGAGCCCGATGCGGGACTCCATCCCAGGACCCTGAGATCATGACCTGAGCCGAAGGCAGAGGCTTAACCCACTGAGCCACCCAGGCGCCCAAACTGCGAATTTTAAATCCATTTTCCCTTTCCTTGTTGTTCAAGTGTCTCTCATTGCTTTTAAGTTAATAATCTGACATCTTCCTTTACCTCTCTGCTCTGTATTCATTTTATCATAGATTTCTCCCAGAGAAACCTACCCAGTGCCTGAATGATTCTAAATCCTGGTGCAATATCCCAAATTCCTTGATACATTAACAATTTTTTTTTATTCCTACTGTTTATTCCTCAGGATGGGGGACTGTTGTTTTCCCTTTCTTTGATCATTCTAAAGTTCAGTAGTGTTCTCCATCTACCCCTCACCCAAAGGATAGAACTATCAAATGGGTTCCTTATGTGCATTCTGCCCACACCCATACTACCTCCAAACCCTACTGGTTCTATTTCAGGAAAATATCGATTTCCCTTCCCTCATGGCCACCACTCCACACTTTTCCATATCCTCTGACTCCTCCTCCTAACTCTTCTCACTAATTCCAACAGAATTGTTTCAATCCATATGCCACCCACTATTGCTATTGTTAAAATACAGACATAATTATGTTATTCTATGATTTTAACGCTTTTGATTTTCCCATTTCTTCAAAACAAAATTGAGAATATTTTGTATAGTAGGAAAAGCTATTCATAACTTGACTCTATCTTTACACCATTTCTTTCTACTTTTCTGCATGTGCCCTTATCTCTAGTCACCTGTACTTACTCCCAGTTTTCAAAAATATAACTTGCTTTTGTTCAAGCTGTTTCTGCTTCTGAAATACCCTATGGCTACTCAAAGCACCTCCATTCCCTAGATGTATGTATTGAATTAATATCCACCCTTCTAGACCCTCCTATCACAGGATAAATGTTTTCCCAGGAAGCATTCACAGTGTACTTTGCATTCTCTTTGTTGTGTGTTAGTGTCTTGCAATTAATTTGAAGGACAATGTGTTCTAAATGCAAACTTGTGTTAGTGCAATATAAAGTGACTATTGTTTAATCAAATTTTGGATTCCCTGTACTAGGTAAATAGCAATAAGAATGGGACCAAAATATTTCTAAAGACACCTTTAGGAACAAATATTTATTCAGTTAGTCTGTGTTTAATTAAGAACTTGATGTACCATGTGGTTTTGTTTCTGTTTTGTTTTAAAGATCTATTTTAGAGAGAGAGACAGAGAGCATATGGGTGGGAGGGGCAGAGGGAGAGGTGGAGAATCTCAAGCAGACTCCACGCTGAGCATGGAGCCTGATGCAGGACTCAATCACATGACCATGAGACCATGACCTGAGCCATAACCAAGACCCAGATGCTTTTTTTTTTAAGTTTTTTTGTTTTGTTTTGTTTTGTTTTGTTTTATAAGAGAGAGAGAGCACAAGGAGGGGAGGCATAGGGAGAGGGAGAAGCAGGCTCCCTGCTGAGGAGCTCAATCTCATGACCCTGGGAAGTGGGGCTCGATTTCATGACCCTGGGATCGTGACCTGGGTTGGAGGCAATCACTTAACTGACTAAGCCATCCAGGTGCCTCCAAGAGCCAGACACTTAACAGACTGTTCCACCCCTGTGCTCTCAAGTGTTTTGTAGTAGGCTGAGAATACACAGATGAACAAGACAAAGTCTCTA
Source organism: Mellivora capensis (assembly GCA_004024625.1). Lineage (NCBI taxonomy): Eukaryota > Metazoa > Chordata > Mammalia > Carnivora > Mustelidae > Mellivora > Mellivora capensis. The sequence continues at coordinate 112,861 of PISX010001675.1, read as the reverse complement.
TCCTTATGAGGTTAACATTCTGAGGAGGGGTTTTGGGGTGGAGACAATTAAAAAAAGTAATCACAATATCAGGTAATGAGAGAGATTTTTTAAAAGAATAGAACAGTGTAATAGGAGAGTGATAGAACATCCAGCAAAGGGTTTTTGAGTGCTAACATAGGAGAAGAGACCTGAATCAAGTGGGAGCTCTCACCTAAGCTCCAGGGAAGCATAAGTGCAAAGGCCCTGTGGCAGGAATGGGCTTCCTGTGTTCAGGTACAAATAAGCAGACCCATGCATATGGAGTGAAGTGAGTGAGGGGAGAGTGATATTAGAGGAGGCAGGAGGTGAAGGCTAGAGGAAATATCTTGAAGGACTGTGTAAAGGGTGATGGATGAAATGACTGTACTGGGATTTTTCAGAGTACTGGAGGAGCTGGGGACTCAACACTGTTTCAGACTTACACTTCCACACCTTTCCAAAGGGAATCCACAGTGATTCCCAAGAAGAGCATCTCCCAGTATTTAGTTCTTTTTCTGCCTCAGAGGTTCATGGACCAACTAGGCCTCTGGAATGAGGGGTGGAGGAAGTAAACAGAACCTCTGCCAGCCTTCCCATTTGACCAAAGCTTGCTAATAGCTACGCTGGGTTGTTTTTTTGTTTTTGTTTTTGTTTTTTTAGCCTAAAACTGTTCTAAAATGCTATAATGTCAGGGTCACCTGGAAAGCTTGTTAAAAATATAAATTTCCATGTTCCTCAGCATTCACAGATACAAAATATATGGCTTATGCATATCTGGTGGAAGAAGGCAATATTTTCATTCTCATCTTCTGTTGGTACAAATAAGGAGCCCTCTAAGGTACCATGACTATATATTAGAAGTTGCCAATGGCAGCTATTTTCTTAGTGATGATAGAATTTATTTCCTATGCTTTTAAGTATATTAAGGGCTCTTGTGATAATAAACTCTTAGAAGTGGCTTTGTTCAAAAGTTTCCAGCCATATGTATTCGTGTACCTATTTTCTATTTCGCCCGAGTCTCATGGAACTCTGTCTTTTCTGGTCCAGCTGGCCCAGAGATAAGGAGGTGTTTGGAAGACTGGTGTGATGGGACCCAGGGCTGAGGTTAAGCGAAAAGGGCAGTGTTTCCCCGAGATGCAAGACTCTTTTTTGTTACAGTTGCCTTCCTCTTGTCATCTGCATCTGTTAGAGTGGTCAACCCCAGCGGCAGACAAGAAGTAAATCTGAGAGTAACAGATCTGTTCTTGAGCAACTGATCTTGCATAACAAGACTGCCACAAGCTGTCAGTTCTCTATGTCCCCAGGCTCTCGACCTCCGCACTCTCTCCCGCGCTGCAAGCCTGCTGACCTGTCAGCCTACACCTAAAAGAATAATGCTGGCTTGCTGTCTGGCTCAGGGTTTTCCATGAAATGCCACAATTTGAGACAGGGAATTGATGTTTCAAATGCATTTCTTTCCCTAACTTGTTGAGGTGGATCTGGTCGGATAAGTGGGAAATACTAGTATTTTAAGCTTAAAAGTGCAGTTAGAAATATAGGTACCACCCTGCCACAAGCACCACGATGACATGAAATGGGAAATTTTGATTAAGAACAAAAATGATGGAAAATCTTTACTACAGAAGGAGTGGTCCCATTTGTTTCCCATGTGAATGGTCCAGCAATTTCAAAATCTGAGATACTCCAACTAGTTAACCCGTGACCAGTAAGATTTCACATGCTCATCTAATCAGAAAAAGCCTTTGGGCTTTTTCCTGCAGCTTTGCTTATTTGCTTTTGTTTATATGTAATGATGAAATAATCTTTGATTCATTCCACTCTGTGACAGTTTCATAAGGTGTTAAGGCAATGATTTACTTTCAAAGTCAGTGTAGTTATCCTAGAACAATGAAGAAATTATCTGTCACAATTTCAAGCATTGATCTTTCAAACCTAATTTTAAATATTTGTTTTTTATCAATTCCTTTCTCTGTATTAAAACACATTTATTTGTCAGAATAAAACTAATAAGGATACTTTTATTTATAAGACATTTGAAAAAATAGAAAAAGAACAAGTCTTTAGTAGATCAGTTTATCCAATGACATTTTTTGTCCCTTGCCTTGAGGATATAACCACCCAGATAAACATATGAGGGAGAGGTTTGGGTCTAGGCATTCACTTACTCTTCCCCTAAAACTCATTTGTTTGCAGAGACCATTTTTTTTTAAGAGAATTTATTTTTTTTTAATTTATTTATTTGTCAGAGAGAAAGGGAGAGAGAGAGAGAGAGAGAGAGAACACAGGCAGACAGAGTGGCAGGCAGAGACCGAGCAAGGAGCCCGATGTGGGACTCGATCCCAGGACGCTGGGATCATGACCTGAGCCAAAGGCAGCCGCTTAACTGAGCCACCCAGGCGTCCCTGCAGAGATCATTTTTTATACACATCTGTCTTTTTTTTTTTTTTAAAAAAAAGGAGTTTTCTTTTCTGTTTTTTTTTTTTTATATTTTTATTCATTTATTTGTGAGAGAGAGGCAGGCAGAGGGAGAAACAGGCTTCTCATTGAGCAAGGAGGCCAACTCGGATCGTGACTCAGGCTGAAGGCAGACTCTTAACCAACTGAGCCACACAGCTGTCCCTGGAATTTTATTAATTTGATTGATCTTTATGGCAACAAAGACAGAAGGAAGATAAAACATTTATACAGAATGCTGTAAAAATACAAAGAAACAAAACGAAAATACTTGGGGGGAAAGGGTACTCTGCCATGGCCAATAGCACAAGAGACATTAAGTGTGAATTTGAATGTCTTTCCTGATTTCATGCTAGTGCATATGCAAAACTTACACGGGGAAGACTCGAAAGCCTTCTAGAAATTAAGAAAGAGTTCACATTCTAGAGGGCCCTAAATATCAAACTATAGAAAAAAATTGTTAAGTAGCTCCCTGGCTCCACCTTACTTTATTCATGAGACATCTATTCCAAGAGCCCCAGTGATGCCTAAAACCATAGATATTTAAAAACCTTATATAGGCCATGTGATTTTCCTGAATACACATACCTATGTATATTTTACCTATGGTAAAGTTGCATTGATAAATTAGGCATGGCAAGAAATTAGCAATAACTAATAACAAAATAAATAGTTATAACAATATACTCTGATAAAAGTTATGTAACAGTTCTCTCTCAAAATATTATACTGTGTTCACCCTCCATTTTGTGATGATGTGAGGTGATAAAATGCCGATGTGGTGACACAAAGTGAGATGAATCATGTAGGCATTGTGACATAGCATTAGGCTACTACTAACCTTCTATGTCAAAAGGAGGGTCATCTGCTTCTGGACCATGGTTGACCAAGGGTAACTGAAGCCATGTTAAGGAGGGACCACTGTGCTACTGTCTACAACTTTTCTTCTCTTTATTTTTAATTCCATTATTTTAGTTGAGCATAATCCTAGATTTACCTGCCGTATTCCTTTTGCTCTCCCTTTATACTATTGCTAAAGTAAATCTGGGTAGTGTTCATTAAAACAGGCAGACAAACAAGAATAACTAAAGAATATATACATATTTACTCTGTTCAGTTTAATCTGCAGGATCTATGTATCTTTCAGTATGTAAGCAACATACACAGGTCCGTTGTTTTTCCATGTGGCTTACTCACTGTGGTATATTTAAAAATAAATGGAATTGACAAGTGTGCAAGAGGTTAGAAGGAAAAATCTAGTTGTCTTTAAGAATGTCAAGAGCTGGGACACCTGGGTGGCTCAGTTGGTTAAGCAGCTGCCTTTGGCTCAGGTCATGATCCCAGCATCCTGGGATTGAGTCCCACATCGGGCTCCTTGCTCAGCAGGGAGCCTGTTTCTCCCTCTGCCTCTGCCTGCCACTCTGTCTGCCTGTGCTCGCTCGCTCTCTCTCTCTCCTTCTCTCTCTGACAAATAAATAAATTTTTAAAAAATTAAAAAAAAAAGAATGTCAAGAGCTGTCTTGTTTATTTGATAGCTGCTACCTCTTTCTTCAAAATTTCCCAAGTTTTTGTAAGCAATTCAAATCTGTTTCTTGTACAACATTCAGAAGGAACATTTTTTTCTCAATGAACACATTAGGAAAAAATACTTGAGGACCCTGATTTTTGTTGCAATGTTAATTGGAGAAACAGAGAACCTCTCAAGAATGAAAGCAGGATGAGCTTCATAAATGGACAGTCACAAAATTCTGTCATGTTTTATGTTCACCCAAGACTATTGTTCCCACTGTTCGCTTGTTATTTTAGAACATTGTACAGTTTGTCCTCAGAAAAGCTTAGGATGATGTGTAAATCTAAAGGACAGATTCCCTCAGCTGCTCAGAAGCTGAAGTGGGCAAGTGTTTTCCAGTTACAAACATCTGTGTGTGGGTGTTTCCTGTGGTGATTCTACTTTGGATCCACTCCATTGCAGTTAACTTGCTCTATTATAATTTGTGTGTCCTATATTTACTTCTTTAACTAGATTATGAACTCTAAGAATATGCACTTTCAACTTTAGAGCCCCAGTGTCTAGCAGGGCCTCCTACGTAGAAAGTGCTTGACGATGCCTATGGAGCAGAACATGGTCAGCGTCGTAAAATGGACATTTAAGCAGGAAAGTTCAGTTTAGCCAATTATGAATAGGCTTCATGCACAGATTTTCTTTACAAGTAATAACAAACCGTGGGTGATGTCTCAGGGTGTGGTGGCCTCTCAGCTCAAATTCCTACCGCGAACTGAAGACCCTCTTCCCCTCAAACTGGCTCTCCTCACTTGCAAGCTTTACAAGGGAAAGAAAATTAAGGACTCCAACCCCCAACTTCTTGGGAGTTCACTGTTGCTGAAATAGCTATGAGTTTGTTCCAGCCGGCATTGTCAGTAGCCTCACACCTAAACAGAGTCACAAGGAGTAACAGAAAGTAAACAGTGCGTTCCTCTTCGTTGATGACTGTCGTCAATGATTTTTTCCTACCATTTCTAGATTTTTTTTGTAATTTTGCACATTTTTATTCAATTTCTCTTTCCCCCATTTCTTGACATACTTTGCAGTTGCTAGAAGTCATATTGAAAGAGAAAAGGAAGAGGAAAAACCCCATTGGGGAGGGATGTGTAAAACATAAGATCACACAACAAGGATGCACCTGGATTAGTTATTTGGGTCCCCCACCTATCTTGAGGCAGGCTATGTTCACAAAAATCCTGAAAGCCAATTATACTCCCCCCTTCTTTTTTTTTTTTTAAGTATCTTTAAAGTTTTCATTAGTATAAGATCCTGGTGATTGAGATACATATATATCTAGATAGATATATCTATATATATATTTTTAACCTTGTACAACAGTATCTAACTTTGACCCCTCAGGCACATTTTCCAGAAGAATGATTTTTCAGAGTTTTCATTCCTTTGCAGAAATGTTCTAGACATATACATATGCATACTTGTTTTTCAGGTGGAATCAAACTCCACACACTGGTCTACAGCTGGCTTTTTCAAGGCACACTACTCATTTGATGCTGAGTAATATTTCATCATGAAGTTGCACTATGATTTGTTTAATTAAATCCCTTCTTGACCAACATTTAGATCAATTCCAATTTTTTACCTCTGAAGGGTGCTTCTGTGATTATCCTTCCATCTATCTTGGTATATTTGTATGGATATATATGTAGGGAAATTTCCTTAGTAATGAAATTACAGGATCAAAGGAAATTTCATATTTTAAATTTTGCTAGGTCTCTAAACTGCCTCCCAAAGGTGTCCCAATTGACTTTGCCACCAACAAGCTATGTGAACGTACCTCCCACCCTGTCTCATCAAGCTTCCTCCCTTTGTTTATTCAATTATGGTAAAATTGACATATAATATTTTATTAGTTTCAGGATTACAACAAATGATTTGGTATTTGTATACACTGCAAAATAATCACCATAATAAGTCTAGTTAACATCTCCCACATACATAGTTACAGTTCTTTTTCTTGTGATGAGAACTTTTAGGATCTGTCTTAACAACTTTCAAATATACAATACAGTATTAACTATGGTTATTATGCTGTACATCATATGCCCAGGATTTATTTATAATTGGAAGTTTATACTTTTTGACTCCCTTCACGCATTTTGCCCTCCCCCTTCCTCGGCCTTTGGCAACTTCTCTGTATTTGGTTTTGTTTGTTTTTGGAGTCCACATATACATGAGCATGAGTACATCTATTTGTCTTTTTCTGTCTGAGGTATTTTATTTAGTACCCATCCATGTCATAAGTGGTGCCTCAAAAAAGAAATCCCAGGTGCATTTTATCATTAGCTCAGAATCATTTAAAATATTATAATGACAGATTATTTGTAAAAAATATAGTAATAGCAGGAGAGACAGAAGATAAAGCTTAGTCTTCACACATGCTATATGACTATAGTTTGTGTTACTTTTATTACATTAGTTTTGTAACAACAAAAGTCAAACACATGCTATAGCACAATGTAGAAGGATAGGAACATAATCAATGTATGTATAAATTCCAATTTGCTCTGTCTCTGAGTCTCCTGCTTGCTGAGATAAAGGAGGCAGGCTGTTGGCTTCAGCCAGAAAAGAAAACAAAGCCTATTACCCACAATTCCTTGCAACTTCTCTGCTCGATGATGTACCAATGACAATACAATAAATCTGCTTGTTCGTGAGAGCCTGACGTAGCCCAGTTAGGAAGGTAGCACTCAGCAGCCTGTATCATCATATATCACCTGGAGGTGCTGCTGGCCATGCTCTCGAGAGTGACGCTGCTTTGATTTTTCTCCTTTTTGTCACTGATTCCTCCAGACATCACTGTCTCATTGAATGTAGCTGATTCCTGGCCATATTTCCCCTCTTCTTGCCGCCGCCTATTATTTCTACTCAGATAAATCTTCGCACTTTGGCAGAAAGGGTTGAATATACAGCCTCTTCCCCTTGCAGTTATCAAAACTTGCACGGAGATAAGCCAACCAACAAAGGGTGAATGAGAGCAAAGGGACTGGCTCTTACCATGATTATATTTCATAGTTGAGGGGTATCTACACTTGATGCTGTAATCCATAAAAATAGCGCACATTTAGGAAGATCTGACCACAAGATGGGCACCATCACAACACATGTAACGGGCTAAGGGTACTGAACCACAAGACCCAACCAGGTATACTCCAGAATCTAGCATTGCTTATTTGCAACCCAAATCTCACAGATCTTGCCCATGTGAGGGAACAAATGGGACTTACACTATCTAAGTTAACGCTAACTTCAGTGGCACTAACTCCATCTTCTTAGGCAGTCCGCTATAAAGTCTGGCCTAATTTCCATGGAATCACTCTGCATACACACCTACATACTTTCCCATTCCAGTCGAGTTATGCTGCAGCATCTGTCATGAGTGCATCGCTGGTCTGCTCCAGCCTCTTCCTTTGTAACTCCTACCTGCAAAGGTGCTCACAGATGCTGTCCCATTAGCCATGCTTGCTATGAGAACTTGAACGTGCCTGTCAAGGGAGCAGTCTCCTGATCTCTCCTAACTTCAGAGAGCTAGTGTGGTCCCATGTTCCTGAGGAAGTAGAAGAATGGTCTTCTCCCCAAGATTGTCCTGCCCTTCAGCCCCTGACTACCAGAGCGGCTCTGCCCCTTGCCTCCCATCCCCTCACAGAAACAGCTCCATGAATGTTAGCCTCTAGCCCCTCTTCACAGGGCTCAACAGAAATCTCTCGCAGTAGCGCTGGCTTGGACGTCTGTATTCCTGTTTTTAACTTTTCCGAAGTGTGCTTCCACGCCTGCCTATCAGCTCCTGCACGCCGTCTGTGCAGAGAGGCAGCATAAAAATGACAGTTTACATAACGCCAGGGGCACATGGGAGACACATCTGTTCTGATCTCAGAGCCTGTTCTGGACTTTGAAAAGGACGGAGCTGGCCGGCACCCTTTTCCTCCCACCGCCGCCCCCTCCCCCCCGCCCCAGCATAAACACAGAGCCTCCGGTAGGGGGCAGGGCTGCACAGACGCTTGTGTGCAGTAGCCTGGGCCGGGAGCTCACGGCCAATTCCGCTAGAGCTGCCGCAGCCGCCCACCTAGCCCCTGGGCTCGGGGCTGCCCAGCTGGGGCTGCCCAGCTGCTCCGCGGCGCCCAGCCTTGCGTCCCCGCCCCACCTGGCGTGCCGCCTCCAACTGTCTCAGCGTTCGGCGGTCTGTCGTAGCACCGGTGGCCAAGCCAATTTTGCTAACACCACGGTCCCCCTCCCACGTCCCCTCAGAGCTGGCCTGTCGGGGTCTCACTACCACCGCAGGGAGCAAGCAACAGCCCACAACAGGCAGAGTCGGTGTGGACAATTGTCCTGGAGGGAACAGCGACTCAGACACAACAACAGGGCCTACGCAACACGCTCGGGACCGTGGGCTAAAGTGCCAGGGGCTGGTGAAGGGGGTGGCGGGCGGCCCACTGAGCTGCACGGCGCTCCAGAACCTCTTCATAGTCACTACTTTCAAGAGCAGGAGTCACAGCTGACTTTCTTAGCCCCCAGAAACAGACACAGAGAGGCAGACAGAATGAGGAGACAGAGAAATGTATCCCAAATGAAAGGAGAGGACAAGACCCCAGCCAGAGATCTGGGAGAAATAGATATAGGTAACATGCCTGCTGCAGAATGTAAAACAATGACTGAGTGATGTTCACTGGACTTGAAAAGAGAGTGGAAGACCTCAGTGAGACCCTTAGCACAGAGATGAGGAAGAGCATAGATGATACAGACGGCTGAGCTCCTGCACACAGAGGCCTAGGGGTCCCAATCCTTCTGTTTCATCAGCCTTCCTCTTAAGCTGCTGTTTTTTTCACACATTTTCTAATGCAATTCCATCACCCCAAAAGAAGTTACATGCATAGCTGCATTTTATAAATCATGTGAAAGCCACATTTATATAATTAGAGTCATCACTAATTAAATTGTACCGCTGAATTTGCCTTCTAGAAAAGTTCCTTGGTTTTTTAAAGTCACAAATGTGTATATTCCCAAAGTCACAATTTTTAACACATTTGAGTGTTCCATGTTTCTGCCAGGAATGTTCCACATCAGCTCAGTAGTGAGGACAGTTACTATCCAGTCTAATGTACAAAGTCTCCATGATCTGTCCCTTCCTCTTTCTCCAACTCCGGCTTCACACTCTTTATACCCACTCACCAGTCATACCCGAATGACTTTCAGTTTCCCAATCAAGTTTTATTTTCATGCCTATAACCTTTGCTCCCAGTATGATTCAGCCTCAAATACGTTCCTCTCCACCTACTTGTCTCAAAACCCAGGTCAAACATCAGTGCATTACTGAAGATTTTTCTCTCTCCTCTGTCTCCTCCTTCACTACCCTGAAAGAGTTGATTTCTTTCTCCACTGACCCAACACCATACTCCATATAAAATTATTCCACATCACCACAATATTTTATTTTACAAAACTTGCTAAACGTAAGGGCAGAGTTGTTTCATCAGCACTTTCCTCAGCGTCTGGTGCTCAGTAAAAGCTTGATGAACTCATCTCTTAAAATCAAAAGGTGTTGGCACATCTTTGCAGGCATGTGGAAATCCTAGTAACCAACCATTCTTTTCCCCCAAAATGCTTAATTTAACTCTGTCTAGCTTTAGATAACTTTTTGTTTATAGGAAATGTTCCAATAGAATGACAAAACGAATAATAGTACACTGAGGAAAAAATGAGGAAGAAAAGACAGACAGAGCCACAACATGGGCTGAGCTCCTGGTGCCCACATCACATCCTCTTAGCCCACCTTTCATTGCAGCTGGACTGGACAGATGTTCGGTGAGCCTCTCTGCATTCTTGCCCAGGACCTTCTCTGAGAGGCATAAGCACAGCTAGAAGCAGAGAGGAGTTAATGCCCTCCGTCCCAAGATGAGTATTGCAAATGAATGCTTCAGATGACTGTCTCTCGGGTGGGCAATCCCTGAAGCAGCTTAGGTGCTTCTCAGTAGTCCTGCCCGAATCGAACCCCATCCCTGACAGTCACAATGTCAGTAACTCATGTGCCTCTTAGCATTCCCTTCTTCCTTTTTGTCTTCCTGCTCCCTCAGTACTTCTTCATGAGATTGCCTTCCAGAAACTACTTGCACAAAAGTCTTTATCTCTGGCTCTGCTTTCAAGGAACCTAAACCAAGCCATGGAACCTTGTCCTAGACAACTCACATCCTTTCTCAAACATTAGTGCATGAGAAGATGTACCAGCCTAGACTGAAAAAGACCTAGGACACATAACAATTAAAGACACTGTTGTTTCTGGGTTAGATGCTAGTTTGGACAAGCTAGGTATAAAGGACATTTTTGAGACAACTATAGACTGTGAATATAGTTTAGTACTTGAGAAAAAAATACACTGAAGTGGAAAAATTAGACGTTGTTAACTAGAGGAGATTTCAAAACAAAATTTTGTGTATCCCCAAGATATACAAAAGATGAAAAATGATCCAGAAAGATATATACTAAGGCACTGACTGACTGTTCAGTCTCTAGGTACTTGCAATATAATCCTTTTATTCCTTTAGTTTTGCTTGTATTTTTTAAAATATTCTACCACACACAGCCTGTTTCTGTATTTAAAAGACCGTTTTTAAAACGCTAATGCTACGCCCAACTTTCAACCTGTTATTTTGTTATTCTAGGGCAGTTTCTATACAGTTCAGTGATGAATGAGTGTGAGAAACAAAGAAAAATGTAAATGGACCAAGGAGGGTCCCATAATGCACTGCGGCAGGATAAGGCTCTACAAGCTGTGACCCCTGGCTCCCGTGCAGACAGGATCCCATAAATATCAGAGTCCTATTCTGTGTGAATTATAGTCACTCCTCTCTGTAAACTCATTCACGTGTACTCATTAAAATACTCAGAAAACACAGACACATTCCTCAGCCCAGATGGAGGAAGATGCTTGTTTTAAACTGTACTTTATAATTTATGATTGTGGGGATTAGGAGTCAGCCTTCCTGCTTACTAACTGCACCTGACGTGACTTGGCAGGAAACCTCCAACGCAGCACGCACAAGCCCGTCCTCCTATATACTTAATCTTTTCCCAACCAATCCCCCTAAAAGAAAATAAATATTTGTAGATTAAAGGAGAACTGCCTCCTCATCCTTTACAGCTGCTGGCGTGCAAGCTGTTAAGCACCGAGCGTTTAATTAATGGATAGATACCATTAGAGAGACAGCTGGACCTGCATTCAGATGAGCTGGGATTCAAGGTGCCAGGAGATAAAGATCAGAAAGTGGAAAGCTGAGCTGCAGTTGGGTTCATTTATAAAAGAGGCTGTTAAAGGTCAACTGTGTTTCCTTGTGCTAGAGATAAAGAGATGCTATTAAAAACAATTGGAGAGTAATTCATAAGGGAGCAGTAAGTCACTCATGTTAAATTAATTTGTCTTTCTGATAGCATGGCACTCATGATGGGAAAGTAAATTTACCTAAAATCAAGATCTTTCGAAAACAGCCATTGATCATGCCTTCCACGCAAAGCCATTGGCATACACGCCGGGTGCCAGGCCCACTGGTCCTGCCTGATCACAATGTTCCCTTTGTTCACTGCAGCCCTACCTGGTGAGAGAATTTACCATTTTTCCCTTGAAAGGGTAGCAAGTGCAGTGGCATTTCTGTGGACGCCCACTGAGGTGCCTGAGCCTGTTGACATCTTTCTATCTCCTCTGATGAACTAACAGCCAAGCACCAGGACAACCCAACATGCACACAATCCCAGTGTCCTGACGTTCAGCAACATGTCAGAACATTCTAGCCCACTGTGCTCCACTTACAACCTCTCCTCCTCTCTGTCCTCACTCCAACATACCGCATGTTCAAAGGTATATGTGCCAGGGTGAAAATTGTTAATTTATCCAGAGACTGTATCTGTAATCATGACTGGCAGTTTATTTAACTGCACATAGAAACCTGATATGTTTTCTTTGTCCGTGTCCTTCTCAGGGTAAATCCTTTCCTTCAAGTGCTACACTCTATTCCTCTTCTCCCCAGCTCTCCCTCCCACCCCCACCCCCACCAAGCATATCCCTAACATCAGCCTGTGGTGTGACAAAGGGTAGATGCTTTCAGTGTGGAAAGGCCAGCTTGCTGAAGCACACCTTCATCTTCCTCTGGGCAAGGTGGGAGGTGTGCCTTCCTGCTGCCAGGCATGGGGATAAGAAGGAACAAATGCCCACCATCAGACTGGGATCATGGGTGGACAACTGGGTCTCCTCAGCTTCTCCCCTGTTGGCGGTAGAAAACTGCCAGTTGTTCTCTTGATTTTGGAAACTAATTGGGGTCTTTCTTCATTTCCTGAAATGTTGGGAATAATGAGCAATTCCCTGCAAAGGTCTGTTTGTGAGCGTGTATTTCTAGGCACGCACTCATTACAGCCCAGCTCGGCGGGCGGCTCACCAGTGCCCAATGTCAGTCAGGAGCGTCCGCCAAGGAGAGACGAAGAGGGTTAGAGGCAGTTAATATCACACTTTTACTGCTGCTGATCACTTGCGGTTTTTAATAACCACTTGGCAATTCAGATTTTGCACTAAAAAGGGTTTCCAGATCAGATATCACAAGTTTTTTTTTTTCCTAAGCCTGTCACCTTTGAAAAATGAGGGACACATACGTGTTCAGCATTAACCTCACCGCGATGGTTGCACCTTTCTCGTGTTCAGACTTGACACACGTGATCTTCATAGGACATGTTTTAGGCCACAGCCAGCGGGCACAACTCCAGAAACGGAAGAGGCCGAGTCAGGAAGGCTCTCCTTCTGCAACGGAAGCTAAGGAGAAACAGCGCATCACAGAACGAGCCGGGAAGAACAGCAGCAACCTAGAGCCACCACTTACAGAGTAGCTGCTGTGTGCCCTGTACCCTAGCACTTGTTCTACATGATCTCACTTAATTCCTGAAACCACACTGGGAGAGGGGAGTTCATGTTTTCATTCTCCAGTATGCAAAGAATTTCAGTAAAGCTAACTGAATAATCCCGAAGATTGAATGCCTGGTGACTAGAAGAGATACCCTACGCTCATGCTGCCTGCTCTGTGCTAGGTACGTGAAACCATCTCTCATGACTCAGAGTTTAACAATGAAACCAATTCAGGAAAGAACTACAAGGTCCTGGGCACATTCTCATTTGGTCTGCCCAGCCTGCCTCCCAGCATAATGTGGAGTCAGCAGCCACAGCCTCCAGGGAAGGCTTCTTTCACCGTATCTAACCATCTCATTAAATGAGAACTGCTTTCTTCTTACAGACCCTCAACCCCTTTGTCCACAGGCCAATCTCTAGGACGCTTCCTACCTTCCTAACTGCAATTGTTTGCAGCGGGGCATGTGAAACAGTAGTAATAATTTTTAAGAGTTTGTAGATATTTTTTCATATGCCAGACACTTTACATTTTAACTTATCTCTCCTAACAATTCTGTGATATAGGTATGATTACTATCTCCATTTTGCAGAGGTGGAGAGTGAAATCCAGATGGTTAGGCATCTTGCCTAGAGTCACATATCTGGAAAGTTGCAAAATTGAGATTTGGTTTTATATCAATTAGCTATTGCCACAAAAAAAAAAATGCTAGCTGAACAACTCAATGGCTTAGAAAAACAGTCATGGATTGTCCTGGATCTGGGAGTCACTTACATGTTGGCTGGCCGAGGCCAGGCTCAGCTGGGTGGCTCTGATCTTGGCTGAGATCACTCATGCAGTTGGGTCAGCTCAGCACGTACAGCCTGGACTGGCTGGGTGGCTGTGCCCCCATGTGTCTCTGGGGACCTCAGGGGCTGGCTTGAGCATGTCCTTCTCATGGAACAACTAAAGAGCAAGGCACAGATGGAAATTAAAGAGGCCTCCTAAGGTTTGGGCTCAGAATCCACACACTGCCGTCTTCACCTCATCCAAACATTGTCAAGGAGTGAAAAATATAGTCTGTCTTTTGTGAGAACTTCACAGTGGAAGACAAAAATGAAGGTTCTGGAAGAAGTGAAGAATAGGGGCAATGCCACAATCTCCCCCATGATCCCATCTCCTTCTTTAGGATGTTGCATCCAGTCTGGGGAATTTCAGGTCCTTGTTGGTAGCTGACATGATGAGAAATTAAGCTCTGAGATTGTCAGCACCCACATTCCCCAGAGAGAGGAAGCAGTTGGTCTGCATTGGTATGTGGAGACATGAGACAGAAAGTCCCGGGGATGCTCATGACCCTAAGACCAGTTCTCTTCAAGCCTCAGCTGTCTTCCTGCCTTTCCTGTCATTTGGTGGCTCAAGCATGCTTCTGAGGTTCTCGCCCCAAGGACGTCTAATTTAGGTTTATTTTCTGCCAAATGTTCCTGAAAATGTTCTAAGCAATATAACATCCTGTGAGTAAAACTCAGTCAAGCAATCTGCAGTAATTCATGCTGAGATATTGAGCATTCAACATATTTTATGCATCTACTATTTTCAGTGGATTATGTTAAAAACTGAGGATCAAAAAGAATGGTTAGGATTGAATTCCTGTCCTCAAAGAACACATCACCTAGAGGAGGACACAACACACACATAGCTTGTGGTGCTATGAGATGAGAGCAGTTTGCTCCTAGAGGAAAACACAGGAGAAGAGGGGATTAAACTGTGATTTAGGCAAAAATGGGAATGCCTCAGAGGACCCATGTGTTCTGTCAAGTCCTGGGAGATTTGGAATATTTCTACGATCCGAGAAGAGAAAAGAGGTGGCAGTGAGGGGCGTGCTTGGAGTAAGGAGATAGGAAGCAAGGACAATGAGCAAAGTCATTGAGGTATAAAACTACATGATATCAGATAAAGGGATCAGAATCGCCTGGTGAGTGATAAGAAATCTTTTAAGTGTAATGTTGGAGAGAAGAATTTGTCAGAGTGCCTCTAAGGGTTATGCAAGAGATGGCGGCATGTTTGGTTGGCTAATGTGTTCTGCCCTACTTAACAGGCATTATGTCCCCAAAGTGCCATGAGGTATAGAAAGGGCCGTGAGGTATAGAAAGGGGCCCTTGAGATTCTCCCACTCCTTTCATCCTGATACTGTTCTTGGGAAGCAACCTTTTCATCGTAATTTGGTTTCCCACATAAGCTGTCCTCTAGGGAGGAGAATGAGCTCACCCACAGTATTATCCTAATCCACTTGACAGTTACATTTCTTAGCATAGATTTTTAAATTGACAGCCTAGTTTATAAAACAAACTCATGGGAGTTGAGTGTTTAGTTAGGACTCTTTATTTTACAGAAACCCAACATAAGCTAAACAAAAAGAGCTTCCTGGAGAATTGTCAGTTGGGCTCGCGGGGGCGGGGGGACCTGCAGGTACCAGAGCTGCTGGAGGGCCCTCAGAACATGGTAGCTGGAAGCCCGTGTTCTGCTGTCACCCTTGTTTGGAGATTTACTCCACCCGGAAAGACACTGGCCGCTCTGAGAGTGTATTTGTATAGCTCAGCAGCGAGAAGGAAGAAAGGAATTATTTAGCTCGTTCCAGCAGAGATGTGGTTATATGTTCACTGGTGAGGGATGCCAAAGGAGTGAGATGGAATGATGGGTCCAGTTCTGGATCATGTGGTTAGAGGCAGATGAGAATATTGTTCCAAAGTTTAAGGAGTGGAGGGGTGAGTGTTTCCTTGAACAGCAAAATCATTGTTTCTACCTTTGTTTATCATGAACCAATTAGGCCGTATGCCCAGTGGTCGCCAGGCTAATAGATGAAATGAGTCTGAACCTGAAAAGCACAAGATGAGACAGGGCCTATTCTCCTTTCCTAAGGATGGAGCAGCCAAACAACATTTAGTCTGGTGCTATTTTTCTTGAGTCATGATTTGAAATGATACGGGTTGAGTAAGCTTTCAGACAGGTCATAAATTAAGTCTGCAAAGGTCAACCCTGTGGGTAGGATGCTATAAAAAGAAAGATCCAGCTGAGCGTCAAATGACCAAAGAGAGTGGGTGTGATTTTATCTCCTTTGCTCCCTTGGGGAGGCACTCATGTGTCTTATGATACTGACACAGAAGATTTGGAATCAGCAGCCTTCCAGATGCCCAGGGAAAGGTGGAAAGGGGAAGAGCATGGCCAGATCCCAGCCCAGGCAGCTTCCCTTAGACCCACTCCTACCTGAGAAACTCAGCATTGTTTTCAGAACAGCACAGGAACCTTTGGTACTCACAGATACAAAGGGTCAGCACTTTTTTGGTGTGATTTCTTTCAGCCTTCTTTAAACCAAGGACTGCTCTCGCAGGTCAAAAACAGCCCATTAATACATTTGATAAGTTGAGAATAGTTAAAAGCATGGGTAATAATACAGAGTTTTGAAAGGGGGGCACGAAATACAAAGAGAAAAGCAGTGGACATCGGGAAACCTATTCTCTGATGCTCATTCTTTGTGTGCTCTTGGGCAAGATGCATCCTCTTTGATGCTGTTTCTTCATCTTTGAAAAGCACCAGTTGGACAAATTAATCTCTGAGAATCTTTACACATTGGGAAATGTACAATTTCACTGGAATGCCCAATTCCTAACCTTTTCTGGGATCGATGTGTTCTCAGTGTTCTTTGTTATTAGTGAGGATGATGGGAATGTTGGTGTGGGAGCAGTGTCTATATAATGAACCATCCTTAGTAATTAATTTATACAACACAGAAGAGCATTTAGAACCTGGCATTTGGAATGCACAGATCTATGTTCAAATTATGCCTCTTCCCCTTTGCCTGGTATGAGGGACATTGTAAACAAAGAATCACTAAAACTTGGCTCCTACCTTTCTGGTATAGGACATTCAATAATGGCTCCTTGACTTTGAGTTTGGGAGAGGTAGGAAGGTGGGCTTGAAGAGTCTGGTTTTAGATATTCAAGAGAAAATGTGCAGGAAGTGGAGAGAGAAGTGAGAATGGAGGCCAAGAGCTACAGATTTTTTTTTTTTTTAAGATTTTATTCATTTATCAGAGAGAGACAGCGAGAGAGCGAGCACAGGCAGACAGAGTGGCAGGCAGAGGCAGAGGGAGGGAGAAGCAGGCTCCTTGCCGAGCAAGGAGCCCGATGCGGGGCTCGATCCCAGGATGCTGGGATCATGACCCGAGCCGAAGGCAGCCGCTCAACCAACTGAGCCACCCAGGCGTCCCCAGATTTTTAAATTGTAAAACAGTCAGTATCTTTTTTTCCTTTCAACAATGAGGGCTACAAGCCAAAAAAAATTCTGGCTCAGACAAGTAGATTAACAATGGCCTTACAAATGGTGTTTTATAAGGGGTAAGTGAAGGCGGACATTGGGGGACAAATACAGCTCGAATGGTCTGTTGACACAGAGCATACGAGGTGGACAGCTGGATGAGGCTGCCATGCCTTCCTTTCTCCTGTCACCTGGTGTGATGAGAGAAATTCCATTCTACTCCATCCTGACTTTATTTTAGTTACCTGACAGTCCCTATGTTGGTTATATTGTTGTCTTTTGTGAACGAAAGAAAAAGTTCTTTTCAGGTACCTGTCTTCCTATAGAAGGTGGGGCAGGGCCTGTGGCCTGTGGTCAACTAAGACTGGGCTTGAATCCTAAACAGACAGTGATTCATGCCAATTGTATCTGTGGCCTTCACGAAGGTGGATTGACAAGTGCCCATCAGTAGATGCCCATCATTGATCTCTAGTAGCCGACCCAGTGAAATACTACGTAGGTATAAAAAACGAATGAGTAGGCTCTGTATAGTAGAATAGAAAGGTCATCAAGATATTTTGTTATGTGAAAGGAGTGAGATGTAAAAGTTTGTTTGTTTGTTTTCAAGATTTTATTTGTTCAAGAGAGAGATAGCAAGAAAGAGCATGAGCAGGGGGAGAGGAAGAAGAAGCTCCCCAACAAGCAGGGAGTCTGACGTGGGGCTCGATCCCAGGATCCTGGAATCAGGACCTGAGCCAAAGGCAGATGCTTAACCAAATGAGCCACCCAGGTGCTCCAAAACAGTTTAAATAGTATGCTACCATTGGGCTATGAAGGAAAGAAAAGAGTATGTTTACATATTTCATTGTTCCATACTTTTGTGTAGTATGTATAAAGAAACACTGGGAAGATATCCAAGAAACTATTAAAATAGTTCACTGTAAGACCGAGGGGAGAGGGCATGGAGTTGCGAACAGAAATGACATGGGAATGAGACTGTCAGTGTGCATCCTTTATATTCATATTTATATTTACATTTACACTATTTTGATTGCTAAACAATAGGAATACATTGCCTATTGTAAAAGTTTTAAAACAAATGAAATTTCAAATGTATATTTGTTAGTTAAGGTAATACTAGCTGTACTTGAAAATAAATCACAAAATTCAAAAGCTTAATACAATGTATGTTTATTTCTCACTCACACGAAGTCCAGAAGCAAATAGTCATTCAGGACCTCCACTGCTTTCAAAATAGGTCTCCTTCTTTCAGTATATCTCCGAGTTCTCGGCCTCCAGCTGACAGAGCTGGGGGTGCAGGGGAGGCATGGCCCTAGAAGTGAATCACTTCTACCCACATTGCTTGGCCAGAATGCAACCATAAGGTTATGCCTAACTGTGAAGGGAGCTGGAACACGGTCTAGCTGTGTGTGCCTGGAGGAGGAGATGAATTTGATGAACAGGTAGTGTCTCTGCCACCAGCGGAAAGACCCAACAAAAGAGAATTCTGGTGAATTTTATTTCTCTGTTGAGTATATAAAGTTATTTCTATAGCATTATTTTGAAATTGTGCATTAGGGTAACTGTTCTTGCTAGACAGCTTTGTTGACGTTGATGAAATAGGGACATTCACTAATCTGATCCACTCATCAAATGCCTTGGTCTCAGACTGAAGGCAGCCAGATTGGCAGATCTGTCATGAGAGCAAATCTGACGGTCCACAGAACAGTAGGACTCTGTTCAGAACCCTCTCTTTTTTTACTTCAAGTAGGATGAGGACCCCTGCTCTGTTTATGAATCCCAGGAGATAAGGAGATCATATACTTTGAAATCCCTCCAAGGTGGGTGCTGCTAGTACCAGTGGGTTGTCCAGGAGGGAGGTCATGTTCACTTACCAGGGCAAGGAAATTCAGACAGAGCAAATAACATGACAGTGTTTCCCGCGGTGGACTCTGCATTGTTTAGAAACACCTCGCCAGGGTTGTCTGATGATAGCCTCTCATTGCTTTTGAGCTATTTCACAATTGATGGCAAGGCAAATCCTACATGTCTGTGGACATGCAAATGAATTGTTTGGTGGAGGGACCGCTCTCCTCTTTGTGGAAGATCCACTTACAAATTCAGTTCAGTATTCCTGCCTGGTAAATGTGTCTGTTCTTTGGCTTGTCCTTTAAACTGGTTTTAACATCTGCCTGGTTCCTATGTTAACAGTTCAGTTAAATAAAATCTTTAATGTGTGTTCTTTTTATCTGCATGAGAGTTGCAATTTTATCCTCTTTTGGAATGAATCCTTTAACAGCCGTAATTGCTCAGAACTAAGGAACTGTACCTCTGGCTCTTGTCAAGCGTTGCTTGCTTTCTTTAGTTTATTTACTTGTTCTGTTTTCTCTTTTTGTTACACCTATCAGCATTGCCAGAAAAACTGTTATGTTGTATGGCATAAAAATTAGGCAGTGAAATGATTTTACTCTCTTGCACTTCCTCCCCGCCCAACCCCAACTGTTAGGCTGCTAATGCCAGCATAATCTCATCAGAAAGCCTCTTCTGATGACATTTCAAGCTCCCACAGAAAACGCTGTGGATTTTCTGAGAAAGCCTTACTTGTAAGATTTGTTCAACAAAGAGGTTGGATAAGCACTTTGGATTAAACCTTCAAAGCAGCAGGCCTTTGGTTACTTCCCCGATTAACTTGGGAACACTTTGAAACTCTCTTCTTTATTATACTCTGTTTTTGAAACCATCCATTTTCATAACGAGAAAATTTTTGTAAACACACTTTTTGGCATTTAGGTTTTAATTAGCAAAACCTTTATTTTTGCACAAAGAGTTCCATATATCAACTTCATCTGCAAAGAATACTTAAAGTATTCTAAAGTATTGAAGAATTAGAAGGTTAATGGAAATTACATTTTTCTACTGACAACATATCAAAATCTGTTGGTCTATCCATTAATGTCTAGCTGCTTAGCCTCCAGGAAGCTCAGGGCCAAATTTGGGACTCAACTTTAATAACTCTCAGTAGGACTTACCTGTCTGCATTCTGCCTTTTCCAGTCTTGACCTTGGTTCCTTATTTATATTTTACTTATTTTTCTTTTCTTCTATCTTTTTGTTAATGTTTCATAAGCCATCTCTACTGCTTTAGGGAGTAGGGCAGATATAAAGGAAAATTTTATACGGGTGCATTATAAATGCCTCTGTTAAAAGACTAATTCCTGGAAAAATTAGTTTCCCTTGTCATTGTTCTTTCCTAGTGTATTTCATTCAGAGACGAGGAGGCACTTGGGTATTTTACTTCTCTACTCCACATGCTATGCAACGATGGTATACACTTCAGGAACAGACAAAGTCATAGTAAGGTCAATTCGTATGTTTCAGTTCCTAGAATGATTCACAAAGTTTAAATGATGTTGTATTTTCAATCTCTAGAATATTTCTTAGCTATATCATTATTTATTAGGAAAGTACTTGCTGACCATCAGAATCTCATCCAACTTTCTATAAACAGTTCATGAGCTAGAAAATGGCTTGCAATTATGCCTAGAGGTTAAGGATTCAATGTGAACAGGCTTACAAGGGATTTAAGCTACATCTAAATCATCCTGGGAGGGGCACCTGGGTGGCTCAGTGGGTTAAAGCTTCTGCCTTCGGCTCAGGTCATCATCCCAGAGTCTTGGGATTGAGCCCCGCATCATCAGGCTCTCTGCACGGCAGAGAGCCTGCCTCTCCCTATCTCTCTGCCTGCCTCTCCGCCTACTTGTGATTTCTGTCTGTCAAATATATAAATGAAATCTTAAAAAAAAAAAAAAACAATCACCCTGGGAGCCTTGTGGTCCTCAGTTCCCTTTATAGAGGTGAAATCTCCCTAAAAGGTGTCAAAGTATTGCCTTAAAGGGAGAAACAAAAGGGCTGCTTAGGTGCCTTCCCACTGTCCTGGGGAAAGCCCCTTTGTTGATGTATTAAAAACATGTTGGACTTGGGAACACTTTCTTCCTTATGAAGAGTGTGTTTCTGGGACAGCTGTCCTAACTTGAGCTTAACTAGAACTCTTCTCCTTTCTCTTAAAGCAACAACAGCAACAACAACAGAAACTTAACAAAACCACCCTGGACCTGAAGCCCCAAATCTGAGTTCAAGCCCTGGTTTTGCAACTTGCTGAAGTGTAGTTTCCTGCACCTATAAAATATGGATAAAAATTGCCCTCGCCTTTCGAGTGGTTGTGAAAAGTCCATGTGGGCACACTTGGCATGGAACAGGGTTCCCTCTTCATCAACTCCCTCCCTGATTTGCAGTAGGAATTAAGTCTGTTTGTGTGAACTCTAGAGTTTTGGAGCCTTTTTTTTTTTTTGTCATGACTGGGCGCCATGCTCAAGCAGGGTGTTGGAATAGCAGCTCAGGGCTTTGGGTTTTACCCTTTCCCCAGGGAACATCCTCACCCTACTCTTGGACATACTTCATTTTGCCTTAATAACCTTTGAGGAAACCTTCATTAAGGAATTACTTGGTCATTTCTGGCATTTTGTATTTTCCAAAGATGGCCCCAACAATTTTTCTCACCCCATAAGCTCTTCTACAGTGTGAAAGTTAAGAAAGGAAAAATTGGGGCTCTAAAAGGATTTAATCCTCAGCTTATGGTCATTCACTTTCTAAACACAGATACCAGTGTTTCAGATTGACCTTCTGTTTGTCCTCTGGAGCTTTACTGGGGTTAAATGGAAAGGACAACTTCCTTTTGTAAAGGAAAGCAAAGTTGAATACTTCTCCCCACGAATATTGTCTGGAAGGTTAGTTTGGGAAAAACAATATAAGTAAGTAGGAATCTGGAAATTGATTTCTTTACAATGATGGTAGGCATGTACTTGTTGCAGGTCTTACTGTACCTTTGATGGGATGAGGCTCCTAGCTTGAAAGTTACTATGCTTTGCAACCGTTACTCTGTGGTGTGATAATTTGAAACTGGTTTTATAAGATATTACTAGAAGTTTAAAAAAAATCAAAATGAGGCTGGGCTCCATAATGGAAAAAATTCACGTAACTCTGATTTAACAATATTTCTTTGCTGTATGTCTCTGAATACGGTGACTCTCAAGGGGTAGAAGATATAGAATGCAACATTCCCCAAACTGAATTGGACGAGAAATCTTTTTTTTTTTTCATGGACTCTGATATGAGAATAGTGTTAAATTACACATGCTTTTGGAAACATGGACTGTATTAGCTGTTTATTGGTGCTTGACAAATTACCACAAATTTAGCTTGGAGCAACATACCTATTATCTCACAGTTTCTGTGGGTTAGGAATGTGGATACCTTTTGATTCGTTTTCTGCAAGGGCCCAATCCAGGTGTTGTCTGGGATGGATCTCATGGGAATGTTTGACTGGGAAGGGTTTCAGTCCAAGGAGGTGGGTGGCAGAATTCATTTCCTTGTAGTTGTGAGACTGAGGTCCTCATTTTCTCACTGGCGGTGGGTTGAGGACATCCTTATTCCCTGCCACTTGGGTCTCCTTTCATCAAGACCAATAAGTGAGCAGGTAGCCTCCTCACAAGATGTTTTTGCCATCTCATATAGTGTAATTACATAACTGTAGTTTTGTCCATCTTGTCATCTTTGTTGAAATCTGTTGATAAGAAGCAAGTTATAGGTTTCATCTACACAAAGGGTAATGAAGAGAGTAGGAATCATGGAGGTAAGAACTGCAAAGTTATCAGTACAAGTGACTTTGTCTACTACCCACACTTAGACACTTGAACAAACTAGCATAGCTTCTATCATCTCAAGGCTCTGTCCCTGGGATGACAACCCCTTAAAAGGGCTGCCTGAAAAAGGTCAGTGCTGCCAAAACAATTTACTCTTTCTTGTAGCTAAAATCTGATTATGGGGTGCCTGGGTGGCTCAGTGGGTTAAAGCCTCTGCCTTTGGCTCAAGTCATGATCCCGAGGTCCTGGGATCAAGACCCGCATCAGGATCTCTGCTCAGCGTGGAGCCTACTTACCCCTCTCTCTCTACCTGCCTCTCTGCCTACTTGTGATCTGTCTATCAAATAAATAAATAAAATCTTAAAAATACATAAATAAAATCTGATTATAGGTTCCCTTTCTCCTTTTTGGTAAAACATTTACTTTAGAAAACTTGCGATTGTAAATCCGTTCTCTGCTTCTTTGAGATGTGTCTTCTGCAACCCAGAATATCTTTCTCAAGGACCTGAGAGCCATCTCTCTGAAACGTAACCATTGAGGTAGGGACTTGTCTCCATTTTCTTTGGGAAATAATGAGCCCGACTTCAATAAGCGCCAGTTAGCAGGCACAGATCCCTAATCACATTGGCCAGCCTCCCCCCACAGTGTCCTTCAGTGCTTTTCCTTTAGCACACCCAGCATTTAAAAGGCATCCTTTTTGTGTCAGTGGAATTTAATCAGTTTATATTGGGGTCTCCGTTCCCTACTGCCATAGCCTGAATAAAATCTGTCTTGCCACCTTTGACAAATGTCTGACTCTTTTCTTTGACAAGGGGCAACTTTAAAGTTTATCTTCCACTATCACCCAGAGGCTTTGGAATCATTTCACTTTCCATTCTAACACATCTAGTCTAGCGAAAGCTGAGCTTCAATCCGCATTTTTAGATTGCACGTTTGTAGAATAACTTGGGTGTTCCTCCTTTTACATAATAGACATGTTCCTAAAGAAAGGTAATTGTTTCAAAATAAATTAATAAAACTTAAACTATGAGGGGACTTTGATATTGAAAAGAAGCACAGGCAGAGAAGTACATCTGGCTTGTAGGTCTGGCTCTAATATAGACTAGTCCAGCTGGTTAGTAGGCAGAAATGAATTCTTTTGGTGATGAAATATGATTACCTTTAGACAATTTTGGAGGGAAAAAAAAAACAAGTCTCAGCCTTGCTGGAACAGAGAAACTAAGCTGGAGTCAAGTAACACACCATTACTCCCCACTCTTAGCCCTTCAATGGGAGTTCACTCTTTTCCCTTGAGGGAGTCAGGAGAATTCTGAGTAGAGAAATAATCCACTCATCCAGTTCAGGCCCAGGATAGAAGAATTGATACACAGTGAAAAAGACTTGGTGCTATAGCATGTTTGCCAAGCAAAGGTTTTGGGATATTTATTTGAGTCCTTTAGTTAAAGAATCTCTTTGAAGTCGTGTTGGATCTAGAAGTGGTGACAGCATGTGTTCCCTCTGGCCTCCTCCACGGACGCCCACAATCAACCAAAGAGCAGGGGCCACCTCTTGTGGTTTCTTGCAAGGAGTGGATCACTTTCTTGCACACAGCTCTCTTCTGACCCTATTGAGCCAGCTCCTATGCATTGAGCCTACACCTCCTCCCCAGCTTGTCAAAGGGTGAATGTGCTTCATGGATCATGATGCACTAAGCCAGGAGGAAAAAGACCTTGCACAGGTGTTGAATGAGTACAGAGCAAGAGGGCTTTGCAGGTTCTGGTGTTTTGTTTCTTAAGGGAAGCTCACAGCTTCTTTTATGTTTTATATTATAAACTACGGACAAGAAGAGCTGAGATTTCCCTTTGACATTTTGTCCATTCAGTGAACTGCAGAAAATGCAAACCTTTCCAAGCCAGAGAAATATCTTCCTTGTGTGTGTTTAGAATATTTGAAGACCAATCTGTGTCTAACTTTTTTGTTCTCAAAGTTTTGGAAATAATATTCCTCTTGATTTCATTCTTTTAAAAATTAATTGGTTCTGTAAGAGTGTTTTAAATCAACAGTTATTTCCCTATTTTTATATTAGCTTTAGTATTCCAAAGTAATCATTTCTCTCATTGCAATATCATTATATAGTATCCTTCAAAATATGATTCTTGGGAAAAATAATAATATTCCAAAGCTACAACAGTTCTAAAATGAAATTAAATTCTACATAGATTTTTGCTTCCTCTTTTATAATTTGTTGTTTTCCCTTGAGATTTAAACCTACTTTTCAATAAAATGGTTTCTTCACATATGGACAACTTTGCTTATATTTTTAAGGCCATTAGTGGTTTGTTTCTAGATTCTTCACTTTAACATTGCTCTTACTACATTAAGAAGTTTCAGGTCTTGCTCTGAGTGTTGGTCATTGAGTTGTAGATTAGGGGCTAGAATCTTGCACCTCAACTACCTTCTCATTCAAGGTCTCTGTAGACAGCCATACTCTTCATGCTTTGAGATTCCATCACCATGTGTAGCTTCTGTGAGCCACTTGGCTATCCTTACTAGCTTTCATTTTCATTTCTTACTAGATGATAGTATCTTATAAGCTTATTTAGGAGGGAAAATTTTTCATAAAATTATAAAAGATGAAGATATTCCATAAATTTGGAACTATTTGAGAAAAAGTTTAATATCTACTTCGTACTAGAACACTCTAATGTCCACTACTTATTAGATAAATCCTAGTGCTCTTGGTCCAGGAGAAATGCCTCCTTCCAATGGCCCTCGCTGTTACTCTCTTTGTAGCCTATCACTCCCTGTCCTCAGCTGTTTAGACATAGGAAAACATGTGCCCCAAGAACTAGGCCAATTGGATTACCTCATTTGAGACTTTAGAGTTAGTTCATGGACATTGCTAGAGTTGGAAGATCAGGAGCCTGTGTTGTGGCTTAATTTAGATCCGATGCTGATGAGGAATCAAAAAGAGAGTTTTTACAGGGAGGAAGGATGGGAGAGGAAAGAGAGAAAAGGGAAGGGAACTGATTTTAGGTAAAAATAGAGGGAAAACTCTGGGAAGGTATGTTGCCAATCAGCTCCCCTGATTTTTGATGATTTTCTAGTTCCCCATTCCAGCCTAAGATTTTCAGGATTTGGATTTGTGAGACATCCCTGTGCTCACACATGAAACCTCCCTTTACATAAATAGGCTTGAGTGGATTGTTAGTACTTACAAACAAGCTATGTATGACTAAGTAATTTCCTAACAATTGTGTGAAAATTATATTTAAAAATTAGGACAGAATTTTGTTTTAAAAAGTACTGGATTGAACTCGTGTTTCTCTCTGCTGCCTCTCGAAGACCCGGTAAAACTGAAATAAAGAGATAAAAAGGACTTGACATCCCAGGGACAAGGAGAAGAATAAAGTCATATTTTAGAACAGTGGAAGGAGCATGATGAGTGGGCCCCCTCTTAGCTCAACAGAGAAGGTGAGAGCCAGGTGCCTGAGAATCAGACTAGTATGTGTCTCCAAACCCCCCAAAACCCCAAGAAATTGAACCAGCAGACATGGTGGGAGGCTGGAGTGAAGAGTGAAGCTGAGCCCTGGTTCTCTCACTCTTTTCTCACCCTTGGCATACTGTCCTGAGATGCATAGTTTCAAGAAGGAGAAGAAGGCTGTGGCATTTTTCCTGGAAGAAATGGCCAGACACACACACACACACACACACACACACGGGCACACAATCAGAGGTGTGCTGGCTTTTGGCAGATTTTCTTGTCAATGTATCAGTGCCTCCTGGGGTGAAGCTCACCAGCTTAGAACCTGCCCCATGTATGTAGCACACACAGTGCCCATTTTTTAAGGGTGAGTGGGTTGTCAAGAATTTCCAGACAGTTGAGGAAAGGCTTCAACATGAAAAAGGGAGAAAAAGAGGGAAAAGGATATTTGGGTGAACAAATGGGAAAAAGAGACAGTGCAAGATAGCTTTAGCTAAATGCAGGTTTAGAGGTATGGGTATCTACAAGGAAGTGCAAATTGCCCACAGCAGGACATAGGGGAACAGAGACAAAAGCCTCATTAGATAAAGAGGTGAATTTGGAGACTCCTGGATGGTTCAGTCAGCTGGGCAGCCAGCTCTTGTGTTCGCCTTAGGAAAGCCTGGCTGGGCAGCAGACAAGCCCGAAAGGAAATAAAAGCAGATTCTGCCCTGGCAAATAGAGCTTGAGGCAGCAGAAATCCGGACAGATAATATGATCAAGGTGGTGGAGGCGTTTTATTGCTGGTCAGCATTCCATTGTGTGAATATACCAGTTTATTTTCACGTTTATCAGCTAAAGGACACTGGAGTTGTTTCCAGATTCAGGCTGTTGTGATCTCTACACACATTTGCGTGGCTACTGAAGGATCTGAGCAGAAGAGTCAGGGATCTACGTTCCCAAACTGCAAATCTGATCATGTTATTCCCCTGATTAAAATTCTTCACTGGTTTCTTATTGCCTACAGCAGTGATTCTGCAGCCATGACCGCACATCAGTATCACCTAGAGTGCTTCAAGATGCTGAATGTTTGGCCTACCTCCACAGACTCTGACTTAATTGAGCATTGGATGAGGCTCAAGTGTCAGTTTTTTTAAAAAGATCTTTATATGATTTTATTTATCAAGGCTTAAATCTTTTTCAATTAAACTAATTGAGATATAATGCATGTAACATACAAATTATCCATTTAAAGTCTACAATTAGATCATTTTTAGCATATCCCATTATTGATTTTTTAAAAAATACATATTATATCTATCACACAGTTTGCCATTTTATTTATTTATTTATAAAAAGATTTTATTTATTTATTTGAGAGTGAGTGAGAGAGAGAGAGAGCATGAGTGGGCGGGAAGGACAGAGGGAGAGGGAGAAGCAGGGTCTCCGCTGGGCAGGGAGCCCGATGTGGGGCTTCATCCCAGGACCCTGGGATCATGACCTGAGCTGAAGGCAGACACTTAACCGACTGAGCCACCCAGGCACCTGCCATTTTTTTTTAAATATATTTTTTTAAAAGATTTTATTTTTATGTAATCTCTACATCCAATATGGGGCTCAAACAACCCTGAGATTGAGAGTCACATGGTCTACTAACAGGGCCATCCAGGAACCCCTAAAATTTGCTATTTTCATGTGTATAATTCGGTGGCATTAATTACATTCACAATATTATACAGCCATCACCACTGTTTCCTCTTCCCTATTTGATTTTAATACATGTCCAGTTCTGCGGAACTAAATCCAGGTGCCTTAGGAAACTCGCAAAACCTTTCATAAGAATACCTCATCCTTTCTTCCTAGATGCAGTCCCTGTCACTTCCTGCCCTGCTTTCTCTTGGATCCAGACATGCTGATTCATCTTCAACATTTGAAAACTCATTATTTTTACATATTCCTATTTCATCTCTCTGAAACATTATTCCCACTACTGCTTGTGATAAAATCCATGCCTTCAAAGCCAGACTCAGGAATTATTTTTATGAAGTGTCTTTTTCTACCTCTGGGATTTTTAGCTGGTCCCCTCTGTTATTGTAAGGGCCTACTTAGCCAGAGGGAGCCATTTTGTTGTTTATGCAGTAAACTTAGATTGACCCTATGCAGTAAATTTAGATTGACCCTGCCCCTCCCAGAGGAACTTACTTGCAAAGCCCAGATACAAGGGCAGGTCAGGCCAGGTGGAGACATCCAATCAATGAAGCGCACATACGGTCTCCCTAGCTACCAGGGAGAGTGGGCCCCGCCTTTTGGGTGCCAATTCTGACCAACATGATAGGCTAGTTCTAATATGTACTAGGGTAAATTGGAATTCAATTGGCCACCTGTGTGTGGCCAGGCCCAACCACCTGGCCTTTGCTCTATAAAAGCTAGTCTGTAAGGCAGAGAGGGTCTCCTCTTTGTAAGAGATGGCCCTGACCGGTCTGTTTGATTCTTGATGCTTGGCACGAAATAAAGCTTTGCTTGACCTTCGCTTCGTATCAGTCTTGCTCCTTTGATTACAGACCCTAACATTATCTATAGCACTTTTCATGAACCTCTGTTGAAACACTTACTCGTGGCAATATTCTGTGTCTGTTTTTGTCTTTCCCACCAGAGTGTCTCCTTCTCCTCCTCTTTCTCTTTCTCTCAAGTGGTGAACACTCTAATGGTGAAGCTACAGTGTGAACACAGAAATCCATGAGGCAGTTCTTGAAGAACTGGCAAGAAGAGCCACAGAGAGTGATAGGAGTGAGAAGTAAAGTTTTGTTGGCTTTAAGGCACTGAGATTTCAGAGACTGTTTGTTTTCACAGCATAGCCTAGCCTAGCCTGACTAATACACTCAGGAATAATTAATTCATCATAGTCACTAGCTGTTCTCTTGTGATGTAAGTAAATGGAGAATGTGGAATTCCATGGGAAAGAGATCTTGGGTTTGAGGGCAGGTAGGAGAGCTTGATTTTAGAGAATCTAGGAAAAATACAGGTTTAAGGAAAGGTCTTGAGCAAAAATGGTTCCCCAGGGAAGATTGATCTGGCCTGCTGGGATGACGGAAGAAGGTGCTCACATATTGGTTGTATCTAAGGGCACTGAAAGCAAACAGGCTATTAAAACATTTTACATAGACTGTTCCAGACTTTCAGAATTAGACTAACCAAATGTAAAATTTCAAATCCCAAATCAATACTTGCCAAAAAGATACAGTGTAAAAAAAAGAGAGAGAGAGAATCATAACCCTGAACAGATGTTCCATTTGTTAATTTGATTTTTACTAACAAGATAAATTTTTGAAGGCATTGCTGAATGTACCAGTTTTGTCCCTTGTTAGTATAATCAGAAGGATGTCTTGGTTCAACAGTGCTCTGGAGGTTGAAACGTGTTCTCCTCTATGATTTGCATCTCTGATTAGTTCTATTTTTCTGCCTAAGGGGCAAAAATGCAAATGTGAATTGAGATTCTGTGTAATTTCTGCTTCTTACATCATCACCATTTAAAAAAAAAATTCAGACCAATTCTTTTCTTTTGAGAATGTGTGGCCTGAGGTGCACAAGGCAGAATTTACTGTTTTCCAATCTCCCATAATCATATTAACCTATAGTCTCACATTATTAAAAAACAAAACAAAATGTACATTTGTCATAGAAAAACATGTGTAAATTAAACATATCTAGAAGTAAACTGTTGAAAGGAGAATAGATGTTCAAAGGCACTGTAGTCTGGGATCTGCTTTAAAATAATTAGGCAAAAGAGAAAGAGGAAAAAATTTATAAAGCAAGCATGGGAAAATATCAAGAACTGTTGAATCTCAGTTATGAGTAGATAGAGATTCATTGTAATCCTCTCCCTACTTTTGCATATGTTGGATATTGTTGATGATAATAAATAATAGAGGGGTCGAAAACTTACAGATAAAACACCTTCAAATATTTGCATAAATTTAAGGGCACAATTTACAGAATTAGGTTCCTTAATCATAGAATTACATTGTGTTATATCAAAAAATAATGATATTTTGCCAACAATAGTTTTGATTATTTCTTCAATCCTCTTTCACTATGTTACTCACCATGGAGTGTAGAATGACAGATTCCTGCAATGATTATTACCTCTTCCTGATGCTATTTAATAAGCTGCTTTTCTCATTCCCCTTAGGGGACAGTGAGATTCTGAGTATTCTGAAAGTGTTCATCTGTCTTTAGAAGTAACAATGATCTTGTGTCACCTTTAGAATTAGACACAATGTTAAAAATGACAGTTGGAACTGGCATGCATGAAGATCCACATTACCATCTTCAAACTTACACATACAACATCTGATTCAATTACTGTTTTGTAGAAACCCTATCTATTGTGGCTTGAATCATGGATTTGAAAATAGAGATTTTTATTTTACTCCCATGACAGTATCAATAAAGGTAGAGTAGATCTTATTTTCTAGAGAGATATTTAACATGCTGTAGGTATAAATGAAAGATAAACTAAGAGACAAAAGTGAACCTTTCAAACATTAATGTGATGTTGGCTGTGTTATTATGAGCCTAATGATATCAAGTGCACACAAGAACACATAGGTGTCCTGCTGGGAAACCAATGATCTAGCTTTCATCTTGACTGCAGGCAAAGAATATCTCATTAAAGCTATCAATTTCATGAGTCTGTTCCCAAATTTAAAACCCTTAAGGAAAATGGTTTTTCATGGTTCAGCAGTTTTAAAGGGTTATACTTACTTGGCTTTGTAACAAGGAAATTAATAGTTTTTCTGAAACAAATCAGAATTATGCCGTAGTTGCATGTGTTTTCACGCCATTGCCATTAGCACTTAACTTGCTCTCTAGATAACAAACCAGGGGCGCCACATTGAATTCACCATGGGGAAACATTTATTACCTGCTATGTTTGTTCAGGATTGTCTGGGATGGGGATGAAATTTGCTCAATCACGGCTAGGTAAAAATTGTTTTCTTGAGGTGATGTGAAATGGAGCAGGTTTCTAATCAACCTTCACTATTCGGAGTGAATCTTACTTAGCTTACTATGAGGAGGAGTAAGTTGCTCTAGCCCCACGCAGTGTCAGCAACCAACCGACTGAAATACGGGCAGGCCTCGAGGACCCAAGGCATTAGGAAATAAATGTCAGTGCGATGAACTGAACTTACTTCTTTATCTCAGTGGACTTTGTAATAAATCTTCTATAGCCATGTGAGAGGTGCAATTTTAAGAAACATTCCCCTGTTTTTGTTTTATATGCATTTAACTTAAAGAGCAACCATTTGTTGTATCTGGGGGAAACAAGACAACAACAGAGCTAAGAGAGTACAGAAATGTCAAATGCCTCTAATGGTTTAAGCTCGAAGAAAAGTCATTAGTGATTTACAGAAAGAATATACAAAACAAGAGGAGCAATCAGAATGTAGTTATAATTTTCTAAAAAAAAATGTTAGAGAAGCAAAACTACCTAGACTCACCTCATTTCATCAGGATGATCAGAAAGTTACAAATAAAAAACTCTTACACCCTGGAAAGAGCCTGTCCTGCGAGGCATGTGTCGAAGTGAAACTCAGAGATATTCATGGACACTTGAAACTCAAAACATATACACTTAAAGTTGGAGCAACTGGGTGCACATCTTGCTTTCCCCCTTACTCAAGCTTTCTAATCCCAAGGGAAAAGGATAGAGTTTAACCAGAAGATACAATTGTGATTTAAAAATTTTAGGTTGTGTATACATGTACTTTCGACTGCAAAGGTTATTCAAAACAAATCATTAAACCAGAACATGGAGCCATTAAAAAGCTTTAACTACATTAAATGTTTTCAAATAAGGCATTATACTGTTTATTGAATGCTGAATTTCTTGAATTTTTTGGTATGTTTAATTTCTTTTTAAATTTTCATCAGCATCTTTGGTACATAGTGATTATTCCCACCCATTACACTGTTACAAACATATTGCACAATATATCCAGTTTCCCTGAAAGAAAATCAAGGGGGTTTGTGAACCATATACCCTACAGCTTAGTGTGACAAATGGTTTCTGAAAAGAATAACCATCATGAAATACAACTTTTACTTAAAAAGAAAAAAAAATACCTCCAGTTTTTAGCTAATTATGAATAAAGTTGTTTAAAATATTCATGTAACAAATGTGAACCATGTATGTAACTATATGCAATTCATATAATTTACATGTAATTCACGAAAGCAAATATTTGTGTGGGCGTATATTTTCATTTCTCTTCTGTGAAAATTTATAGTGGAGGTACAGGGTTACATGTTAAGGGTATGTTTAACCTCATACAAAACTTCCAAACTCCTTTTCAAGGTGTACTGTTTTACACTCACCCTGATAATCAGGTGGACTTTAGCTGTCAGTCAACCTCTTTCCATGGCTACATCATTACTTTCTCAATAGGCTCATGAATGAAATGCCCATCCTGAAGGGATGGAGCTATGTACGGACTCCGTAACATTACCGTTCACTCCTGAAAGGAGATTTGGTTACCACTGCTGGATGCTGGACTTGCCAACAGTAGCAGCCTAGCCTCAACTTCTCATGTAGTATCTCATTAGTTTTCTACTGCTGCATAACGGTGACCATAAAATTAGCAGCTTAAAACACACGTTTATTATTTCACCATTTCTATGGGGCATGAGCCTGAACATGGGTTAGTTGAGTCCTCTCTGTAAGTTCCAGTTGCTTCATGAGCTCACCAGCATTTCATCATCAGACTTTAAAATAGCCCAGGATTATCCAGTAGAAATACAAAGGAAACCACATAGACAACTACATTACAACAGTGGAAATAGTTGAAGTTTATTTAAAAAAAATTTTTTTTTTAAGATTTTATTTATTTGTCAAAGAAAGAGAGAGCAAGTGCTCAAATAGGGGGAGTGGCAGGCAGAGGGAAAAAGAGGCACCCTGCTGAGCAAGGAGCTGGATGTGGGATTCGATCCCAGAACCGGTAAGCAGGTGACTGAGTCACCCGGGCATCCCTGAAGTTTATTTTAATAGTATACTTTAGTTAGCCAAATCTATTTAAATTTATTGTCATTTCAGCATTTAATCAGAATAAAATTAATGAGATACTTTATCCTTCTTTCATACTAAGTTACCAAAATCTCACTTGTATTCTTATAGCACAACTTCATTCAGACTAGTCATATTTCAAGTGCTTAATAGCCACATGGGGCTAGTAGTTGCTGTATTGGGTAACATTAATCATAAATATTTTAGTGGGTATAGAGTGGTAATTGTAGTTTTAATTTACATTTTCCTGGTAACTAAATGATGTTGAGTATGTTTTCATATGCTTCTTGGTCATTTGTATATCTTCTTTTGTATAATATCTGTTCCAATGGCCAGCAGTACATGGGATATGCAAATTGTGGCATACTCACACAATGAAAAATTGCTCAGCAATAACTACGGAAAAAATAACTACTGATTCATGCAATAACCTGGATGACTCTCAGATATTATGCTGAGTGAACACAGCCAGACACGGAAGAATACACCTTGAAGTGATACTGCTCGCATAAACTTTAGAACAGGCCGACTAATCAAGAAAGCAAGCAGATTGGTGGTTATGATAGGGGTGCGTGAGTGATTGCAGAACTGCATGAGAAAACTTTGTAGAGTGATGGGAATGCTTTGTTTCTTGGAGTGGTGATTACGTAGATATGTATAGAACTGTACGTCTAAAATGGGTACTGGGTACTGTATGTAAACTATACTCCAATACAGTTGATTTTTAAGGAGTAAAAGCGATACGTGTTAGTCATACCTGCTATGTACTTCGCAGGTGCAGTGCAAAGTAAAACTGTGGGGTCCCTTATTTTAAAAGTATTAAGAATTTCAAGACAGAGACAGCAGAGGGAGTTTGTTAATCGAATTTCTGGTATTAGATGGTGCACGGCAAATAGAAGCTTCCAGTAAAGTTCTGTTGAATGAATTTAAGATCTCATGCTCAGCAATTTCTATTTGAGAACAGCCTAACACCTTTCCCTACTTCTGCTGTTTATTTCATAGACCTGAGGAAAGAGTAGAATTCTGAATACAATTAAAAAAAAAATGCTGGTCATAAGTATGCTAGAGAAAAATACTGAGCAAAGTTGGTTTATTTTTAAATTTTCTAAAGATGTGAAGAAATATAGCAAATCACTAACTTGAAGAGACAACAATTTGGCTGAGTGGGTGAGACCATACAGGCTCATAGAGTACAAAGGAATCTTGTCCTTTCAGTATTCTGTATTGTTAGTCCCAGGCTGATTTATAGAGGCCTTGTTACACCTAATCTGGGTCAAGAAACAAGCAATGGGTATATATAGACATAAAACAGGCATATATAATTGTGCGGTGGTTTGTCTTCTTTAGAAATCAGTTTTAGATCATGTTCCAATTATTAACATTTCTAGTATTTTGTTCCATCATAACTCAGTGTACAAAAGATAAAGCAGAAATTTCATGCTTTGGAGCAGGTGGCATAGTGGTTATAAGTACATGTAATCCATACTGTCATAGACATTTCATTGGGAGTTTGCTCTAGTGCTTTTAAACTGCTAGAATAGTTATTAACAGAGGTACTTGGACTTAAACACGTGTTATGGATTGAATGTGTCCCCTCCAACTCCCCATGTTCATATGCTGAAGCTCTAGCCCCCCAGTATGGCTGGATTTGGAGTACGGAAATAATTAAATGAGGTTAAATGAGATCGTAAACTGGAACCCTGATGATTAGGAGTGTCTTTATAAGAGACCAGAGAGCCTGCCTGTTCTCTTGCCTCATGCATGTACCAAGAAAAGCCCCGTGAGGACACAGTGAGGCCACCATCTGCAAGCCAGGAAGAGTCCTCATCAGAAACTAAAACCTGGGACTTGCAGACTCCAGAACTATGAAAAGAGAGATTTCTCTTAAGCCACCCAACTTGGGGTATTTTGTTATGGCAGCCTGAGCTAATACAATATGTAATACTCTATAAAATATTAAAAAATATAAAATATGCACTATCTGATTCAAATAAAGTGACTAATTTAATCAGTTACGTGTGGGCAGCCCTGTAGGGTGATGAAAGGATTTATATGTATGTGTAGATGCCATGAATTTATGGAACCTAAACATGTGAGAAATTCATATGGCAAATTATCCCTAAAGTGGGAATTTACAGTGATTCTACTTTATTACTTACCGTCCTAAACCAAGGGGTATTTTTTTTTTTTTTAATTTTAAAAAGGAAAACTGGGGTTTTAAATGATTAAAGGTATCCCTTAAATATAAATATCTAAAATGCCTGTCCGGTGGCTGAGTGTCACTGTGTCTCTCATACTACTCAACAACTTATTTTAGGGAAGTATTAAGAGATGAAATGGTAGAGGCGCCTGGGTGGCTCAGAGGGTTGGGCCGCTGCCTTTGGCTCAGGTCATGATCTCAGGTTCCTGGGATCGAGTCCCGCATCGGGCTCTCTGCTCAGCAGGGAGCCTGCTTCCCTCTCTCTCTTTCTGCCTGCCTCTCTGTCTACTGTGATCTCTCTCTGTCAAATAAATAAATAAAATCTTTTAAAAAAAAAAGAGATGAAATGGTAGTGCACTAACAATTGAATAAATAGTTCACTGAAAAAAATGGCCCCCAAAAGTGATTTCGTTATACTTGTTTCATTGAAACTCCATGTACAAAAGATAAAGCAGGATTCTCCTGTTTTGGAGCGGGTAGAATGGTAGTTAAACCTGTTTCACTTATTTCACTTAAGCTGAAGTCTTCAAAATAAATTAAGCATGGCTGAGTAGTTGGGGAGGAGAAATAACTAAAGGAGAAGGAGCAAGTGATGAATGAGGGGCTGACAAGCAAGACAGTACATTTTGGGGGAAGACGGTGGATATGGTAGTAATAGGTATTTCCACAGTAATTAAATGTGATATTCTGGGGTGAGACCACTTGGGTTTGAAGTCTTGCTATGCCAGTTACAAGCTACATAACCTTAATTAGCTTACTTCCCATCTAAACCTCAGAATGATTGTTGGAAAATGGGAAAAGTAATAGTAACCATCTTATATGCTAACAGGGATGATTAGTGGCATAATGTACAGTAAGCATTTAGCACATTACCTGCAACATAATAAGCATAATAAATAGTATATATTTATTATATATACTATATATATAAATAAAATAAACATAATAAGTGGTATGACTCATATAGTCTTCTTTTAAAAAATGATACTACTAAGGTATTCTAATTTATGTGAATTTGGGTACTCTAACTCAAAAATAGAAAAAAATGGGGAAAATGTCATTTTTTATATTGGCTTATTGCCACACCCTCTTTAGACTCTAACCTGCCTTTCCAGGCATTTGCCTTGAACTCCTTGTTCCATAATTTATCCAAGGAGTCCAATATGTGCGATGTAGCTATTTTCCTGAAATCCACAGTTAAACCTTATTTGAGGCTATGAATTTTCTATCTTGCCTACTTGCAGTTTTTCCCATTTTGGTTTACTGTATCATAACTGTCAGCATGTCCCACTGTCACACCTTTATTGACCTTGTCAGATCCATGTGATAAAACTATGGCTTCAGGACAAGTACAGATTTCATTCTCACAGGGAAGAAGTTGTATGCTGACATTCTCTTATAAGCCCTCCAAAGTTCTGCTTCTCATTTTAAGAAACTCTGCCTTAAACAATCTAACAAAGACATCTGCCAAAAACATTTGGTTCTGCAAAGAGCAAGTCGTTTCGTTGTTCCTGCTGTATGTAGTTGGCAAATAAGAGCTAAAGAATTAGAATCAGCAAAAGTAAAATGTCTTGTTATGAGAACCCTCTCTGATAGAGATAGGTATCAAAGGTTATAGAAAATTCCTAAGCCAAAGAAATATAGCTGGGAACTGTTCTTAAAATGTCCAGGAAAGGTGTATAGGGCACAGTAAATAGCAGGCCCTTAGTTGGTATTTTATGAATTAAAAATCATGGTACTACTACTAGAGAATGTTAAATTATTTCTTTTTAGTGCTTTCCTGCAATCCTAGGGTAGTATGTCATACACATATTGATGAGATCACAAAATGGTATTTCATCTTGTCGCACCATCTGATTTCTAAGTGTTTTTACATGCAAGTGTTCCCTGTTCATTTTTGAACTATGTTGGCTTTTCTTGATATCAATAGTTGGAATTCTATTTAAGGATCCTGAGGAAAACAATAGAGACTGTATTAAGGGGAAAAATGATTGTCAGAGATTTGTTGCTTAGGTCATCCAGATGTATACTTACAGATTACAGGTTACAGATAAGAGAAAATTCTGTCTCTTCTCAGATTTTAGTTCAGAATTAAAAAATATATATTTTTTAAAGGTCTTTTTTGTAAATGTTTAAATTGCTTTAGAAAACATACAAATTCCAAATGCAAGGTCCTATTTCATTTTCAACGACTTTATTGAGAACATTTTGCAAATTAGATTTTACAATTTAGCATTTTACAATTAGAAATTTTATCTGCTACTACATAAGTTGCAAACTTTTCAAAACACTACAGAAAATCCTTTATTTCTTTGGATTTTTCTGTTCCATGCTGAGCTCCTGAGATATATTTTTTCTTTCAGCTTCATTTTCATCTTCCTGTGAAATAAATTTTAAAAAACATTAAAACATAAACTTTAGGGCATTTTATCAGCTATACTTAATACATCTTAATTCTGTTCCCTGAAGAATTAACTATTGTGATTCTGGTAATCCGGAGAAAAGGCTAGAAACAAAATGATAAAATTATGTAACATTTAAATATTTACAGTGGGTATTCTTTTACACTACACACTGACTAAAATTTTCTTTATGTTTTTAAAAGCAACTTATTAATGACCTAAAAATTACTTTTGAAAATACCTGCCCATAAAAAGTGTCCCTTTTAGGAGGTGAATCAGGTATTTTTACTTCACTGCTGATAAAAATAAATTTAACTTCTGAGACACTTTATGTGCTCCAGCATGGCATTTTTGTCTCATCTAGCATACTTTCTTGACAGGTCTGCCAATTTTCCAATTACTTGTACCACCATATGTTATCTGAAGATCAGTCAGCTCTAAAATAGGAAACATGGTCATGTCAGGCTATCGAATGCTTACAATCTTCTACAGTTTCGATTCTAAGTGGTGGCTTCATAATTCACAGCAGGTTTCTGTGGAACATGGTGAATAAATGAAGTGACTTCATAGTGTCGGTCTCCACAGGAATGAAGTGCATCTTGTGTTCAATATTAAATGGTGACCACCAAAGTATAAATAATGAAGAGTCTGGAAAAATATTTCATCTTACACTTTGTAACCCATTTCATCATCTATGTTCCTTCAACAATACCAAGTCTAAAGCAGTCTTGCTTTCCTAATATTTCTAGTATTTGTTAAGTAAGATCTTCTGTTTTTATTAATTGAAGTTAGGAAGCATTGTCTCTTCTATTGAATTAAAGCATGAGTAGCAATTTCTTAAGTATCTCTAGACAAGAATAATATCAGTATCACCAAATACATCACCTTCTATTCCTGAATCATATAAAACCCAGTTCAACTCAATTAAGTAGTTGTTGAGCTCTACTTAGTAAATTAACATTATTAAGTACATGCAAATCGAGACATATATGTTTGTTTCCCATGAAAAACCACATCCTTGTCTCTGAACATTAGGGTGGAGAAAGCTTCCTTTATATACTTTCTCTCTCTCAAAGCTCACCAGCATCTGTGATTTAGAGTCTGTCAATACCAGAAAAATGGAGAAATTACCAATATTATCATCCAACTTGGAAGAGATGGAGTTTTGAATATTATTTTGGCAATGTGATTTCAATGTATTTTTTAAACTATAATAGCCACTGTATGTCGTTTAACATTTTTTTTCCAATTTATCACTATTGAACGGAGATACTATGTTTGATTGACTCTTGAACAAGTAGTTTTCACTTTTTACAAGAGTTTCCAGAAATTACATTTTGATTAGATCCTAATAAAAAGCAAATCTTGCTCTATACTTTCCACTGTCTTCTTCGGGTGAGACAAGAAGTGTTAAATCAGCAGGTAAAGGTAAAGGCGGCAAGAAATTTTTTGATAGGTAGCACTGAATTTAGCTATACATTCCTCAAGGCAAGGCTTTCTTTTTTTTGGATTATACTCTTATTGTCAACAGTGCACATTTAGTATATAGTTGGAGTACAATAAATGTTTTCTGAATTATGTGAAACAGTGGAATAAAAAATAAAAGAGAAGGGACGCCTGGGTGGCTCAGTTGGTTAAGCGGCTGCCTTCGGCTCAGGTCATGATCCCAGCGTCCTGGGCTCAAGTCCCACATCGGGCTCCTTGCTCGGCAGGGAGCCTGCTTCTCCCTCTGCCTCTGCCTGCCACTCTGTCTGCCTGTGCTCACTCTTTCTCTCTCTCTGACAAATAAATAAATAAAATCTTTAAAAAAAAATAAAAGAGAAGTCTGCCTAAACTAATGTAACTTGGGAAAGCATAATATTCCTCCTTATCCAACAGTCACACTTCTAAAAATCTTAAACTTACCACGGCAGTACTGAAAACGAAGTGTTTGAAGCAACATTAGCCAAAACAGCCATTATCAAGCTCATATCCTTTTTTTTTTTTTTTTTTTTTTTTGTTAAGCTCCTATCCTTTAATTTGAAGGACAGGATTGGAACCTTTATTTTGTGGACAGTCTAAGTTCCCACACTGATATGACACACTGGTTTAATGAGCTCGGTTATCTCAACTTCCCTAGTAGCCTTCAGAAATGCTCTAAGTCAAAATGGAAACGTAAAGGCTTAATAATAACCCTGAGGACTAGGAAGTATCTATAAACTTTGCTTTCATATTTGACTAAAATTCTGTTAATGCTAGTCTTACTGAATTTTTCTTAGTAATAAAGTATATACAGTTGACTTTTGAAAAACACAGGTTTGAACTATGCAGGTCCACTTATACACAGATTTTTTTCAATAAATACAGTATAGTCCTGTAAATATATTTTCTCAACATCTCTTCTCAAGCTTATTATACAAATATAGTATATTATATATGTAACAAAATTGGTATTAATCAACTCTTTATGTTATCA
This sequence comes from Mellivora capensis, assembly GCA_004024625.1. Taxonomy (NCBI): domain Eukaryota; kingdom Metazoa; phylum Chordata; class Mammalia; order Carnivora; family Mustelidae; genus Mellivora; species Mellivora capensis. The sequence goes on along the minus strand of PISX010001675.1, from coordinate 72,444 downwards.
TTAAGGGTTCTGGTCAATGGTAGGCCATGTTAGTTAAATTTTGGGTGAGTCAAAAGTCACATGCAGGTAGGTTGTTACCACCCCGAAACCCACTGCATTATTCAACGGTCAACTGTAGTTTATAAATGTGTGTCTCTTCTAACATTGCCTCCTATTCAGGACAGGTGAAGAACTGTTCCACATTTTTCTTTATGCTGAGGACGTCTTACAATATCTTGCCTTTCTGTGCTTTTAAACCATTTCCATAGGTAACAAGATCTAATCTCTTTTTTCCATTGTACAAGGATAACTGTGATTTGGATGAAGAAAAGGATTATGAAGGGGAAGAAAAGGCATTTAACCCTAGCTGCTAGAGTGTAACACATTGTAATTGCCATAGTAGAACATCATCAGAATAATGAAAATAACAGTAACAGATTTTATCATTATAAATAAAAACATTAGAATTAGCCACAGTAAAGGTTCAGAAAGGATTTTAGAGGTTGCTTTGCTGTTTTTTGGGTTTTGTTGTTGTTTTTGTTGTTTTTTGGAAGTGCTCATTTGTGTTTCTAATGTTACAGGCCAATTTGTATAAGAACTTAATAAGCAATTAAGATTAATAAAATCATTAAAATAACTCAGGCTGCAAATGAAATATCATTGACAAATGATTGCATAATGAATGAAACTGCAAAGAAAGGAAGATTTTGTCCAAGTATTTCTTCACTACTAGACATTAAGGGCAGACGAAATTTTCTTCTGATAAATGGCAGGTTTTTGTTACTCTTTGCTGAGATAAGACATCTGTTTGTTTCCCAGTGAAAGAAACCCTTGCTACACGGATCATTTTCTTAGTGACAGTCCTGACAATTTTGACATTTGTTTCATGAAGTGTTCTGAAGCAGCCAGCAAGAAAATATACCCTTTGGGGCCACTGGAAAGTGTAGTCAGGTTTACCTCTTAACTTTGAAGCTTGTTAATTCATACTCCAGAAAACATGTTTGTAACAATCTTGCAGACCTGCTAGTTACATGTGGAATTTCAAGAATACCCATTCACATGACAACAACTACTCATAATGCCAAATAATTAAGGTGGTTCTTTAGCCTTCTTGCTCTTTTGGCACTGACTGCATTGTTGTAGTAAGGAGAATGATCATTTCTAGGCATATATAGACTGTATTTATATATAGACATATATTATTTATATAGAGACATATTATGGTCTAATGTTCCAGGTGGCAATGTAAGACTGAAAGAGTTATTCTAACAGAAATCAGTAAAATCACTGCCATTCTTATTCGAACTAAATCCCTCTTATCACTGAATAAAACTTGCAAGATTTTGTTTAAATGCTATGCAAGCTTTCACCTTCAATTGAAACAGAGGTGTCCTTGACTTTCCTTATTTACAAAATTGTCTTGGTTTTCATAATAATTCAAAGAACTGATGCCAGTTAATCAAACCTATCCATCCTGCTTTCCCTTTCTCTTAGGAGATAACTAACTCCAAATAAATGGCAATTATTTTAGCAGCTGGAATTTCTACTGCTTAGGTGATATTTGGACTCAAATTAGAGTACAGATGACTCTGTCTTCACCCTAGAGACAGCCGAACTGTAAATTCTCTTAAAGTAGTGTTATACAAAGGGACAACTTCCCCCATTGATTCTTTATCTTTAGAGATGCAGAGGCCTGTCAGACAGCACCATACCCCAAGTGATCAAGGTTAACATCACCAGTGAAACATTAACACTAAACTTTTGCTATGCTATGCTAAAAAGGACACAACTCTGGTCTATGGTGTCTTTCCTTAAAATGCATAACTTCAGTCTAATCATGAAAAAATATCAGATAAACACTATAAAATAATCGAACAGTAGTTTTCAAAACTGGCAAGTTCATGAAAGAAAATACAAAGATTTTACAATCGCAGATGGGAGAAGACTAAGGGAACATGATGACTAAAGACAGTGCTGGGATTCTGCACAATAAAAAGGTTATTAGTGGGAAAACTGGCAAAATTAAATATGGTCTATGAAGTAGTAAATAGTACTGTCTTGATGTTAATTTCCTGGTTTCAGTAATTTACTGTGGTTATAGCAGTTGGGGACACTACAGCAGGCTGGATGCAGGGCAAACGGCAATTATCTGTGCGATTTCTGCAACTTTTCTCTAAGTCTAAAGTTATTTCAAAATAAGATTTAAAAACTGCAACTTAATGAAGGTTTTCTAAATCAAAAACAAGTATCATGTTTGTGCAAAGGTTTTATGTGGAAAAAAAAATTCAAGGCACTTAAAGCTGCCTACACTGAAAATACACAGCTCAGAGTTCGCTTTTCATTATTCTACTTAAGATTCCTTTTGTAAGTATTTCTAATGTTCAAAATGGTGATGTTCTTAATTTTTATTCCCTTGTTTGTGCTTTCACGTGTTTTCCTTTTCCACTCTGAGCATGGATTACTTTTATAAACAGAGAACACAAGCTTTCTTTTAATAAATCCCTTTATGACCTGGCCATTTGAACTATTTCCAGAAATAAGTAAGCATAATGGAGGTCAATGTTTACAAAGAGAATGGTCTCAGTTGTTTTTACTTAACTGAATTTCATAGCAGACAGATATGTGGTAGTACAACAGCAACATGAAGCGAGGTGCAGCTAAGCACCAACTTAACATATTTCTATTTTCATATGTAATCTTTAGATTTTAAATATTCCTTTGACCAAAGAATTATTGTAATTAGATTCAAATTAATAACCAAAACTATCTGTATGCTTCAACAATGGTACTTTTAAAATGTTTGTGTGTGTGTAGATATATACATATACCTCTGGCAAAAAAAAATACGTACACCTAACCTGTTGTTAGTTATAGAGCAAAGCAATAAATACTGTTCCAATCTGTGGTCAAAAACTGCTTTCTTTTATTCACTTAAAGCATATTCCAGACAGAATTCTCAACAGCACTTACGATTGTGCTTTTAATACAGAAAATATGCCAGTGCTGCACAATGAGGAAAAAATTCATCTTAATAACTGGAAAATACTGATGCTAATGAAAATGTTTTAGGCAAAATGGGCACGCTGCATGCTTCAGACTAAAATTAATTAGAGTTTTTAATGTTTTACAATTCTACCATAATTCTTTAAATGGTGCATTTACTTCATAGCAATAAACACTTGGATCATTAAGTAAAGTGCAAGATGTGTGTGATGTGCTACATTTAACAACCTTTGGCTTTTTTTTCTGTACTTCTGCATTCAGTTTTCCAATGCATTGAATAAGCAACTGAAGGCCACAATTAAATTTCCTGACTTTGCATATTTGAGGTTATTTCATTTAATACAAAAGTAATTAATCTACCATTTTACAAATGAATTCCAAATTTAGTGGGCCATGATAGATACTGAAATGAACTTACAAGAAATGCTTAATTAAATATACTGTAAAAAGCATACGACAGGTTTTTTTCTTATGACAGAAGTTGCATATTTAATTAGAAATTCTAGGCTATGTTATAAAATTAACTTGGGAGGTTCTTAGTAAACCTAGCTCAAACACTTAAGTTATTACACAGAATAGAATAATTTTTTATATATTTTCATATATATAAAATAGAATAGAGTTATTTTGTAAATTTCCACCTTTTCTCTGTACTTAGTGATTCAAACAAGAAATCATAAAGATTTCCCTTTATTAATATTATAAAATCATATCCTTTATTTTAATAGCAAGTAAGATAGATAGAAGGGCAGTCATGAATATCTAATTTCATGTATAAGAATATATGCACAGTTCTATTTCATTTGTTGGGCCCTTATCTCCAATTCATGATTTTGGAGATTTAGTGGGGTAGGTTTGCTTTTCTAAGTCTTTAGTTCCTCTTTTTACTTGGTGGTTGCTTTTGGCAGCATGGAAATGGGAAAGTTAAAAAAAATAAAACATAGGATTTTCCATATATAATCTGGGAATCTTTCTGGGAAGAAAGGCCCTATGGTCTGGTACTACCATCTAGAGAAGGGTATATTTATTGTAAAGGAAATGAAGACCAGTGAGTGGAAGTTGAGAGTCAGGCAAAATAAGTAGGATAAAAGAAAGGAAATGAAATGAGTGACGAAGGGTAGACTCTTAATTCTGTAAGCTTGTATCCTTGTATCTTCCCATAAACATTAGAAAAAAGTACAACTTCCATAAATTGAATTTTGGGGTATTTCAGATATGTTTAAGATATGAACCTTCTAGAGCTAAGAATACCACTAGTCTCTACATGTGGAACTTACGGTCTTGATGATAAAAAAAATTCCTTCTCTAGTAGAAGTCTAATATTTGGAAAATTAATGCTTGATTCTACATTAGAAGCCCCTACCTTGATAACTCACTGTCACTTATGACATTTTTATTGACTGATTGATTGATAGACTTATTTATTTTGAAAGAGAAAGAGAGAAAGAGATACCATGTGCACATGTGTGAACAGGGAGAGGGGTAAAAGGAGAAAGAGATTCTGAAGCGGACTCCCCACTGAGCATGGAGCCTGACATGGGAATTGATCTCAGGACCCCAAGATCATGACCCAGGCAGAAATCAATCAACTGAGTCACCAGGTGTTGCATTTTTGCTTTAAAAGATATTACTTGATTAGAAGAATTCAGGTTGATAAATTGGTATGTAGTCAGCAGTGATTACAGAAGAAGATGAAAACAAAACAAAAACACCCCAAATTCTATTAATAGGTCAACTTAAATATATTTTGTGAGGACAGCACAAGTCCTCTATATCTATATTCCCTATTTTGTAATTTTCATCCCCATGACTTATTTTATAACTGAAACTTTGTACCTCTTTGTCCCCTTCACCTATTTTGTCATTCCCTCTCCCTCTGGCAGTTACCAGTTTGTTCTGTTTAGGAGTCTGTTTCTGATTTTTTGTGTGTATTCATCCATTATTTTTTAGTTTCCACACAGAAGTAGAATCATATGGCATTTTTATTCCATTTTTATTTCTTTTCAGTGTTCCAAAATTCATTGTTTATGCACCACACCCAGTGGTCCATGCAATATGTGCTCTTCATAATACCCACCACCAGGCTCACCCATCCCTTCAAACCCCTCCCCTCCAAAACCCTCAGTTTGTTTCTCAGAGTCCGCAGTCTCTTTCACTGTCTGACTTAACTCAGCATAATACCTTCTAGGTCTATCCATGTTATTACAAGAGACAAAACTTCATTCCTTTGTTATGGCTGGGTAATATTCCACTCTGTATATATACCGCAACTTATCTACCCATTCAGCTATCCAGGGACACTAAGGATGCTTCCATACCTTGGCTATTGTAAATATGCTGCAATAAACATAGGAGTACATGTATCTTTTTGAATGAATGTTGTTCTTTTCTTTGGGTAAATACCCAGAAGTAGAATTATTGTGTTGTATAGTTTTTCTATTTTTAACTTTCACAGGAAACCCCATGTTCTTTTCCATAGTGGCTGCACCAATTTACATTTCCACCTGTAGTGTACAGGGTTCCTTTTCCCCCCCAGTCTTGCCAACTCTTATTATTTCTTGTCTTTTTGATAGTAAGTGATATCTCTTTATGGTTTTAGTTGGCATTTCCCTGATGATCAGTGATGTTGAGTATCTCTTGGCCATCTGTATATATTCTTTGGTAAAATGGCTATTCAGGTCCATTTCTTAATTGGATTTTTTGTTTTTAATAGTGAATATATATATGTATATATATGTGTGTGTGTGTGTAATATATATATATATATATATATATATATATATATATATAACCCCTTGTCATTTGCAAAGATCTTCTCCCATTCAGTAGTAGGTTGTCTTTGTTGATCGTTTCCTTTGCTATGCAAAATATATTTTTTTAAGATTTTATTTATTTGACAGACAGAGATTACAAGTAGGCAAGAGAGGCAGGCAGGGAGAGAGAGGAGGAAGCAGGCTCCCTGCTGAGCAGAGAGCCCCATGTGGGGCTCGATCCCAAGACCCTGGGATCATGACCTGAGCCGAAAGCAGAGGCTTTAACCCACTGAGCCACCCAGGTGCCCCTGCTGTGCAAAATATTTATATTTTGATGCTGTCCCAATAGTTTTTCCTTTTGTAGCTATGGCTTATGTCTGAGAAATTACTGCCTGTGCTCTCTTCTAGAATTTTTATGGTTTCAGATTTCACATTTAGGTCTTTAATCCATTTTGAGTTTATTCTTTTATATGATGAAGGAAGTGGCCCAGTTTCATTCTTTTTCCACGTAGCTGTTCAGTCTTCTAATACCATTCATTGAAGAGACTGTTTTTCCCATTGCTTATACTTGCTTCCTTTGTTGAAGACTGACCATATAATCACGGGTTTATTTCTGGGTTCCCTATTCTGTTCCGTTGATCTAGGTATCTATTTCTGTGCTAATAACATACTATTTTGATTAGTACAGTTTGAAATGTGGGATTGTGATACCTCCACCATTGTTCTTTCTTAAGATTGCTTTGGCTATTTTTTTTTTAAAGATTTTGTTTTTGAGAGAGAGGGGAGAGAGAGAGAGAGAGCAGGAGTGGAGGGGGAGGGGCAGAGAGAGAAGCAGGCTCCCTGCTCAGTGGGGAGCCCAGTGTGGGATTCGTTCCCAGGACCCTGGGATCATGATCTGAGCTGAAGGCAGATGCTTAACTGACTAAGCCACCAGGCATCCCTGCTTTGGCTACTTGAAACATTTTGTGGTCTCACATAGATATTTAGGATTATTTGTTCTACTTCTGTGAAAAATACTATTGGTATTTTGAGACAGACAATCTGTAGATTGCTTTGGGTAGGATGGATATTTTAACATTATTAATTCTTCCAACTGATGACCATGGTATATCTTTCCATTTATTTGTGTCATCTTCAATTTCTTTCATCAATATGTTATAGTTTTCAAAGTGCAGGTCTTTTACCTTTTGGGGTTTTTTTTTGGGTTGAATTTATTCCTAGGTATTTTATGTTTGATTGCAATTATAAATGGGTTTTTTTAAACTCTCTGCTAATTTGTTACTAGTTTATGAAAATACAACAGATTTCTGAATATTGGTTTTATATTCTGCAGATTTACTGAATTCATTTATTAGTTATAACACTTTTTTTTGGTGGAGTCTTTAGGGTTTTCTATATATAATATCAGGTCATCTGCAAATGTGAGTGCCTTTACTTGGATGACTTTTATTTCTTTTTCTCATCATATAGCTACAGCTAGGATTTCCAGTACTATGCTGAATAAAAGTGCTAAGAGTAGACATCCTTGTCTTGTTCCTGATGTTAGAGGAAAAGCTTTCAGCTTTTCACCATTGGGTATGATAGTGGCTGTGGATCTGTCATATAGAGCCTTTATTATGTTGAGGTATGTTCCCATTATTCCTACTTTGTTGAGGTTGTATCATGAATGGATGTTGAATTTTGTCAAATACTTTTTCGTGCATCTATTGAGATAATCGTATGATTTTTATCCTTAATTTTGTTAACGTGGGATATAATGTTGATTGATTGAACCATCCCTGCATCCCTAAAGTGAATCCCATTTGATAGTGGTAAATGATCATTTTAGTTTATTTTTTAATCTATGTACATCAGGGATATTGGTTGTAATTTTCTTTTTTGTAGTGTCTTTGTCTGGTTTTAATCAATTAATGCTGGCATCATAGAGTGAATCTGGACGCATTCCTTCCTCTTCTGATTTTTTTGAATAGTTTCAGAATAGGTATTAATTCTTCTTTAAATATTGGGTAGAATTCACCTGTAAAGCTACTTGGTCCTGCACTTTTGTTTGTTAGGATTTTTTATTACAGATTCAATTCTCTTACTAGTAATCAGTCTGTGCAGATTTTCTCTTTTTTTCTGCTCTACTCTTGAAAGACTATGTTTGCAGGGATTTACCCATTTCTTCTAGTTTGTCCAATTCACTGGAATATAATTTTTCATGGTAGTCTTTTGTAAGCCTTTGTATTTCTATGGAGTTGGTTGCAACTTCTCTTTCATTTCTGATTTGAGTACTCACTTTTCTTGATGAGTCTAGCTAAAGGTTTATCAGTTTTTGTTATCTTTTCAAAGAATTAGCCCTTAGCTTCACTGATTTTTTTTAAAAAAATTTTTAGTCTTTTACTTCTGCTCTAAAAATCTTTAGTTCCTTCCTTCTACTAAGTTTGGGTTTATTCTTTTTCTAGTTCTTTATGGTGTAAAGTTTAGTTTATTTAAGATTCTTCTCATTTCTTGAGGTAGGCCTGTATCACTCAGCTTCCCATTTAGAACTGCTTTCACTGCATCCCAAAGATTTTAACCTATATGTTTCCTTTTTCATTTGTCTCCAGGTTATTTTTAATTTCTTCTTTGATTTCTTCATTGATCCATTAACTGCTTAGTGTTATTCTAGAGATCACTTAACCTATCCTCATTTTTAAAAATTATTTTTTTCTTTTTGCTGTTCAAGCTTGGTTGCTTTCTGCTACACTATCTTCCAGATTGCTGATCTATTCTGTATCCTCTAATCAGCTGTTGATTCCCTCTAGTATATTTTTCATTTCAGTATTGCATTCTTCAGCTCTGTTGTTTAAAAAATATATATACATTTTCTTTCTCTGTGTTGACATTCTCACCGAGTTCATCCACTTTTCTCTCAAGTGTGGTGAGTGTCTTTATGACCATTACTTTATTTATCAGGCAGTTTACTTATCTCCATTTCTTTTAGCTCTTTTCTGGGTTTTTTTGTCTGTTCTTTCATTTGGAACATATTCCTCTGTCTCCCCATTTTGTCAGACTCTCTGAGTTTGTTTTTGTTTTTTTAGGTAGGTCAGCTACATCTCCTGGTCTTGAACATAGTGGCCTTATATAGAAGGCATCCTGAGATGCCCTGTAGCATAGCTCCTTCTGGTCACTGAAGCCAGGTGCTTCTAGGGGTGTCCCTATGTGGGCTGCATATGTCCTCCTGTTGTGGTTGGGGTGGGAATGAGTGTGCTGGTAGGTGGAACTTGCTTGCAGCCCAGATGTCAACAGTGATCAGCTGCAACTACTATGGGTACACTGGTAAGGAGGGCTTGCCCTGAGCATGGCTGGATGAGAAACCTGACTGAAGTCACTATGCATACACTGGTGAGCAGGGCTTGCCCTCAGCCTGCCTTTCTGCAGTGACCAGCTCTGACTATGTGGGTGCACTGGTGGGCTTGGCTTCACCATACAGCTGGCTGAGAGAACCAGCCAAGCAGCTGTAAGTGTGCTGCTCAGTAGGGATATCTTCCCCTGTCCCCAGGATAGGAGTTGCTCTGGACGAGTGCTGGCCCAGGATAGGGCTGCCTGCCAGGTGTGGCAGGACAGTAGTTGCTCTGGGCGGGAATGCCAGTCCCATTAGGCTGCCTATTAGGTATGGTGAGGTGCAAGACATTGTGGAGGAGTACCTGCCTGGGTGGGTAGGGCAGGTCCACGGGAGGAATGTTGGGGTGGGATAAGTGGTGCTAGCAACATAGTTGTCAGAACTGGCTCCCACAAGCCTCTGGCCAGCCAGGCTTCTGGGAAGTAAGTAGATGGTGCTCACCAACCATTCTGTTCCTGGAGAAAACTCCTGCAGATCCCTGCCTATTTGGTACCCATCCTAAAATTAGTCAATAAATCTTCATATATAACCCAGGTGCTTTTCAAACTGCTACTTCTGTGCTGGGTCTTGAACTCAGTGATATGGCATGCTAACCTTTTAAGAACCGAGACTCAAGTTTCTTAATAGCCTTCTGGCTCTGCTGGAGTTAAGTACTGCTGATTTTCGAAGAAGACTTTCTGAGGGCTTGTCTTCCCAGTGCATGTCCCCAGGAATGGGGGTGCATGATGAGGGGCTTGATCCCCTCAGTCTTCTGTGCCTGTGATATTTCTATCACTTGTGGGTTGCCACACTGGTGGTTTTTAGGTTCTGACCATGTCTCTGTCTCTCCAGCACTCGTTAATGTGGCCTTCTCTTTATATCTTTAGCTGTGGAAGATCTATTCTGCCAGTCTTCAGGTCGTTTTCAGAGTGTGTTGCACTGCATGTAGTTATTTCCTTGGTGTATCCATAGGTAGCTGAGGATCCTCCTATTCTGCCATCTTTCTACCCTCCAGACAGTACATTCACAAATTCAATATATATTAAAAAGTTTACAGTATACCAAGATATATTTAAATAGATTCTTTAAAAAATATTTTTATAGGGACGCCTGGGTGACTCAGTTGGTTAAGCGGCTGCCTTCGGCTCAGGTCATGATCCCAGCATAATGGGATCGAGTCCCACATCGGGCTCCTTTGCTCGGCGGGGAGCCTGCTTCTCCCTCTGCCTGCCACTCTGTCTGCCTGTGCTCACTCGCTCTCTCTTCCTCTCTCTCTGACAAATAAATTTAAAAAATATATATATTTTTATATAAGTCATCTACTATTCATTAAATGTAACATCTCAAAAATCCCAAATGTGCTAATATTTAAAGACTTTACATAGAAATTTCTTCTTTCTCCATAGTTACTCAAAGAGAAGAGACATTTTAAATTTATGCTATTTTTTACCCTAACTCTACATATACAGGTTTAAATTCCCAGGGGTTTAAAAAATTCTACCAAATTAAAATGAGATAAATAGTGTCTCAAAGTGTTTGAAATATGCAAAATATGAGATACAGTTATCACCAAAGTATAGTAGTCAAGAGATTTCCAAGTTGGATTAAAAAAAGAAAAATCAGTGATTGGCTCTTTAAAATTTTCAGAGATACATACATTGTTTACTGTGACCAGAAATGATTCAGCAAATAACAGAGTTTGTTATAAGAGCTGGAACATACTGATATGCAGCATATTTATTTATTCATTAACATAAGAAATAACCATGATACTGGAATTGGCCACTTGAAGAGTACCTTCTTTAACAGGGTATGACAGCATTTTCTTTATCCTTCACAATACAACAAGGAGTTCAATGCAACACAGATTTAAAAAGATACTTTATATTTTAAAAGAATATTTTTTTGCTTAGTAAGGCCCTAAGGTTATTTTTTATCAAAACTAACTTCTATAACTGCCATTAGAAAAATCTCTGGCCATTTTAATTGAAACCATAATAAAAAGAGAGGGAGAAGGAAAGAGAGAAAATACATTTTATATTTCCTTTGCTGAATTCTGATATTTTAAAGAAGAAATAGTTATAGTTCATATGTATCAAATCACTGTCAAAGAAACAAACAGAATTTACATAAATGGTGATGTTACAACATTAATAGTTACTTTTGAGCTATGTAGAAGACATTCAGAAAGTAAAAGGTAGCAAAAACTCCCTTAATGGAAATCATATTATTTACATAATTTGCTGTTATTTACAACACTTGATTTCACTGAATGGAATTTATCAAAGTGAAAACTACAGTTTGTATTAAGATGAAAAAATAAGCTAACAGGGTATTTCACTAATTACAATTCTTTTAATGTTACTGTTTCTGAGGCTAGACGATGTAAATGTTTTAAACTGACAATTTTTAGGGACGTCTGGGTGGCTCAGTTGGTTAAGCGGCTGCCTTCGGCTCAGGTCATGATCCCAGCGTCCTGGGACTGGGTCCCACATCGGGCTCCTTGCTCAGCAGGGAGCCTGCTTCTCCCTCTGCCTCTGCCTGCCATTCGGTCTGCCTGTGCTTGCTCTCTCTCTCTGACAAATAAATAAATTAAAAAAAATTTAAACTGACAATTTTTAGAATAAGAAATAATTTCATACCTAAGTAATAAAATATCTAGATAGTATACTTTTAGTTAGGGATTTATAAACTATCTCAATTTAAATTGTTTTCAGTATAAATGCCCTAGTTAAGCAGGAAGCTGTTGAAATACTTATTTCAAAAGCCACATCAAATTCAGATGGATTTGAGGCATTTGTAAACAACTATGATCTGCATAAGACATAACTCACTTCCAGTTCTCCTGAAGGTAACTGAGTCCCAGAATATTAGAGATGAAAGATTATCAGAGCTTACCTAATCCCCTACTATATATATGAAAATACTGAGCACTAGATAGACAAATACATGAAATCAATTTCTTCAGTAGGTTTTCTAGTGGTTTTAAACAACTCCCCAAACTGTTTTCCAAACTCAAATGATTTAAAACTACATTGTTAAAGAAAAACAGTAATTTACAGTGGAGAAACCTGATAAACACTAACTTAATTTGAGTGAGCAAGGTTAACCTCACTAGTAATACATATTGACATTCCTATTTTCTGTCAAAGGATGCACTGAGAAGGAACATCATCTCTGGTCTGTGGTAGCCTCAATCTAATCATGAGAAAAGACCAGACAAACCCAAATTGAAGGATATTCTACAAAATAAATGAATAATACTCTTCAAAAGTGTCAAGATTTTGAAAGGTAAGGAAAGAGTAATTTCCACAAAATGGAGGATCCATGACAAAATGAAATAGGGGATTCTGGACCAGAAAAAGGGACATTAATGGCAAACCTGGTAAAATCCAAATAAATTATTATAGTTTTAAGTAAACTATTATAAAGGCTTAATAATTTACCTATGTTCATTCAAATGTTAACATAAGGAGAAGTTGAATACTGCATACTCTCCATATAATTTTTACAACTCTTAAAATCTAAAGTTATCTCAACACAAAAAGTAAAAACAGATAAGCAAATAAACAAAATCTTTGTTAGGATGATTTAGAAATAAGTGTATTTTGGTTTAAATAGTGTAAACTTTCTCACCAAAGTAGTATGCAAAGGTAATCAGAATTATACAAAAAGAGGCTTTGGGATTTCTGTGATAGGAATAGCTCATTATAGACTCTATACTATGAAGTAGTGCTTTTAGTAAAAAAGTGCTAGGAAAATCATACATTAATCCAGAATAGTGTTTTGCACATGAAGTTCATTGTCATGTTTTTCTGATTCATGCAGTTTAAAAATCATTAGAACAGGGGCACCTGGGTGGCTCAGTTGTTAAGCTCCTGCCTTCGGCTCAGGTCATGATCCCAGGGTCCTGAGATCGAGCCCCACATCGGGCTCCCTGCTTAGCGGGAAGCCTGCTTCTCCCTCTTACACTCCTCCCGTTTGTGTTCCCTCTCTCATTGTGTCTTTCTCTGTCAAATAAATAAATAATATCTTTAAAAAAAATCATTAGAACAATATTCAACTGTAATATGGTAAAATATGACTTTTATTACTTCACTTGATAGTTTTTTGGATAGCAGATATTCTTACTAATATTGAAATGTTATTGAAATAACATTAAATAAAAGGTTATTTTAATAACCTTTAATCTGGGTCTTCAAAAATTATGTCTGACTATTATCTAGAGAAAAAGAGGTACTCTTGCTTAACAAAAGAAATTTCTCCAAAGAAACATCATTTGACCTGAGACTGACTTCATAGTGTACATTATGTACATATAGGGTACTTCATAGGGTACAGTACAAATGTCAAAACAAAGTAAGAATATTAGTAAATCAAAACCTAGAGATTGAACAATCAATCTATTTATTCATTTTTGGTAACCCAATGAATTACTTGATTGTATTGACTAAATAATCTTTACATTTTAGAAGAGTCTGGAATATATTTTGTCCATTGACTCATATTAAAATTATTTTTTTAAGATGATCTTAACTCGAAGTAAATTCTATTCCTAGAATCCTCCCTTTTATTCTCTCAGAAAAATTTAATGAACAATGACTATGTATTAGACACTATGCAAGGTGTTGGAAATAACAAAGCTGAATAAAAGGTCTTGCTGTCTAGAGGGGTCCATGTTCCGTTTTGGTAGAAAGGAGGCATATAATTACAATGTAATGAAGAAAGTACATCAGACATATAAATATGAAGAGAAGAAAACTGAACCATGATAATACATGAGAGTATTTTTTAAATGAATAATATTCTACAGAGTTGGGCTATGTCATCAAAATAATAAACCTTCCCTTGTGCCCAAAGATTAGTATTGTGAATTGTTAAAACAAATACTTCTAAATGTAACTTACACTGTTTTTGTTATTAAGATAAATTCAACTTCAAGGACATCTTTTAGAAATAGACTTATGTTTAGGAAGTTAATTTTAAAAACTTTACTCCCAAGTGAACAGATTAAGTTGCCTCAAATATCTCTATTTCAAGTTGAATACTATTTTCCCCAGAGTGAACTCATTAATCTTCACAGTTTTATTGGAAATTAATACCTCATTAGATGTCCAAGTAACACATCTACAGCACATTAATTTTTCATGGATTAAAACACTGATTTTGCTTCAAGAAAAATTTAAAATGCTATTTTAGAAAATTCAACACAAAAAATTGTTTAATGGTGGTATTTCACAATCAGTGTCAAAAATAACAGCCACATTTCCACAACTTGAATCTGTAGATTACCCTATAGCCACTATTTTGCCTTTTTAAGAAAAAGACTAAATGTTTTAAACTGTTACCATAATGAAAACCATGCAATGATCTCAAAAAAAGCAGGCTTCTTGGCAAGTAACAAATCATTTAGAAACCTTGCCTAAAAATGCACTCACTTAATATTTTTCTATGACCAATTAATTATTCTGTAAGTTTAAAGTATTTCTCAGTATTCCATCATTTAGGCAATAGGACATTAGAAAAAATAATTCATACAATGACATTTTCAAATATCCTATTTGAAAAAAAGATACCTGGAGAGATATATAAGCCATCTATGTATCCCTCTCTGATTATTAACTATGTATCAAGTATTGTGCTAGGTGCTCAAAAAATATGATCTATTAGACACAGTCCCTGCTTTATGGAGCTTGTAATCTGTGATGAAAACAATTGATCACTGGAGTAACTATATAATTGCAATTACGATATGTTCAATGAAAGAAAAGTATAGTGTCACAAAACTTTTAATAGAAGGATATGAAAGTTTCTGGGAAGCTCCTCACCCTCCTGAAAATGACAAATATATTGAGATCTGAAGGATAAGAAGGAGTCGAATTAAGGAATGTGAAAGGATAAGCATTCCAGGTAAGGAAAAGAGTGAGAAGGCAAAATCAGCTGAAGTCCAGTAGGAGAGAGGAAAAGAGTAGGGAATGACATGGAAAGGTATACAATAGTGGTTCTAGCATTTTCTGGTTCTAGCATTACACACTTTGCACAGATGGTTACTTTAGATGTACTTTTATATTTGTCCTGTTTCTTCTATGCAATTGGGTAGTAGTGGATGTATAACTTGGGTTTTGTGGTCAAGAACTAGCAAACCCGGGTTCAAATCCTAACTTGGACATGCGCACCATCAAAGCTATGCAACTCTGAAAAAACCTTGTTTCCTTCCTCTGTAAAATAATAACTGTTACTGATGGCTAATGGTATCAAATAAAATAAAATGTGAGGAGACTAGCACAAATACTGGTCCACAGAAGCATTCAATAAGCTTTATTCCTGCTTCCTTCTAAGGGCTGACTTTATGACAGAGTTTAATCATCAATGGCATAATGATATGCTGTTAAGTAGTGGGATCCTTTTCAAAAACAGTATTAGCTAAATTGCCATCATTATGATATTAAGTTGAACTCTGTTCCATTTGTGTGTCTTTAATTTTTTGATCTTGCAATTTCAATTGTTTGTATTGCCAGACTCAAAGCAATAGGAAATAAAAGAGTAAGTTAATTGGGTAAATGATGACTCTCAAAGGTAATCATTCAAAAATAGTAATAATTAAGGAAAGGCAAAATAAATAATTTTTCAAAATTACAAGGGCCTTTGAGTATCATTTTTGACTGAAGTTCCTCCCAGATTTACCTTATAGTCTGCGTGATGTTGTGATTACTGATGAATGTAAACTAATGCTTTTCTCCCTGAGTAAAGCAACATCTTATTGTGTAGTCCAACTGAAATGAAAATAATCTTGGGATCTAGATAGGTCTAATACATAAGAATAACGAATAATGATTTGTAGAGGTTAGACTAGTTCTTATTATTAATTGACTTAAACTTTTAGGCATGTCATTTAAAAAAATGGGCCATAATTTTACAGATAAATTTTTCAATTTTTAGAAATAGGAATCTTGGAAGAAAAGCTAAAAGTAACTTAATTCACCTCTCTTAATAGTTAATTTTTTTCTTTTATATATGTATATACTCAAATATATACAGATATACAATAATGGACAATATTTTATATTTGTGAGGCCTATATAAATATGTGATAAATATAGTTATTCCTTATTATAAACATGATATTAATTATTTGAACAAATGGCCCATGCCACAGGAATGCGTCCTCATTGCAAGGTAAATTCCATAGAAATAACCTGGTTAAATTTATTAGTTTTTTAAAAATGTGGTTGACTATCATGATAGACCCCACTGGATACATGAACCGATTTTAGATTAAAATACATGGAGGAACCTACTGGGAACTTTTCTGAATGTATTCCTTACTAAGCAAACAAAAAACAAAAACAACAAAAACCCCACACACAAGGCAGGGATCACTTCCTTTGGCTTGCCTTTATGTATTCTTATGTGAGGACATAATACCTAGAGCTCCTAAAATCATTTTGTGATCACTGAGAGACCAGCTTAATGCCAAATGTAAATACACTGATAATTCCAGAAGACAAAATGTCTTCTTTAATTAGTCCTATAACTACCTAATCTTCTCAATTCTGAAATACAGGGTCTGAAACATTAAAAGTAGTTGGGTTTTCTATTACTTGCAGTTAAAGCATCCTTACCAATAATACAACACTAGCATCGTTCTTAAATTTCTTCTTCTAGTTCTCTGAGTTTCCTCACATCTTTTCTTTTAACTTCCTTTTATTGCGGTCTTTAGAACTCTTTGATAATCTGATCCAGAGATGGCTCTGAAGAGCCTCAAATTCCACCTATTTTATGATCACTCTCTAATTTATATCTTCAGCACTGACATATATATTCCATGCTTTAAACTCATATACCCACTGCTATTTGATGCCTTCAGTGAACTTTTAATAGGTGGCTCAAACATTCAACATACAAAGCCAAATGCTTTATCTTTTAACTTTTTTTTTTTTTTTGAGAGAGAGCGAGTGCGTGTGGGGGTACAGAAGGGGGAGGAGGATCAAAGGGAGAAGCAGAGACAAAGAAAATCGTAAGCAGGCTCCACACCCAGCATGGAGCCTGACGTGCGGCTCAGTCTTACAACCTGAGATCATGACCTGAGCTGAAACCAAGAGTCAGACACTTGTTGTGTAAATCAGTGGACTGAGCCACCCAGGCACTCCTTAAAGCCAAATTCTTAATTCCTCTCTCTCAACCACTATCAACCCTCCCACCCCCTGCAAAAGCTTTATACCTCTCTTGGTCAGTAATTCACCCAATTGCTCAAACCCAAACTTTAGGGGTCATTCCTTAATTTCACACACATGGCCAGCTCCTGCTGTCTCTCACCAAAGGGTATCTAAAGTCTGTCTAGTGTTTTCCATCTCCATTATTACCATCTTAGTCCAGGATATCATATTTCTTGACTGAATTATTCCAACAGCCTCCTAATCTGACTTCTTGCTTCCACTTTATACTTCTAAAAACTACTCTCCATAAAGACAGTAATCTCTGTAACACACAGATGACATAACATCTCACCATAGAATGAAGTTCTCCTTATAGTCCTGTATTTAGAGTCGAATCCAAACTCCCGCTGTGACCTATAAAGTCCTATATCATCTGGTTCCTCTCACCTTTCTAGCTTCATCTCCATACTTGTCCAACTTGTTTACCTGCCTCCAAACGTGCTCGTCTTGCCTCTAGACGAGATTTATCTTTCTAGACAAATGGTGGTGTTTCCTCTGCATCTTTGTATGCTTAGTTTACTTCTGTCATACAGGTCTTAGTCAATGAGGAGTTCTCTAACTTTCTGCATGAAAATAGCTACTCCTTCAGCACTTGGATTATTCTCCATAACATTTATCACAATGAAATGATCATTTACTTATTTATATATCATGTGTCTTCTTTCACTAGAGTCTAAGCTCCATGATAGTAGATTTTCTGTTTTATGGTATCCTCAGGAACTTGTGCTATTCCTATTATACTCTGGCTTCTCAATGAATATTTCTTGACTGTATGAGTAAATTCACTACTATACAGATGGCAGAGGAAACAAATAATACTTTTGACTTTTTGAGTATTTATTAAATACCAAGTACTTACATGCATTATATGTAATCTTCACAAATACCACACAGGAATAAATATTATCATTCCCATTTCTCATTGAGAAAATTGAGGATTAGAGACATTAAGGAACAGCTCTTGTTCACACACTTTAAAGTATGAGATCTAGGATTCAAATTCAGCTCTGACTCTAAAAATACTAAATATACTAAAGGGACAATATACTAAATACTAAAGGGATATATCCAATTAGTATATCCAATATACTAAAGGGGCAATTAGAATTGCTCTTAATCAATAAATTTTAAAAGCTTCCCATAACTTCCCAAAATAAGTCAAATTTTGCTTAATGAATACTGACCACTAATTATTAAGGTCCTAAAAGTCTATCTTGTAAAACTGACTAAAAAGCAACCTTTAAATTCAAAACAGTTTGACAATTCTGCTCCCTGAAGATAATTCATAGAAATCTTAATAAACACGCCAATTGGCTTTTCATTTTTTTCAAGCATTAGGATTTTTTCAATTAGGATTTTAATTTTCAATTAGGATCATTTTTTTCAATTAGGATTTGTTGTATTATATTTCTTAAATCTCATGAGGAAATAGAAATAGTTGACAAAAAAGGGTATTGGGAAGCTGCTGCAAGGATCAGTTTCTGAGCAACATACAATTCTGCATTATCTTGGAATGACTGCTCTTAGATCTTAAATAATTTATTTTTATTTATTATCAAGATCCATGACTTTCTCAATTCTTTAATAGCTACTAACCCAAAGGCCTACTTTCTAAGAAAATAAAAATAGCCTCTATTTGTAAGAAGAATCATAAGCCTCTACAGGTAAGTCAATGATGGACTCCTCTGGGCCCCTGGGAATGTTGAGATTTCAAACTCAAGAGTCTCAAAAGGAAATCCTAGAATACTATTAAACTGAATATAAAATTCTGATATAACTCAATAGTTAATGAAAAATAAAGGTATAAATTCAAAAATATAATAATGACAAAATTAAAGTTAATGATCTCTTAGCTACATCATATGGAAGAAATACCGTTCAATCAGAAATGCATTAAACATTTAGGAAGTGCTAATTTTTAAATACAGATGTTCAGCAAATACCCAGGAAATTTAAATTCATAATTTTCCATTGCATTATGAGAGGTTTTTAAAAAGTGATTTTATTTTACTTATCTTTAAAATTACTGGTATATATTTACCACAGAAAATACATAAATACAATGTGGCTTTTTTCCAGTTTTCTTTTAAAAGAGAAAATAAAGAATATACTCTCTAATTCACCACAGATTGAAATGTCTTATTGATATATTCAATTTCAAAAGAATAATAAAGCAGGATTATAACTGAACAATAGCAGGTGTTTCAGACTGTAATGCTATTTTGCCCCCTCTGAATGTAGGTAGCCTGAATCAGTTAGGACTTTACTTCACTGATACACAGGTAGTAAATCCCATAATTAATTTCCAAGAAGAGCAAATCAATATATAAGCAGTTCACATTCAAGAGATAAATTAGCTATCAAGATTTACAACAGATTTCTATGGTCTTTTCCAGACCACTCTTCTCTACTAAGAGCTGTAAGATTTTAGAGATAGGAGGTACCTTACTTTAGGGGTTGGATTATTTGATCTATTCTTTTTATGCTACTAACATAATAGCCTCTTACAGTACATAATTGACTTCCCCAGGACCCCACAGCTAATTAATAGTAGAGCTGGGATCAGAATTCAGGTCTCCTAAGTTGCTGTCTGGAACTCTTTCACGATGAGAATTGACTGCAATGAAGCAATATGATTTTAAATCAAATGCTGGCAACATTGTGTGTATACATCATCAGTAAACTGAATGGTTTTATACTGAAAAACAGTTGTGTGATGTTCTTACCCAAGATATCTACATGAGCACAGTGGACAATGTCTAGGCTTTGGTGTAATCCTGTTTTGGCACTTACTATTGATGTGCTTTTGGGAAAGGCACATAATGTCTTAGTCTTGGTTTCCTTACCTGTAAAATGGGAAAATAAAAACCTAACCTCAAAACCTAACCAGAATAAAAATGATCATTTGGCTTCCCTTTCTAAATACAATTTTAGTATTTCAATATAAATGATAATTGTTACATTAAGAATTACTTAAACTTACAATATATTATTGTTTTCTATTTGTTGATTAATCTACAAGTATGTGTCTACTATGTGCCAGGTTGTTCTAGGAAACGGAGAAACAGCACAGCTATCCTCTTGGATCTTAAATTCCAACAGGGAAAGACAGATAATAAACTATTAACAGGTAATTTCAAATTCTGATGTAGCAGAAAAAAGGAAAAAGGAAGGGAATACCAAGTGCGGCAGCATGCTTTCTTAGACAAAGTAGTCAGGAAAGTACCTCTACTAACATGGTGACATTTAAGCTGAGACCTGAATGATATGAAGGAGCCACTCATGTACTCATCTGTGAGAAGAGAATATCTAAGTATGGAGAATAAGAGCAAGGACCTTTCAGTAAAAATGAGTGCAGCATGTATTTGCACCAGAAGGGTCAGCAAATTGGTATGAGATTAAATGTTCCATATTACTATATATGCAATGTTGGGTATTCTATGTGTAATGAGAAGCCATTGAAGGGCTTAAAAATTTAAGTAATCTGATTTGATTTTGAATTTTATGCTTGTTTTAGTTGCAACATAAAGTAGAAGATAGATAAGAATGAAAACAGGAAATAAGGCAAAAGGCTATTACAACCGTCCATATCAGGAATGAGGGTGTCTTAGAGTCCTGTAGTAGTAGTGTGAACAGAAAGTATGATATGCTTCAGAGTATGGTATAGTTCAGAGTGAGGGCAGGCTGACAGGTAAATATGGGAATAAACAAAAGAAGAGTAGTTAGACATGATTTCCTGTTTTTGGCACCAAAAATGGTTAAGTTGGTAAAAATTATGGGAGAAGTAGTTGTGATGGAGTGATGAAAGATTAGGAAACAAGAATTATATTTTGGCACTATTAAGCATAAGACAATCTTTAGATATTCAATGGGAATATCTGACACATGTTTGGATATATGAATTTAGATCTTGGCAGAAGAATTAAGGGCTGGTGTTATAAGCTTTGAAGTCCTCAACATATAGCTAAGACTATTTGTAATCATCTAGGGAACAATATGTAAATTGAGAAGAAAAAGGCCTTAAGGACTAAGCCATGGTAATACTACTTGGGTGGAGGTGGAGAATTTAGCTAAGAAGACTGAGGAGTTGCCAGTTGTGTAGGAAGAAAATGGGCGTCACAGAAGCCAAGGTAAGAAAATTTTTTAAGAAAGAGGGAATGGTCAATAGATTGACAAATGATATTGAGAGGTCAGATAAGATTCAAACAAAGGCAAGACTATTGAATTTGACAAGAAAGAGACTGTAAGTGACCTTAACAAAAACCATTTCAGTGGATTGGTAGGTATCAAAACCTAGCTGAAATAGCTTAAAGAGGGAATGGAAAATGTCATTTTACACTTCATCTTCTTCTTTAATTTCAAACATGGAAGTAATAACTAGAGTTATAAAAGCAATCTTTGAACCATGGTAGAAAGACCAAAAGAATCATAATATAATTACTCCTGATCGCCTGGCCTCCTGACAATACTATTTCTGGGCTTTTTGTTAAGCATTATATTTTATATCTTCTATATTAATCAAACCTTGCCTGCAGCATAAAAATATCCCTCTAAAAACAATATGTGGTATATTCTCCATCCTAGTCTCTAAGACTTTTAAATAAAAAACAAAATATAACTGCAGCATTGATTTGCACAAATTCCTCTGCATTTACTGTAAATAAGAACACCTTTCAGCATCTCCTTTTAAGTCTGGTATGTTCTAATTATCCTTGAAATGACCATATGAAGCTGAATGTATGTATGAAAGGGAAAAACTTTCAGACAAAGCAGAGATCTATAATTGCTTTTATTTTCTTAATGTGCCTATGTCACTTTACAGCCAACCATAAACAGTTAAATCAGAGTGATCTTCCCAACTTCAATTTAGTGTTCTGAGAATTATCACTACATGATTGTAGTCAGGAGGTATATAATATTTGTACTGTTTCACTTATTTTTTATAAACATTTCTAATTTTGGAGGAAAGGGAAAATGAATGTATTGAGTACAGACAACTACTCAGAAGTTTTGTTGTAGTAGTTTGGAAATGGGCAATAGTTGGAGAAAGGATCAGGCCAAAGTTAGAGGCTCTGAAAGACTGGGAGATATTAAAACATGTTTGTCAAAGAAAATTTAAATAAATGAAATTCTTCTTGAAAGAACTAAAATATTTCTATCTGATATTCTTTTGGTATTAGTTTCTAAGATGAAGTCTTAGACCACAACAAAATTATTTGCTTTCAAAATTAATTTTATAATATTTAAATATTCTATTATAGAAATTTTCATGTTTTGGCTATAAAGCACTGGAAACTATGTCATGAAACATACCATTATTAAGTCTAGATTTTCCAATGAAACATTTTAAGATAATAGAATTAACTTAATATAGTTCATTCATGATGAAGAATTTAGGCTCAACAAATTCAAGAAATTGCCATAATTAAAATTTTTTAATATGAAATATGCTTTCATCTAAGTTTGTTTTGTAATATAAGAAGTTAAAAATATGATTATGTATAACATACAGAATAGAATGAAAATATAAATAAAAAGATCAAAAGGCTTGGCATTCTATGACATTAATTTACTGTTTTTAATGAAACAATTATGGTACTTTTTGTGTATCTAAAACATGTTACTTTTCAAATTAGCATATTTCAAAATGATAAGAACAAAGTACATAATTATTTTATTAGAAAAACTGGTTTTTAGATAGTTTGATTAAGTATATTACTTTAAAATATTATTGCAAAATTGATATGAAACTGTGCTAATTGCTTTAAGACAATAACAATGTTAAAGCTGGATAAAATAAAATGCTTCCATAAATTTTAACAAGTGAATCAGCAACTTATTATATTATCATCAAAATAATTTGGAAATGCTGAATTCTTCTCAGCCTGTAATGAAGAAATTGCCTAAGAGACATTTTGGAGATTTGCTCATTTTCAGTCTATTTAAGTTTATAGCAGTGATAATGACACCATAGTGTTTTTTTAAAATAATTTTTCACATATGAAAGTTTATGCACACAGAATGTTATTTTCTTCTAGATCCTCAGTGAAATGGCCAATGAAATTTTTAAAAGAAGAGAAAGAAAAAAGAACAAGTGAGAACATATGCCTTTAACATTACTGGCATCACAGAACACTCCTACTGCATTCTAAAAATAACAAGAATATTTGCTGGGACCCAATCAACCAGATTAGTTCCCTTGCTACAGGTTTTAACAGTACCTGGGGCCTTTTCCCATAGCTTCCATCCCATTTGTCTATATTCTCTGACAGACTCTAAGCAGGCCTCATGAGGGTTATATCTGGCCATGGATGCCATGTACTCAGCAATGATTACTGGCCCTTACACTTAAAAAATGCTCAGTAAATATTTGTTAAATGAAGGCAAGATGAAAAGCTAAAAAGAGATATACCAGTATGCTAACAGTGGTAATCTCTGAAAGGTAGGTTATGAGTTTTGTTTTCTTTATCAATTTTTCTGTATTTTCTGAATGATGTTAGTGAACATACATTACTTATATAATAATTAAAGCAAGATAATACATTTTAAAAATGCAGCTATTAAAATAATCTGCCACGAAATTCCTTACAAAACACACCTTAGATAAGCAGCAATATGAAAAAAGGTAATAATAAAAATAACGATGCAAGGACACCTGGGTGGCTCCGTCTTTTAAGCGTCTGCCTTTGGCTCAGGTCATGATCCCAGGAGACGATCGAGCCCTGAATCAGGCTCCCTGCTCAGTGGGAAGCCTGCTTTTCCACCTCCCTCTTCTGTTCCCTCTGCTTGTGTTCCTGCTCTCCCTATCTTTCTCTCTGTCAAATAAATAAATAAAATCTTAAAAAATATTACGTACATTGGGGAGGGTATGTGCTATGGTGAGTGCCGTGAAGTGTGTAAACCTGGCAATTCACAGATCTGTACCCCTGGGGCTAATAATACATTATATGTTAAAAAAATAAAAAAAAATTTTAAATCTTAAAAAATAAAATAACAATGCATATTTATATTAAAAGTATGCTAAATGAAGTTTATGAATTTTATTTACTTTAAATTACTATAGCATACCATCTTTTTGAGGAAAAAAAATTTTAATAAAGGAATTGTTTTAGTATATAGACCATTGTTCAATGAAATTTTATTTTTCATTGTTGGAAAAAGCAATGTCAAAGTCCAAAAACGTAGATCTAGGGGTGCCTGGGTAGCTCACTGGGTTAAGCCTCTGCTTTTGGCTCAGGTCATGATCTCAGGATCCTGAAATCGAGCCCCACTTTGGGCCCTCTGCTCTACAGGAAGCCTACTTCCTCCCCCACCCTTGCCTGCCTCTCTCTGCCTACTTGTGATCTCTGGCAAATACATAATCAAAATCTTTTCTAAATAAATAAGTAAATAAGTAAATAAACAAAAAGAAATGTAAATCTGGATTCCCAAAGCCTGTCAGGTATTTCTGACATACCTAAAAAACCTTTTATAATTCTAATTTTTTAAAGTAATACAGATCAAGTAGTATATTGATTGTTCCCATCCCAAGCAAATACTTAACTGTGAAAACACTGAAGCAGTAAATTATACAGCTACACTGTGTGTGAGCAGAAAATACTAGATTTTTCAAACTGATAACTTTTATGACATTAGTCAACTAACCGTTAGGTCCTTAATGACATTTTATCACTGTATTTTTATAGAGGATAACGTTTTTGTGAACTTAAAGTATTACATTATTAAGAACTATTTTACCTTTTTTTTTTTTTGCATTTTACTGGAGTTTTTTGGTGATTTGGTATAGTGAACATGTGACTACAACAAAAATCTTACTATTTTCCCCCCCATCAAACAAAAAAGGATCTTCTATAAGGTAGGTTTGTGATAATGATAGGTTAAGCTTGTCATACTGTTTTTAATAAAATAGTGCATCCTTACTTTAATATATGGAGATACGTTTTCAAGAAGGAAAATGCTGATGTTATCTTGGTTATAAGCTTGCTGCTAGAATGATTTAGATAGTTTTCTCTTCCATACAGTATCAGTGTAAGGTCTTTCTTTTCAAGCAATGAATTATAGTGGATACTTCAAACCTGTTTTATGTGTATCTCTTAGTTCAGAAAAATAAGAAAACATAAATATTCGATATAAACAGAACACAAGATGTAGATAAAAAATGATTCATTATACACCAGTGAGTAATTCCAATGTGTATCACTCTAAGAATGGAAAAGGGCATCAAATATTTCTACCAGCTTTAAATTTCAGGATACCTAAGGTTACTGAGAAAATTAAAATCTGCAATTACATGTGTTTGGGATATGCATTTATGGCTCATGAATTTACATCGATAATAAATTTAACATTGTCTATAGCACATTTTGTCAAATACAGTAAAACTACTAGCTTTGCTTCAAAAGCATCTGTAAACAAACAAAAAAAAGCCTAAAAAATCCTAATGTAAAAATAAAAATAACCAGTGAAGTTTTTTAGGTAAATTCTTCCTTTTACTTTGCCGTTTCTGATACCCAGATATTTAAAAGGTAGCCACTGAGGTTTTTGTACGCAAAAAAATTCTCATAGTCTGATAATTTGGGGAGAACATGCTAGTATTTTTTTTTTCTTTCATGAAGCAGTATTTTTAAATTTTGGGAGACTACATGCTAAGGAGAAGGAAGTATCAATTAGGAACAGCAGTATCACTAATAAGGTGGTAAGTATAAAAACATACATGCTAGAAACAATTCCAAACTAGGTTAAAAATGAAACACAAAAATACCTATAATCAGAGATTCACATAATACACTGATGCAAGGGGCCCCTGGGTGGCTCAGTGGGTTAAAGCCTCTGCCTTCAGCTCAGGTCATGATCCCAGGACCTTGGGATCGAGCCCCGAGTCGGGCTCTCTGCTCAGCAGGGAGCCTGCTTCCCTTGCTCTCTCTCTCTCTGCCTACTTGTGATCTCTGCCTGTCAGATAAATGGATGGAATCTTTAAAAAAACAAAAACAAAAAACACTGATGCAAAATGAAGCTGATAATTTCAAAGAATAAAATATGTACACAGATTGAACTTCTCTATTGGAACCATATATCAAATTATGCTCTTGATGAAACTCAAACTATTACACAGAACAATGCAAGAAAAAATTTTAAATAACTTATTTTACATCAAAATGATAAGAAAATATTTTAATTTGGTCTACAAATGCCAAACAACAAGGCCAATTAG
This sequence comes from Mellivora capensis, assembly GCA_004024625.1. Lineage (NCBI taxonomy): Eukaryota > Metazoa > Chordata > Mammalia > Carnivora > Mustelidae > Mellivora > Mellivora capensis. Next base: position 45,939 of record PISX010001675.1, on the reverse strand, counting down.
ATAGTCACAGAACTTTGACAATATTTGGGAAATGTATAGGCACTGTAAGAGATTTAACCACAAATATCCATAAAGGACCACAGAACATCAGTACTACATAGGGCAAAGACTGATGGAGTTGGAGACAGAAAGTCAAAGTCCTTAGCTGGGCCCTACTAATCATTAAAGGTCTTGGACAATTCACAAATCTTCTGGAACCCCAGATTTCTTAAATACAGAGAGAAACTTGAGGGAAATGAGGTAAAAGAGCATTTGACCAGGTGACTATAAAGTCAATTCTAGATTTAAATTCAAAGATTCTGATAGGAGAGAAGCAAGATGGTGGAGGAGTAGCAGACTGAAATGACATCAGGTCCCAGGAGTTCAGCTAGATAGTTATCAAACCATTCCAAACACCTACAAACTCAACAGGAAATTGAAGAGAAGAGCACCAATTCTAGGTATAGAAAATTGACCACTTTCTACAAGATAGGACATGCTGAGAAGTGAATTCACAGCAACTGGGAAGAGAGACCAAGGGGGGAGGGGCCGGCTCCCGGCAAGCGGCAGAGCAGTGGAGCACAAAATCAGAACTTGTGGAAGTCTGCTCCACTGAGGCATATCGCTCCAGAGGCTAAGTTGTGATGGAGCCCTCACAGGAACACTGTGGACTCGGGACCTGTGGGTCACTGAAAGATTGGGGGTGTCTGCGTGTGACAGAGCTCCCAGGTATCGGAGCTGGAGCGGGGAAGCAGACTACAGAGACAGCCGAAGAGTGAGCTCTCAGCTCGGGGTTACCTTAATCCCTGATCCAAGGCACAGTCAGGCCACTGCTCCTCGAGCAGGGACCACCAAAGTGGGAGATCAGAGAGACCCCCTCCTTCATCCTCCGGAGAAGCAGCACCGGAGTGCGTGGCAAGATTCTACTGGGTTTGGAGACTCCAAACGGGGGCGAGCACCAGAGACAGAAGTGCTTGGTCATAGGCCGGGTGAGCTTGGAGCACAGCCAGAGACCAGGGAGATGGGAGGGATTGACTGCGGGACCCAAGCTCTCAGCTCCTCTGGGCTGGAGATTGGGAGGCCACCATTTTCATTCCCGTCCTCCAGGGCTCTAGGAAAAGCTATGAGGGAACAAAAGCTCGAAAAAGTGAACCCGAGCAGATTAATGCCCCTGGCAAGGGCAGTACAATTCAGCCTCGGGCAAAGACATCTGATACTCACTGCAATAGGCCCCTCCCCCAGAAAATCAACAAGAACGACCAGTCAAGAAAAGCTCACCTATCAAGGAGGCCAGCGGAATTCCAAAACTTGGGGTAAGTAATGCATAGAATGCATGGCTTTTTGACCATGATCCTATAGTCTTGCAAAGTTAAATTTTTAAAGCTTTTTTCTTTTTTTTTTTTTTTTAAGATTTTTTTTTTTTAATTTTTAAAATTTATTTGGCAGACAGAGATCACAAGTAGGCAGAGAAGCAGGCAGAGAGAGGAGGAAGCAAGTTCCCTGCTGAGCAGAAAGCCTGATGCAGGGCTCGACCACAGGACCCTGACACCATGACCTGAGCCGAAGGCAGAGGCTTAACCCACTGAGCCAACCAGGTGCCCCAAAACCTTTTCTTATTCTATTTTTTTTAACTTTTCCTCTTTCCCCTTTTAACATTTTTTAACTAGTTTCTCTTAACAATACCTATCTAAAAAATATATATTTTTAAACCTTCATTGTTATAGTCTTATTTTATCCCTTTATTGTATTTAACCCTATTTTTTGAATACATATACGTTATTTTTCTTCTTTAAAATTTGGGATACCAAAAAATTTGGGGGGGGGATATAATTTCTTCTAATAGACCAAAATATACCCTAAATCTAGCACATAGCTTTGTTCTAGTCTCCAGCCTGAGCACATTCTCTCCTTTTATTTTCTTATTCCAACCAACTTAATTTCTTTAGAATTTTTTTTAACCTTCATCTTTACAGTCATGTTCCATCCCTTCATCGTGTTTACCCTTATTTTGTTTGAAGATTTTATTTATTTATTTGACAGACAGAGACCACAGGTAGGCAGAGAGGCAGCCAGAGAGAGAGGAAGGGAAGCAGGCTCCCTGCTGAGCAGAGAGTCCGATGCGGGGCTCGATCCCAGGACTCTGGGATCATGACCTGAGCCAAAGGCAGAGGCTTTAACCCACTGAGCCACCCAGGCGCCCCTACCCTTATTTTTATATGTATATGTTTTTCTTTCTTTAAAATTTTGGTAGGTAGTTACTTCTAATAGACCAGAATATACCCAAAATCAAGTGGGTGGCTCTGTTCTTTTCACCAGTCATACACACACACACACACACACACATACACATATATGTGTATATATACATATATATGCATATGCATTTTTTTTTTATATTTAGTTCATTTTCCCCCCTTACTTCTCCTGCCGGTTTTGGGTCTCTTCTGATTTGGTTACGGACATTTTCCTGGGGTCTTTGCCACCCTTTTAGTATTTTATTCGCCCGTTCATATATTCTTATCTGGATAAAATGACAAGGAGGAAAAACTCACCACAAAAAAAGAACAAGAGGCAGTACCGATGGCTGACCTAATCCATACAGACACTGGTAATATGTCAGAACTACAGTTCAGAAAGACAATTCTCAAGGTACTAGCTGGGCTCGAAAAAGGAATGGAAGATATTAGAGAAATTCTTTCTGGGGAAATAAAATCTCTTTCTGGAGAAAAAAAAGAACTAAAATCTAACCAAGTTGAAATCAGAAAACCTATTAATGAGGTGCAATCAAGAATGGAGGCTCTTACTGCTAGGATAAATGAGGCAGAAGAGAGAATTAGTGATATAAAAGACCAAATGACAGAGAATAAAGAAGCTGAGCAAAAGAGAGACAAACAACTACTGGACCACGAGGGGTGAATTCGAGAGATAAGTCATACCATAAGACAAAACAATATTAGAATAATTGGGATCCCAGAAGAAAAAGAAAGAGAGAGTGGGACAGAAGGCATATTGGAGCAAATTACAGCAGAGAATTTCCCTAATTTGCCAAAGGGAAGAATCAAAATCCAGGAGACACAGAGAACCCCCCTCAAAATCAATTTAAAAAGGTCCACATCCCATCATCAAATAGTAAAACTTAAAATTCTCAGTGACAAAGAGAAAATCCTGAAAGCAGCATGGGACAAGAGGTCTGTAATAACACACACAGTGGAAAATCAGATTGTCAGCAGACTTATCTAAGGAGACCTGGCAGGCCAGAAAGAACTGGCATGATATATTCAGAGCACTAAATGAGAAAAATATGCAGCCAAGAATACTATATCCATCTAGGCTGTCATTGAAAATAGGAAGAGAGATAAAAAGCTTCTAGGACAAACAAAAGCTAAAAGGATTTGCAAACACCACATCAGCCCTACAGGAAATATTGAAAAGGGTCCTCTAAGGAAGAGAGAGCCTAAAAGTTGTAGAAAGGAATGGAGACAATATACAGTAACAGTCACCTTACAGACAATACAATGGCACTAACTTCCTATCTTTCAATAGTTAACCTGAATGTAAATGGACTAAATGCCCCAATCAAAACACATAGGGTATCAAAATGGCTAAAAACAAGACCCATTAATATGCTATCTACTGTCTACAAGAAACTCATTTTAGACCTCCAAACACCTCCAGATTTAAAATGAGTGGTTGGAAAACAATATACCATGCTAATGGACATCAAAAGAAAGCTGGGGTGGCAATTTTATATCAGGTAAGTTAGATTTTAAGCCAAAGACTATAAGAGATGAGGAAGGACACTATATCACATTTAAAGGGTTTGTCCAACAAGAAGATCTAACAGTTTTAAATATCTATGCCCCTAACACAGAACCAGCCAATTATATAAACCAATTATTAACAAAATCAAAGAAACACATCAACAATAATACCATAATAGTAGGGGAATTTAACACTCCCCTCACCGAAATGGACAGATCATCCAAGCAAAAGATCAACAAGAAAAAGATCTACAAGGAAATAAAGGACTTAAATGACACACTGGATCAGATGGACATAACAGATATATTCAGAACATTCCATCTCAAAGCAACAGAATACAAATTCTGCTCTAGTGCACGTGGAACACTCTCCAGAATAGATCACATCCTGGGTCACAAATCAGGTCTCAACCGGTACCAAAACATTGGGATCACTCCCTGCATATTTTCAGACCACAATGCTCTGAAGCTAGAATTCAATCACAAGAGGAAAGTTGGAAAGAACTCAAATATATGGAGGCTAAAGAGCATCCTACTAAAGAATGAATGGGTCAACCAGGAAATTAAAGAAGAATTGAAAAAAATCATGGAAACAAATAATGAAAACACAACTGTTCAAAACTGTGGGCCATAGCAAAGGCGATCCTGAGAGGAAAGTATATAGCCATACAAGCATTTCTCTAGAAACAAGAAAGGTTTTAAGCACACAACCTAACCCTACACCTAAAGGAGCTGGGGAAAAAACTGCAAAGAAAGCCTAAACTCAGCAGGAGAAGAGAAATCATAAAGATCAGAGCAGAAATCAATGAAATAGAAACCAAAAGAACAGTAGAACAAATCAACGAAACTAGGAGCTGGTTCTTTGAAAGAATTAATAAGATTGATAAACCCCTGGCCAGACATATCAAAAAGAAGAGAAAGGACCCAAATAAATAAAATCATGAATGACAGAGGAGAGATCACAACCAACACCAAAGAAATACAAACAATTACAAGAACATATTATAAGCAACTCTACTCCAGCAAATTTGACAATCTGGAAGAAATGGATGCATTCCTAGAGACATATAAACTACCATAACTGAACCAAAAGAAATAGAAAACCTGAACAGACCCATAACCAGTAAGGAGATTGAAGCAGTCACCAAAAATCTCCCAACAAGAGCCCAGGGCCAGACAGAATTCTGGAATTCTGTCAAACATTTCAAGAAGAATTAACACCTATTCTCCTGAAACTTGTTCCAAAAAATAGAAATGTAAGGAAAACTGCCAAACTCATTTTATAAGGCCAACATTACCTGGATCCCACAACCAGACAAAGACCCCATCAAAAAAGAGAATTATAGACCAACATCCTTGATGCTAAAATTCTCACCAAAATACTAGCCAATAGGATGCAACAGTACATTAAAAGGATTATTCACCACGACCAAGTGGGATTTATACCTGGGCTGCAAGGTTGGTTCAACAGCTGCAAAGCATCCAATGTGATACAATGCATTAATAAAAGAAAGGACAAGAACCACATGATACTCTCAATAGATGCTGAAAAAGTATTTGACAAAGTACAGCATCTTTTCTTGGTCAAAACTCTTCAAAGTGTAGGGAGAGAGGGCACATACCTCAGTATCATCAAAGCCATCTATGAAAAACCCACAGTGAATATCATTCTCAATGGGGAAAAAGTGAGAGTTTTTTTCCCCTAAGGTCAGGAACATGGCAGGGCTGTCCACTATTACTACTGCAATTCAACCTAGTACTATAAGTCCTAGCCTCAGCAATCAGACAACAAAAAGAAATAAAAGGCATCCAAATCGGCAAAGAAGTCGTCAAACTCTCACTCTTTGCAGATGACATGATACTTTATGTGGAAAACCCAAAAGACTCCACTCCAGAACTGCTAGAACTCAGACAGGAATTCAGTAAAGTGTCAGGATATAAAATCAATGCAGAGAAATCAGTTGCATTTCTATAACCAACAACAAGACAGAAGAAAGAGAAATTAAGGAGTCAATGCCATTTACAACTGCACCCAATACTAAGATACTTAGAGATAAACCTAACGAAAGAGGCAAAGATCTGTACTCAAAATCTATAAAGTACTCATGAAAGAAACTGAGGAAGACACAAAGAAATGGAAAAACATCCCATGCTCATGGATTGGAAGAACAAATATTGTGTAAATATCTATGCTACCTAAAGCAATCTACACATTTAATGCAATCCCTATCAAAATACCATCCTTTTTTTTTCAAAGAAATGGAACAAATAATCCTAAAATTTATATGGAACCAGAAAAGACCCTGAGTAGCCAGAGGGATGTTGAAAAAGAAAGCCAAAGTTGGTGGCATCACAATCCAGATTTCAAGCTGTATTACAAAGCTGTAATTATCAAGACAGTATGGTACTGGCACATAAACAGACACATAGATCAATGGAACAGAATAGAGAGCCTAGAAATAGACCCTCAACTCTACTGTCAACAAATATCCGACAAAACAGGACAGAATGTCCAATGGAAAAAAGACAGTCTCTTCAACAAATGGTGATGGGAACATTGGACAGCCATATTCAGAAGAATGAAACCGGACCATTTCCTTACACCACACACAAAAATAGACTCAAAATGGATGAAAGTCTTCAGTGGGAGACAGAATCCATCAAAATCCTTGAGGAGAACACAGGCAGCAAACTTCCTAGAAACATCGCCAAAGGCAAGGGAAGCAAGGGCAAAAATGAACTATTGGGACTTCATCAAGATCAAAAGCTGCACAGCAAAGGGAACAGTCATCGAAACTGAAAGACAACCGACAGAATGGGAGAAGATATTCGCAAATGACCTATCAGATAAAGGGCTAGTATCCCAAATGTATAAAGAAGTTATCAAACTCAACACCCACAGAACAAATAATCCAATCAAGAAATGGGCAGAGGATATGAACAGACATTTCTGTAAAGAAGACATCCAGATGGCCAACAGACACATGAAAAAGTGCTCAACATAACTTGGTATCAAGGAAATACAAATCAAAACCACGAGATACCACCTCACACCACTCAGAATGGCTAAAATTAACAAGGAAACAAAAAATGTTGGAGAGGGTGCAAAGAAAGGGGAACCCTCCTATACTGTTGGTGGGAATACAAGCTAGTGCAGCCACCTCGGAAAACAGTATGGAGGTTCCTCAAAAAGTTGAAAATAGACCTATCCTATGACCCAGCAATTGCACTACTGGGTATTCACCCTAAAGATACAAATGTAGATATCCAAAGGGGGACACGTACCTGAATATTTATAGCAACAATGTCCACAATAGCCAAACTATGGAAAGAACCTAGATGTCCATCAGCAGATGAATGGATAAAGAAGATGTAGTATATATATATATATATGTATGTATATATATATATATATATACACACACACATACATACATACACGATGGAATACTATGCAGCCATCAAAATAAATGAAATCTTGCCATTTGCAATGGCGTGGATAAAACTAGAGGGTAGTAGTCTGAGTGAAATAAGTCAATCAGAGAAAGACAATTATCATATGATCTCCCTGATATGTGGAATTTGAGAGACAGAGTGGGGGTTTGAGGGACAGGGAAGGAAAAAATGAAACAAGATGGGATCAGGAGGGAGACAAACTGTAAGAGACTCTTAATCTCATAAATCAAACTGAGGGTTGCTAGGGGGTTGGGGGTAGGGAGAGGGTGGTTGGGTTATGGACATTGGGAAGGGTATGTGATATGGTGAGTGCTGTGAAGTGTGTAAGCCTGATGATTCACAGACCTGTAGCCCTGGGGCAAATAAATGTTAATCAAAATAATAAAAAATAAATTCAAGGATTCCAACTATTTATATGAATGAGAAATATATTATGACTAGCACTCGAGGTGAAGCTGGTATTTTCTTCAAATAATCTTGGGGAACCAATTCTCTTCCTGGGCTTTATAATTCTAACCAAGTGAATTTTTAAGGCAGACATTACTTATTGAGGACATTACTTATTCTGAGCATATTTGCAGTATCTATTGACCTGTTATCAGCAATAATTTAATAGCATGTGACAAATAACACGAATAGCTTGAATGAAAATTTGAGATGCCTAGAAAATACAATATTCATATAATCCTTTGTTAAAAAAACATGAAATAGTACTGTGCTATAATTTCATATTAACCCAGAGAAAAAGGGTGTACAACCAGATTTACACATGATACTATTTTCCTCAGGGAATCTTTTTTTTTTCCTTCAAGGCACGTTTTTGATAGTAACAATTATATAAAGAACTACTGTAAAGTTTTTTGGCATTCCTATCTTTCAGTTATGAAAAATCAAACACGGATGCAACAAAATAGCTTGGCTTTGCTCACAAATCAGGATAAACAAAAGATTATTACTGTAGTAATACAATACATCATATCCTATGGAAAATTTTATTCAACTCTCATTGATTCTAGAAGCATTTGCTATATCTTTTGTATACCTACCATAACTTTTGGTATATAATAATAATCAGAATTATATATATTACCATTTATGGAGGATTTAATGAGCCAGGATTGTGCTAGGCATTTTATATATGCTATTCTTTGGTCCTCAGAACATGCCTATTAAGTATTATCTTAAGTTTACTGATGATGACATTGAAACTCAGGGGGTTAAGGAATTTGCCCAGAGTGTCGCAACTACTAAGTGGAGGAGTAGATATTCAAATCCCGGTCTGACTGACCATACACCCTACACTCCTCAGGCATGTTTCACTTAACTTCAATTCTGTAGAAACAGATATATAAAGAAAGCAGTTACCTCACAAATAATAAATATAAGAGAAAACATATTGGCTTCCTGACATTTTCATGACAAGTCTGATGATACATCAGAGGTGTTTCCCAGATATTAAACATTTCTCAATGTCCATAAATAGTTGGGAATAATTTCAGATAATGCCAAACTTTGCAATCTAATGCTGTTCTACTGTTATGAAGCCTATCATTTAATCATAAAGTATAGAAATTTCAATTGTATGACAGAAAGCTCTTTTAAATCTAACATTTGAACCTTTTTGCTTGAACTTCTAGTTTCTTTATATATTTCTACATAAGATATTCTTGTAGTTTGTGTATCATATGGTGAGAAAATAATTATAAATCCATAGCTCATCACTGCTGAACAATCATAGATCACAACATGAAAGCTTAACAAAACTAAAAAATTTGGAATGTAAGCAAAATATTACTTCCTCCTAGGTTTTATTTGATTCTGTATCTGTATTCAAATGCCTAGACACATAGCAAAAATATACTGACCAATATATCAGTCTGGATGTACTAGAACAGCAAGTATGTTCTAATCTAAACAAGATGTTGGTTTAGTAACTTCTGAACAATTTGGTTTTAACAGTAAAATTTAATAGAAAAGAATAAGATAGGGTACATCAAACATACTAAGGACAGGAAGGGTAAGTTTTGTTTTAGTTTTGAGTTTGTATGTGTATATACAGGGTGTGTGCATAAAGGGTCTTGTAAAGGGCTCTGTAGGGGATCAGTGTATAGGGATACATGTAGTGTATGAAGGAATGTCTATAGGGAGATATCTGTATATCTCCCTATAGACATTCCATATATATATATATATATATATATATATATATATATATATATATATGAATGAAAAGATTGGTGTACAGAGGTATGTGTAGAATCATGTATGAAAATGTGTGTAGGGACATATATAGCAGTATGTGTAGAATGGTATGTAGAAATGGGTAGAGAATTGTGGGTCTTCAAATAACTGGCCTCAGGTCACCCCCATACCCAGACGGGAATCCAGAAGTCAACGCCATTATTATATGAACTTGCTGATCATAATGATGCATTAGTACATTATTTTTAAATAGTACATTACTTTGGATCCTATGGAAAATTTTACTCAACTCGGGACGCCTGGGTGGCTCAGTTGGTTAAGTGGCTGCCTTCAGCTCAGGTCATGATCCCAGTGTCCTGGGATCGAGTCCCACATCGGGCTCCTTGGTCAGCAGGGAGCCTGCTTCTCTCTCTCTCTCTGCCTGCCACTCTGTCTGCCTGTGCGCTCGCTCTCTCTCTCTCTCTCTCTGACAAATAAATAAATAATATCTTTAAAAAAATTTTACTCAACTCTTATTTCTAGAAACATTTACTATACCTTTTTATACCTACTGTAACTTCTGGTATCTTTTAAATTTTCTTTTTTGTAATTTCATTTCTTTCAGAAACAAAGCTAAATGCTTGCTATACTCCATACATTTGCCTTTTAACATTTTAAATTACCTATACTTCAGGGTTAATGTAAAATACATACATTCTTCATTTAAATATACTACAACTGCAAAATCCTTTAAATTTGATTTCAAAGTAAAGGCTGATGATTTCTATTTGTCTTTTTTTTTAAAGATTGTATATGTATTTATTTGAAATTGAGAAAGAGAGAGAGTGAGAGAGAGAGCGAGAGCACATGTGCACACATGTAAGGTGGACGGAGAAGGAAAGAGAATCTGAAACAGACACTGCACTGAGTCCACCACCAGGCTCTATGTCACGACCCTAAGACCATGACCTGAGCTGAAACCTAGAGCTGGCTGCTCAACCTACAGAGCCACCCAGGCATCTTTCTATTTGTCTTTAATTTCCTCTCAATATGAAGTTCATGAGAATGTGACAATTAGTTAACTTGATTATGCTCTCTTACCTGGGTCAATATGTAAGGCTACTTAAATAGAGAAGAGAGCTTCTAGAATGAATATTCCTATATGCAAATGGAACTAAGTCATGTATTAAATATCCTCCAAACATTAGAAGAAACAAGTATACATTCAAATAAACACAATGATTCTAAAAGGTTAAATACAGATAAATGCCTTATATTTGATAACAGAAACAACACATTATTTAGATGTTTTTTCTTAATAGGTCACTTGTTAATAAATCTGTAAATTTTTAAATAAATCAGTTCTGTGCTAGGGACTAATTTTGTTTCAAATTATTTTGAAGCCAACTCCTCTCTATTGTTAATATTGTTAATTGTTCTTGTAAAACAAATTCTTTTCTTATGTAAATGTGAATATGAAAACTTTTTTTTTTTGCAGACAGTCCTACTTCCTGAAACTTCTGTAATAAGATTATCTCCAAGGAGTTTGTTTTTATTAGATTTTAAAACTCATACTGGGAAAAAATAAAATATTTGCTCTAATAATAATATCCTCCCAAAGCTATAAAAACAAGAAAAATATAACAACCATATGTTTGCATTTGGTTACAGTACTTGGGTTCCAAAATCACTTCTTACAATAGATTCAAATTCACTTAAAAGGCAGTGAAGTTTTTAAAAATAAAGTTTTTATACTAAAGGCCATAAAAATAATAAAACAATATAAAAATACTATTCTCAGTCTTAGAGTCCTTGTCTCTCAGAATCTTTTTTCTCAAGATAGTTAACGGAAATACAGATGTGAGGTAAATTTTAGAAATTAAACTACTGTTACAGTATTGAATGTAATATATATGGTTTATATGGTAAAACATTTGTTATTGTCACACTTCATTCTGCCAAATATTTGTTTGCTTGGCTCCATAAAACAATGGTTTCTATATTTCTACAGTATCAAATACCTGGTACTGTTAGTTGTTTTTTTAAAGATTTATTTATTTAAGTCATCTCTATACCCAATGTGGGGCTTGAACTCAACCCTGGGATAAAGAGTTGTACGTTTTACTGACTGAGCCAGCCATGCGCTCCTATTTAGACATCCAAAGCACTAATAAGTCCTTAGTTCCTCAGTTTACATGCCTATCTGCCCAATGAGATAGAGTTACTCAGAGGAAGAATTGTAGTCTTGCTCTCATTTTTAACTAAGACAAAATGTCTTACTAATTTTTTAGTCTTCATAGCAAAGTAATGGCCAGCATAAAGGCATTCATGTTTGTAAATGATAGTCATAAATCATACCCTAGAATTATGTAAGAGAATAAATATGCATACAAACTAGAAGGGCTATAGTAAATACAAAGATCAGATCATTTGAAAGACTTCAAACAATAACACATAAAAAATGTTACAAAGGAATCCTATTAAACTTAGATTTTTTAAAAAGTAGATATTTACAATTCTGTCTCTAACAATCATAAAATGATGTAGTGCTTTGTGGATATTTGTGGATTACTAGAATTTATACATTATCAGTTCAAATTAAATTTCAGATAAAACTGACTATAATGACTGATGTCACAAGTGAATCTACTTTTTCTTAATTTATTATACCCATAGTGTGCACGAAACTGGCTTTGCATAAAAATAATTTGAATAGTTACTATGTAATATTAAGGGAAAGAGCAGGATAACAGTTGTTTATGCCAGTGTTTCTCAACTGTTTTATTAGCATTTCCAGAGTCTTTTTAGAATTTTTTTTTTCCTAACTTCCTCTCCATGAAATTTTAATGCCAAATATACTGTATATCTGTTTATGTGCTGTACATATCGCTAGCTGTAATAAAAGGAGTTAAGCTTTATGCTTAAAAAGAGTGTAACTTTTTATTTGATATAAGGTTGTGAATGACTAAATATAAATTTTTATCCTTTTGAATTTAACAGAATTAACTTAAATATTAAATTAAAAGCTATTAATATGTAACTTAACTGTGTAACTATAACTGCTGAGTTATTTACTTATATAAATTATATATCAAAAAAATCCTATTTAAAAATGGGCAGAGGACCTGAATAGACATTTTTCCCAAGAAGACTTATAGATAGCCAACGGATTCATAAAAAGATGCTCAACATTACTGATCCCATCGAAGAAATGTAAATCAAAACCATAATGAGGTATCATCTTACACCTGTCAGAATGGTTAAAATCAAAAAGACAAGTGTTGACAAATATCTGGAGGAAAAGGAACTCTCATGCACTGTTGGTGGGAATGTAAATTGGTACAGCCACCATGGAAAACAGTATGGAGGTTCCTCAAAAAACTAAAAATAGACTTTTTAATTTACCCAAAGAAAACAAAACACTGATTCAAAAAGATGTATGTACCCCTATGTTTACTGCATCATTGTGGTAGCAAAAATATGGAAGCAACCTGTGTCCATGAATAGATGAACGGATACGGAAGATGTGATACACACACACAATAGAATATTATTAGAAAAAGTATGAGATCTTGGGGTGCCTGGGTGGCTCAGTGGGTGAAGCCCCTGCCTTCGGCTCAGGTCATGATCTCAAGATCCTGGGATCGAGCCCTGCATCGGGCTCTCTGCTCAGTAGGGAGCCTGCTTCCACCCCCCTCTCTCTGCCTGCCTCTCTGCCTACTTGTGATCTCTGCCAAATAAATAAAGAAAATCTTAAAAAAAAAAAAGTATGAGATCTTGTCATTCGTGACAACACAGATAGACCTAGAGAATACTATGCTAAGTGAAACAAGTCAAACCTAGAAAGACAAATACCATAAATTTCACTTACATGTGGAATTTCAAAAAACACAAATGAATAAACAAACAAACAGAACCAGACCTATAAATACAGAGAATAAACTGATGGCTGCCAGAAGGGAGGGGCGTGGGGTAATGGGCAAAATGGATGAAGGGGATTGGGAGATAATAGGCTTTCAGTTATGGGACGAGTAAGTCATGGGGATAAAAGGTACAACATAAGGAATAGTCAATGATACTGTAATAGCACTGTATGCTGCCAGATGCAACTACACTTGTAATGAGGAAAACATATGCATATTCTTGTCAAATCATGATGCTGTAACCTGAAAATAATGTAACACTATGTCAACTATACTTAAAAAAATTATAAAGCATTACAAGATTTAAAAATTAAAATATGTCAAGTTAGTATAACAAACATGTAAGAATAACAATGTAAAGTCAAGTCTTAAATCATTCAAACTATTTCCAGCAAAAGTAACCAAAAAAATTAAATAGGTCTTAAAATTTTAGTGAACTTAAGGTTTTGTTAAAATAATGAAATGCTAAGTAATCATTCATATATTGTCAGTATGTTCTCATTTCAGCAACTGATATAATTAATGATGGAATAAATAATTTTTGTAATTTTAATCTATTTTTATTCATTCTCAAAGCCTAAGTTATACACAAAAGTACTGAAGGTTAAGCATAAATACAAGACAGCCAATAGAAGCCAACAGGCACGTGTAGCCACCTTGTATGAAAAAACTTCAAGATCAAGCAACTAATGGTATGTCATATGATTATAACCATCTGTTTTTCATTGTTTTGTCAATGATTACTGATCATTATACATTTTGTATATTTTTCATGAATCTTATTGATAGTACTACTTGTGTGATACCCAAGAAAACCTGAAAGAAATTAAATATTAAGAATAAGATTTTAGGGGCACCTGGGTGGCTCAGTGGGTTAAAACCTCTGCCTTCAGCTCAGGTCATGATCTCAGGGTCCTGGGATCGAGCCCCGCATTGGGCTTTCTGCTCAGCAGGGAGCCTGCTTCCCCCTCTCTCTCTGCCTGCCTCTCTGCCTACTTGTGATTGCTATCTGATAAATAAATAAAATCTTAAAAAAAAGAATAAAATTTTATCAGAAAAAGTTTAACAGTGGAGGGTCACAATCCTTATTTTGTTCTTATTCCTGTGAGAACCAATTTTTGCCCCCTTGGAGCAACACTGCCCCTACTGAGAATGCATGGCATATGTCACATTACATTAAGATCTTTAAAAATACAAGTAGAAAAAATAACAAAATGTTAGCACTGGTTATTCTCTAAATGAGTTTTATTTTTGTCTTTACATATTATTCTATAATAAGCATGTTCTGCTTTATAATTTTTTTAACAATTTTTTTTGAAGATTTTATTTATTTATTTGACAGACAGAGATCACAAGTAGGCGGAGAGGCAGGCAGAGAGAGAGGAAGACGCAGGCTTCCTGCTGAGCAGAGAGCCCTATGCGGGGCTGGATCCCAGGACCCTGAGACCATGACCTGAGCCGAAGGCAGAGGCTTAACCCACTGAGCCACCCAGGCACCCCTGCTTTATAATTTTTAAAAGAGTAATGAAAATAATTATGGCCATGTTTATTATGAGAATTAAGATTAACCACAATCATTTTGTCTTAATACCTCACAAAGTTATCTAGACAAGCTTCACTGAATAAACTACAAAATATGAGAGTATAGGTTCATATATCTAAACCTATGTTTACATACACTTACTGACATTTTTAGCTTAGTCAAAACATTTGCAATGTATTAAGTGTGATGCATATGGTTAAGGATGGTAAGTGCTCTTCTCAAAGTTTCATCATTTTGGGGCACTTGGGTGCCTCCATCAGTTAAAGGGTCTGCCTTCCACTCAGGTCATGATCCCAGAGTCCCAGGATCAAGCCCAGCATTGGGCTCCCTGCTCTGCAGGGATTTTGCTTCTCCCTCTCCCTCTGCTCATGCGCGCTCTCTCTCTCTCTCTCTCTCTCTCGTTCATTCTCTCTTGCAAATAAATCTTAAAAAAAAAGTTTCATCATTTTCTAGGATCCTATAATAGCATATGACAAAAGACATGCTCATCCTCCACTGTCTCTCTCTTTTTTTTAAAGGGAAAAAGTTATATTTAAATATAGAAAGGAAAAATGTAATCCATTTTTACTCATGAATGCTGACATGAAATTTCTGAAAATCTGGCTTCATTCATAGCTCAAAATACTTTACTATGGTAGTTATATTATTTATGGGTCAAAAAATGTTCAAATAAAGAGAGAAAGCCCACAAAAGCCAAAGCCTATGGATTTTTTTTTTCAGCCCAAATAAAACTGAAGAGTTCTAACTTCTTTCAGCTTGCATCTTGAAAAAGATTAAGTTAAATGCTGACAGAACTACTTAGCAGCAGCGTTGTCACTGTGGCATGCAGTACATTTGTCACTGTGGAAGTCACAGCAGCTGTTAACTACCCAGTCTCTCACGAACCTTACTATATATGTGATGAAAAATGAGAGACTTTAAAATACAAGAAATGCAAACAGAATTGATTTTAAAAAGGCCAAAAACTTTGGTCTGAAATGAGATGATGAAAAATCATAACTATTGTCAACAACACTACTTACGTGAAGCAAAGCTCACTAATTATTAGTCCTGCCATTCTGCTCCCACCTATTTTTTAATACCAGTTGACTTTAACAAAACAAGTCTGAATGTATCATAAGTTAATTCTTTATCAGTTTTCATGTATCATTCTTTACCTTGGTCGACTGGCTAAAAATTATACAAGCTATAAATTAGCTTTAAACAAGCTCTGAATCAGGTTAGAACTGGTTTTCAAATTAAAGAGCCTTCAGTATATTACAAGTTGCTGTCATTTTATTACCTCAATCAATTCTGTGTGGCCTGAGGTGGAAGAAAATGAATGCTGTCTTCATTTGCAATGGGTTTATCTCTTACAGCAGGCTCTGGAAACACAACCACAGCAATGAATTGAAAGCTAAAGTTATACTTAACATTACCAATGCAGGAAATTGTGCTCCTTAACAAAGTTGAATTTGCAATGGAAAAAAAGACAATTCTTTACTGTGAAAAATATACAAAAAATTAACACTTGCCTAAACTTAAATTTTTATGGAGTATTTAAAGAATTATAGTTAAAGCCAACATTCTATTAAAATAATTTTAGATGGTCCTCAAATAAAGAAAAATATGAAAACAAGGAATGTACTGTTCTCAGTGTTTTGGAAATAGTAGACAGAAAATACATATATTTCATCTTTATCTTAATGAAAACCATTTCGTTTCTTTTTCTTTGTGGACATGCATGTAAATGGAAGAGTGAATCAGGTACTGGTAGGCTCATCAACATTGTTATCAGACTCTGAAACATGGATAAAATAGCCCCCCAAAGCCCTGATGAGTAAGTATTATTATTGTCTCCATTTTAAAATGAGGAAATGAGGCAGAGAGATTAAGTCACTTACCCAAATTTATATAGTTACCTATACAATATGACTGTGAGTCTGTTCTTGAAGCAGACTATTTGACTATGATTACAGGAACACTGAGAACATCTAAGGGACTAATTTCTTCTTGTACCACAAGAAGTAATGAGAGACACTAATGACAGAATAAAAACAAGTTTACAGGCCTTAGAAGGCTATGTCAAGTGAAGAAAGAGTTCTAGTGCCAGTAGACAAAGAAATCATAATATTTCTGTGCAAGTGCTCATATAATGTAAGAATTATTAGTCTTTCAACGAAGCTTACTTTTATTAAAGGGACTTGTGTTTCTCTCCCTAATCACTCACTGTATATTGTTATACAGTTTGAGTTGACTTACATTTTTTGTAAAATGCTTTTAAGTATATATATTTTAGCACTAAGCTTATTCTTAATCACTGAACAGATTTAATGACAATGTATAATAATTTCTTAAGTGCTCAGTGATAGATTAATAAATGACTATAGGAGTACTAACTAGCACTAACCTGGTCATAGGTCTGCCATTAACTAGCTATGTAACCCTAATGTGAATCTGAGGTTACTTCTCTGACTTTTACCTTCCTTATCTGTAAAACAAGCACTTTGATGGAACTTTTTTTTTTAAGAGTTTATTTATTCATTTGAGAGAGAGACAGAGATGGAGGGAGCATAAGCAGGAGGAGCTGCAGAGGGAGAGAAGCAGGCTCCCCACCGAGCAGGGAGCCCGATGTGGGGCTTGATCCCAGGACCCTAGGATCATGACCTGAGCCAAAGGCAAATGCTTACCAGACTGAGCCAACCTGGCGCCCCTAAACTATGGACTTTAAATAGTGCCTCATTAATTTTAACAAATGTACCACACCAATGCAAGATATTAATAAAAGGGCAGGAATGAGGGGGCATATGGGAACTCTCTATACTTGTCACTGAGTTTTTCTGTAAACCGAAAACTGCTCCAAAAAACTTTTTATTTAAAACAAAAAAAAATTTAAACACATATTAGTAACTGTTATATGACTTGTTAAACAAGTTTAACAGTTTCCTCCTCAGAAATTGTACACAGTTTTTCTCTCCCAAGGATTCCCCCAGACTGCTTCAAATACCAGAAAAGCCTTTGAAGTACGGTAGCACATGGTAGCATTATATTTCCCTGGCTTCTTAAAGGTAGGTTTAACTATGTAATTTGAGAATGTAAACTGAAGTGATGTGTCAACTTTCAAATATGATTTTAAAAGCCATTCTGAAATTTGCTGTATTTCCTACTACAGTGCCAAGGACTATATATATATGCTTATATATATATAAAACTGTGATCAGCTTGGGTCCCCAAATTACTGTGATATGCGGAGTTGCTCTGCCAATCTCTAATGGCATGTTACTTGCATGAGAATTCAACCTGTGTTAATCTGCTAAAAATCTGGGATTTGGGAGTGTGTGTTGCATAATTTAGCCTATTCTCACTTACATTCTAGTCAAATCCTACCTAGTTTTCATAATTCCATTCAAATTATATATTATTCACCAATTTCTTTTTGATTCTTGGAGCTGAAAGTAAACTAATGTTCTTAATCTCTAAATTCCCAGAGTAGCTTCTCTATACCTTGAAATGGCATTTAACGCTTTAAATCTTGTATTATGATTATATGCATACATGTCTTATCTATCCTACTAGAACATTAAGTTTTTTAAGGGCCAGATTCATGTCTGATTTTTTATTCAAAGGTTTTATTTATTTGAGAGAGAGAGTATGAGTGAGAATGAGTAGGGGGAGGGTGGAGAGGGGCAGAGGGAGTCTGACATGGGGCTCTGTCCCAGTACCCTCAGATCACGATCTGACCCAAAGGCAGACCAAGCCACCCAAGTGGCCCAATGTCTGATTATCTTAGAGTATCTCAAGCATCTAGTACAGTGTGTAGCATATCTTTTGAATACAATACAGATTTTCATTCAACGAAATCAGGTTCCTGTTACAGACATATTGACAGGGCCAACAAGATAAAGAAAATACCGGTATAAGTATTTCTTCTCAATTTATATACAAAAAATATAAAATAGACATTTTCTTTTAGACAACCCTGGTATTCTTCATTCTGGAGGAAACGATTTCTTTTTAATATAAAACTGTATCTCTTGGGACGCCTGGGTGGCTCAGTTGGTTAAGCGGCTGCCTTCGGCTCAGGTCATGATCCCAGCGTCCTGGGATTGAGTCCCACATTGGGCTCCTTGCTTGGCAGGGAGCCTGCTTCTCCCTCTGCCTCTGCCTGCCACTCTGTCTGCCTGTGCTTGCTCTCTCTCCCTCTCTGACAAATAAATAAATTTTTTAAAAAATTAAAAAAAAAACAACTGTATCTCTTTTCCAAAGAAATATGCTATAATGAACAGGTACTCATAAATGTTAACAGAAATACTGAGTGAACTAGACAGGAATAGTAACTATTCTAAGAAAAGATACTTTAAATTTGCTCAACAGATATTTTCTTATGTCTCTTACTCTAGGTCATAGGTGGCAGAAATTTATGTTTCAGACATCATTTGTTGTTTCAACAAATAGGCATCTAAGGCAAAAAGTAGAACTATGCTACTTCTACTGCCATTCAGCAAAATAAAACTTAGAAAAAATAATTTTAATAACAACTAATAGGAAATGAGCTAGCAGTAAAGAACTAGTAGAAGCAATTTTAAATCTATCTTAGAAAAAATTACATGTAACACAGAGACTCCTTGTCTTCAAGAAAGTATGGAAGAAATACTCTCTGCCATGCACATTTGTAATCTAGTTGGTAAAAAGAACCCAGACATAAAAAGATAAGTAAGAATCCAAAAAAAAAAATCTACTAAATGCCAAATGAACATTCTAGCAAAGAATGAAAAAGAAATTCAGTCTAGTCCTAAGATAAACGGAAAGTTAAGCTGAACAATTAATTTAAAAAATACCCTCATATTTATAAGAGAGAGAGGAGGGTGAAGCAAGAGGGAAGAGGGAGAGAACAGGAGACAGAGCTATTTGGAGTATTAGTATGGAGGCAGATTTCAGATGGCCTTGGAAGTCACGGATAAAACCCTGATGTCTGTCTTCTAGTATGGACTCCTTCCTGGAGTTTTCTAACCTGGAAGGACATGTGAAAAATGGTCTTTCAAAAAGATTGATTTGGAAAAGTTTGTATATTGGCTTAATGAGAATAGAAACCTAGATTATGAAGAGAAAGGTGATTCTGGGAATAAGGAAAAAAAGTAAACAACATCCCCACTCCACCCCACCCCCAGCTTTGGAGATAGGAAATAAGGGACTGAGGTAGGGAAAGTAACAAAGGTTTAGTAGGAGAAGTATGAAGGACTATTTCTAAGTTTGAGAGGAGATACGATGGGGGATATGGGCCCTTTTCCTCAATGATCTTAAGAGACAAAGTCATCTTGAAAAAATGAGGGTGTTGGAAATAAAACTGAGACTTGAAATATGTGGCAAAGATTTGATATAGCTGTTATAAGAAATTTGATAAGGAGCTCACAAGTGAACATAAGTCCATAAATTCCTCCAGTTATTTCTGGCCAGAAAACAAATACAAAACCACAAAAAAACCCAGTTAAGATGAAACAGTACAAGGGATCCAGAGAAAGCTGGGGAATTATAATAGAGGGCTCTAATGCTTTTTTAAAAGTGTAATATTAAATGCCAAAAAAATACTTTGATAAGGGGAGAGGGATAAAATCAGAAGGAAGATGAGGGCTTAGGGGTCTTGAAGAGTTCAGGAACTAGAAGAATGTATCTGAAGTAGAAAAACTAAGAAAAATCAATAATTTGAGTTAGGGAGATGGGGTATTTGGTATACATTAAAGGATTCATGGGGTGGGTGAAATTTTCTCTATCATAAACAGTTTGAGATTTCATTTTTGTAAATATATGCACTGATAAAATATTTCAAAAAATATTTATGTCAAAGTCTCACACATATAAAAGAGAAAACTGAAGACAGCAAAGGTGAGACAAGAGAGCAAGGATTTCTTTAGAAGAGGAAGTTTAGGGGCGCCTGGGTGGCTCAGTGGGTTAAAGCCTCTGCTTTCGTCTCAGGTCATGATCCCAGGGTCCTGGGATTGAGCCCCACATTGGGCTCTCTGCTCCGTGGGAGCCTGCTTCCTCCTCTCTTTCCCTGCCTGCCTCTCTTGCCTACTTGTAATCTCTGTCAAATAAATAAATAAATAAATAAATAAATAAATAAATAAATAAATAAAAGAGGAAGTTTAAAGGAGTTTCCCTATGAGAAGGATTTTCTGAAAGGTACTCAGAGAGTTTGCCCCTAGGAGTTTGAGAGTCACAGAGACTGAATGGTGACGGCACTAGCCACAGTGGTGGAGCAGCGGAGAAAAAAAATCAGGACCTCAGATGGAATTCCTGCTTTTCTGAGCTTGCAGGGCAGGGGTGTGTGTGTGTGTGTGTGCTTATTTTAGGAATGATAATGAGATGTGAAAGACAGCAAGATTCTAGTTATCCAGAAAGGGATTTAGCCAAAGAGGACAGACAGACTAGCAGGAATGAGGTGATGCCAAGCAAAGAGGAAACAAAAAGAAACTTAAATTCTAAAAATGTGTTGTAAGTAACGCACAGGAGAAGGCATCCAACTCTCACTCACATCAAAGGAACTGCAGGTAGGCAAGCCTTAACAATGTGAGATCACCAAAAACCCACAAAAGAAAGCAAGAAAAAGACTCAAAGTCCACTATGGCCTCGATCAAACTAAAGCTTTTCCAGTTTGAAGCAGGCCTCAGCTCAGGAGAGGAAAAGTTTTGAACTTCTTGAGAAAATGAAGCCTTGACATTACACCAGACTGGATTTTTTAATATTAAAGAAAAGACTATTAATACCTTAAGGAGACTGGAAAAGCCATGAGATACCTCCTAGAGTCACTGGAGAAAAGCAGATCCAACACAACTTGTTTAAAGGCACTAGGAAGAAAGAATTAAGTTGCTGTTTGTATCTTGTCTTACATTTTTTGTTAAGATTTGTATTTATTTATTTGTCAGAGACAGAGAGAGAGTTAGAGAGAGAGCGTACAAGCAGAGAAGCACAGGCAAAGGGAGAAGCAGACTCCTGCTGGGCAAGGAGCCCGATGCATGCTCAATCCTAGGACCCTGGGATCATGACCTGAGCAGAAGGCAGCTGCCTAACCCACTGAGCCACACAGTACTCCCTGTTCGTATCTTGTCTTAAATTCACAACAGAAATTTACTTATATTTGAATAAAAATGAAAGACCGGTATTTTAAAAAGAGGAATCTGGATAGTCTTCAAAGCATTTGACATGGAGAACAGATAAGACCACCTCTATTTTCTTATATAGTCTACTTAAAATTGATTTGAAGAGTTTTTATTTAAAGGTATCAATTTCAGTCTGTGGATTTTTTTTTTCAAATTGCTATGGTGAGTAAAAAATAATAATATTAATTTAAAAAACAACTAACTATATTTGACACTATTAGGGAGGTTCCTATCCTAGGGAAGATTTTTACTGATAAAGGACCACAAATACATAGAGTATTCATTACAGCTCAGGGGGAAAATAAGGATGGGTGAAAGAGTAAGGAAGAAAAAACTGGTGTATTTTGGAAAAGCTAAATCATAAAGAAAGAGAGTTTACCTCACTGCAAAAATTAGATTCATGAGTAGTAGACTTGGGAACACTGAAAAAGAAATGGGGAGTAAGATAGTACTTAATATAGTCATTATGCTGCAAACAGGTTAAAGCTTCCACATTGTCATTAAATGTCACAGGGAAAAGACAGACAAGTGTCTAAATTATACAGTACTTCACCTTCTCGTAAAAGAGGAGAATGTTTTTCTGAAAATATCCATTGTCTTCATAATCCTAAGTGACTTGAAGTACAGAAAACCTAGTGAGAAGAAAACTTAATGACTGAATACTAGAATACATTTTAAACTGGATTATTAAGTAATTATTTTTGTTGTTGTGGGTCATATGTTGAAACTGCTGTATTAAAACAAGGAAATAATGCTAAAATACTTATATTCATGACTTGTTTTAAACTATCTTGTTGTACTTTGGAAACTGATTCACAAATATCTGGTAATCTAAGTCTAGAAATCTGATCTAGAAACAGAATTTACACTATACAATAATGTAATGTCTTTGAAAGTTGAGAAAATAGTATAGTCCCTTAGGAACACAAGAGTGAACTGATAAAAATGCATTCATGCAGCCTGAACTTTTCAAAGTGATTCTTAAAAACTGTAACCTCTATATGCATACTTTAAAGAGTTTTCAAGCCAGCGAACCAGATAATCATTTGTAGCCATTATTGAAGGTACATTTAACAAAAAACCAACTTAACTTCAATGAAGATATAACACTACAACATAAACCTTTAAGAAACCTTCAGAGAAAACATTAAAGTAAATTGTATCTTAGGTGACCAGAGTTTAAATTTAGCATATGAATATAGTTCAGAGGAAAAAGGGAACAATATATTAAAGCTAAAAAAGAAACTTGTAGAAGTCTGAAATCACAAAAGAACATAGATGGCTGAGCTAGGTCACAGGTGGAAATACAGGTGGATCTGAAGCTGCCAAGGATTAGTGGGGGAGACATTTTTAAACATAACGTAAATGATAAGTTAGGTAATAAGTTCATACTCTCTGGCTGACAAAAAAAATTAATAAAAGAATTAATCCAAATGAATCTAAATTGCATTATAATTAGTATTTGGTCCATGTACAAGGTATTGGTTTTTAATAAGAGAATGCCGATATTAAAAAATAAATATATTAAGCCTTCCAGTTTGTTCACTAAGTGGCTGACACTGCACAAATAACATTCTTAAACTATCTTTGCAAAGAAACTAAATATGGCTGCTTTTAGTTTCTTTTCACAGTACAGGTTTTCAAACTTCACAGTTAATGACAAACATTAAGATGCAATATTTGATTCAGCAAAAATATAGTACTTAGTGCCGAATAAAAAAAAATTCACTTTTAGATCCCTTTCCCTCACCTCCCTCCAAGTACAACAGATTAGATACTGCTGGGTCTACATAAATCATCTGTACTGTGAAGTGGTAATTCCCTTTATAAAAATAATCATTTCGTTCAATTTTATGAAGAAAGGTCCTTGAGAAGTTATGGTCTATCTTCTACACCTTACAGTAGGACCATCTTTAATTAATTCATCTGTTTAAGAATTACCTCTAGGCTTTATTGATTTCCCTATTCACTAAAAACATCAAAACAGATCCCACTTAACAATAAAGGTATTTCCTTTTCCTGTTACAGTGCTGTTTATTTATAATACAAAATTATCTGAGTTTCTACATTACCAAAATTTACAGTGACTTCAGGACAAAATCTAATTTGAGAATCTCATGCAAGAAGAAATAGAAAATACCTATTTCAATATGGGAAAGTGGGGTGCCTGGGTGGCTCAGTGGGTCAATACAGGAAAGCAAGTTTCTAAAACAGACTCCAGATTCAGGCAGGTCTGGGTCTGAATCACTGTTACACCACTTACATGTGTAATCCTCCTCTGTACCTCACTTTTTTCCCTACACAAAGGAGATCAAAACAGTAACTACCTTGAAGACTGTGGTGAGGAATAAATGAGATGATATGTTTTAAGTGCCTAAATAATGTCGGGCACATAGAGGTACGCAATAAACGTTAACTGCTATTATTATTTCTAAAATTATATTTTATTTTAAATATGTTCAGTTTTTTGACCCAGAAGTTATACCAAGAGTATATCTGTGCAAAGAAATATACAGTACTAAAAAAATCTGGTAAAAAAAAATCTGGTTAGAAAAAAAATATCTAACATCATGGAAAAGGGTCCCATACACAGTTACAATTTAAAAAATTATATAACAGAATATATAATATGATTGAATTTTTTAAAGAGTAGGTTGTAGTAGGATATACTACTGAAACATGAGCAGAAATGTGATGCCTACAGGTACTATAATCGCAGGTAATTTAAAGGATTTTATTTATTTATTTGAGAGAACAAGAGTCAGGGGTGGGGGAGAGGGAGAAGCAGACTCCCCGCTGTGCCGGGAGGCCGATGTGGGACTCAATCCCAGGACCCTGGGATCATGACCTGAGCTGAAGGCAGCCGTTTAACAGACTGAGCCACCCAGGTGCCCCTGCTGGTAATTTGAAGTTTTTTTTTATGTTTTTAAAAATTTTCCAAATATTCTCTAATGACCATGTATTATGTTTGTAAGAAATTTACAAAAACACAATGTATATAATTTCTTTTCTGATTCCAATTTTCTCCAGAAAAGCTGAGTCACAGAAAAGAAAAAAATAAAGATAAAAAGACAAGCATACATTTTTTAAAGCAAAATTTTATATAAAGGATGTTAATTATATTAAACACTGCTATTTTGAATTATTACTCTCTAGCTTTAAAGAAAAAAACTTAAAAGAAGAAAACTCAAAGTATGACACTGCAATTACAGCATGTTTAATCATATGTCCAGAACAATAATTCACCTGGAGATCAAGTTGATAAGTATTCTCCTACTTAGATAAATTGCTATTTAAACTTTGTAGTAATTTTGTCTTTCCCCAACTTTATTGAGATATAATTGACATATAACACTGTGTAAGTTTTAAGGTTGCAATATGTTGATCTGATACACATATATTGCAAAATGATTACCACCATTGTGTTAGTTAACATATCCATCACATCACAATTACCATCTCCTTTTTTGTGATGAGAACACTTAAGATCTATTTTCTTAGCAACTTTCAAGTATATAATACAGTATTGTTAACTATGATTAATATGCTTTTCATTAGACTACCAGAACTTATTCTGCATTCCAAGTGATTACACCATTTTACATCTTCACCCAAAACTCACTTGCTCCTCCTTCCTGTTAGAAGTTGCTACTGTAAAATTTTTTAGTTTTTCCTCAGTCTACTAGATGGTGGAAATGGCCAACTAAAATTTGGTGAATTTATCACTAAATTATATCTTAATTAGGCAAAAAATATTTATTTAAAAATAAATATTTAATAATATTTAATTTTTTTCAAAGGATAAGATTTTCAGAAGCAGAAAGTCTCTCTTTCTAAGAAAATGAACTAAGAAAAAATAGGTGGGTTGGGCACCTGGGTGGCTCAGTCAGTTAAGCATCTGTCTCTGACTCAGGTCATGAGCCCGGGATCCTGGGATCGAGCCCTAGCCCTAGGCCCCCTGCTTCTCCCTCTCCCTCTGCCTGCTGCTCTCCCTGCTTGTGCGCACGTTCTCTCTCTGTGTAAAATAAATAAATACATCTTTAAAATAGAAAGAAAGAAAAGGAAGAAGGAAGGGAGGGAGGGTAGTTGGAAGGGTAACTGGATCATTAAACCTAAATCCCAAGCGTTCTTGTAGCTTTGGGTATGGATGCTATCACCTGGAAAGTAAGAAAAGAAGACTATAAAAAGAATCCAAAGAAGCCTATCAAAAAGACCAAAGATATATATGGTCTCCTAAGAAGAGAGAAAACCAGGAGAAAATAAGTTCACTGAAGGGGCAGGAAGGCCGTTTGTAAAAAGGAGGACGTTACCACCAGTATCAGCTGCTGCAAAGAAGAAGAAAAAAGCTGAAGCAGAGTAACTGAGGAAGAATCTGCATGGGGGTAAACTGAATTTACAGCTCAGAGAAGATCCTGAAGATGTTGCTGAGCAATTCCAGAACTTGGAAAGAGGAAAGGGAATATGGTATATTAGTAATCCAGGAATGCTACTGTAGTGAACATGAATCAGGTATCATCAGTCTACCTTGAATCGGCCCGAGGAGGTTTGAAAGACAGTCTGTAGGTACAGTAAGTGGATATCTGAAGTAGAGACAAAACTATTTGTCTCCTTCCCTCTCCCTCTGTCCCTCCCCCCACTTGTGCATGCACATTCTCTCAAATAAAAATCTTTTAAAAAAAGACATATCGTTGTCATGTAAGACTGATGAATCACAGACCTGTGCCCCTGAAATAAATAATACACCATATGTTAAAAAAAAAGACATAATGAAGGCACATAATCATGTTATGAAATTCTAAATAAGTTTATGCAGTATGCCCTAAAAGTTAATAACCTTAATATCCAGGCTTCACAGGAATGTGAAAGACTAGTCCAGAACCTTCCATAATTCCATCCTTAGGATGTTTCCATCCTTCCACTTTTGATTGAGTTTTCAAACATTTATATGATAAAAGGATGTGTTGCTGATATATGCCTGTTCTCTATATTAATTCATTAGGCTTGATGAAATCTCTTATTATCAAAAACTGTATATACCTTGACAAGTAGACTCAAATTATCTTACATCTGTCTTCAATGGTTTGTTAATTTTAAATTTCATTTTATTTACCTCCTATTTTCATTTCAGTTTCAGGTTTATAGTTTTCATGACCTTCCTTGACCAGAAAATAATATCCCTCTCCACAGTCTATGGAAATTTCTTCTTGTATTTCTTTACCTATTAAGAAAATCTATCTTTGGGGTGCCTGGGTGGCTCAGCGGGTTAAAGAAAATCTATCTTCAGTTAAAAACAAGTTTCCTTTTATCCCCATGTCAGTTATGTCTTTTTTTATTATTCAATGCATGGCAGAACAAGTGGTTTAAATATGATAGTAAACCTTGACTTTCTAAATAATATGCCTTCTTCTTATAAAATAAAGGGAACACATTAGTGTATGATCTGTGTGATTCACAGAGGACCATAATTCTATATTCAACATGAAAGTCATTACCATCAATATTAAAAAAAATAATGTGCTAATGATCCACAATAGACTTAGAAAAAATACACTATAGAATAAAATAATATGCAATTTTAAAAGTTTAGAGAGCCATAGGTACCTTAGTTTAAAAAACAGATGAATTATAAAGATAGCTTTCATGACCTCTTAACTCTAGCAAGAAATTTAAACAAATGGACTTTTTGTGAATGGAAATGTTAGACATGACCTTACTCTATTTAGTGTGGAACTCTGAAAGAGGCAAGAAACAATTTTTAAAAGAAACAATTTTTACAAATTTTACAAGAAACAATTTTACGTGAAGACAAAAAAATAAAACAAAATTGCTGAAGAGCAATTACTTTTTAAAAACATTTCTTACATTCAAAAATCAGAACATTAGGACTAGTTTTGAACTTTTCTCTTTGTAACTAAAATGACTATTTTTTTTTTAAGATTTTATTTATTTATTTGTCAGAGAGAGAGAGGGAGAATGAGCGAGCACAGGCAAAGTGGCAGGCAGAGGCAGAGGGAGAAGCAGGCTCCCTGCCGAGCAAGGAGCCCGATGTGGGACTCGATCCCAGGACGCTGGGATCATGACCTGAGCCGAAGGCAGCCGCTTAACCAACTGAGCCACCCAGGCGTCCCAAGACTGTTTATTTTTAAGAGTAAGAAGAGATATCATTTACTGAGTATCTCTATTGTTCCAAGTATTGCCATTAAACCTTTCACAAATAAGCAACCTGAAGCTCACTGAAATGAAGCAACCTGCTAAAGGTCACAAGCATCATCAATAGTTAATATCTGGACCCAGTCTGTTTCTTTTCAAAGCTCATAAAGCTATTTATTCTACAATGTACTGCATACTTTGACTTTCCCTATATTTCAAATTACTGTTTTGTTACTCAACAATGCTTCAGATTTTAAGAAACTCCATAAATTTAATGGTACATTTTTAAGAAAGGAAGAATATTTTGACTTAAAAATACAAACTTACAGAGACACATACCCTAATTTCATGTTAAATGTTAAGTATCCTGGCATAACACTCTGGCTATGTCCTTGACCCCTCATCTACAATATCTCATCAATCTCAGAACATCAGGATTAGAACACTTAAATATATTTAACTTAAGGGTTCAATTCCATTAACTTTCAGAGTCATTCTTTGAATTTTCTTAGCTTAGATTTGAAGAAGTCTTACCTGTAGACAAACAGTACTTCTGAAACCACAATACATAGGTTAGAAAGAAAATTTATAACAGACAAGTAATTCCACACAATGATGAAATAGTTAAAATAAATGTTTAATAAATTAGAAGGGATAAACAATCTGTAGCAGGAATACATGAAATCTCACTGTTTTTTGAAGCTAGGAGTTAAGCCTTTCCTATTATTTACGTTAGTTCCACAGCTCTGAAAATTGGCTAGCTTATTCCAACTAGGACCATCTCTTTGTAGCGAACAAGGTCTCTCACCCTCATTGTATATATAAATACTGGAATAAAAACTTCACATAATTAATATATTCTACCTTCCTTCTAAACTCTTACATTAATATATTATATAATCCAAATTTAATAATGCTGGGTTAACAGGTAAAAATATTCTTACTAACTTTTTAAAATCTGTAATGAAAATCCTTCAGCCTAACTACCAGATTTTTAGTAGGTAGCTTTTTCCTCCAACATAATCTAAATATATATATTTAAAAAGTGATTTAAAAACTAAAGGATAGAAAAAAGGAAAAAATAGAAGAAGAAAAAAACTAAAGGATAGTATAAAGTTAGTGAGTTTTGAAAGACATTCCCATGTATGGCACCCTACTGTACTTTGATTAATTATCTCTCAGTTATGAGTTAGTTTCTTATCACATATGATATTCCACAGCATGCTATGCAAATGCATCAGCCCCACATGCCATCTAAATTAGAAAACGGTTTGGTTTTTCCAGTTTGTAGTAAGTGTAATCTAAAAAGTGATTTAGTTTTTCAATTTTATAAATTATTAACATAAAACATTTTTGTCTAATTTCAGTGGTTCCAGTAATTTTTTTTCTGTGAACATGATGTTGAAATATATACAAATATATGTCATAAACACTGACAAACTACCTGGAGGATAGAAATCGTATTTTCAGAAAGATTTGTAAGGAATATCTACCCATGACATATTAAGGCATACGAATATGCTTAACATTAACTACACAGTCCCCATGAAAATTACCTTATGTTACGGAACTACACAGATCAGTAGAGATTCCAATTCTACTATAAAGAATAACCACAAACAATCTTTCTTTAGCTCAAAACTGTTACTTGATAAAAATACTATCTGGAATAGGTTTCAGAAAACGTCTAGGACCGTCAAGTAAAGAACCTCTGAGCAAGCAATAATGACAACTAGTTCAGTATATAAATGTTCAGTTTTAAAAAATACATTCTACTTAAAAACAACAACAACAACACAGTAACCGACGATTATTAGTGGAACGATTAATGACTATACCTACTGAATTCAAAAATCATTGTTACCTGTCTCAAATTACAACACTCAGAAACTAAGGGCTTAAATAAGACATTTATACAAACGTAACTGTCAATTGCCTGAACTTAATCTAGATATAAGGTAGAAGATCCACTGGAAGATTGTGGGCTTTATCTCACATACTAGCAAAGAGGAAATCTAAAGTTTAAATATGTTACTATATAAATAAGTCACTATAACTATCATCAAGGATAACTACACCAGTTTTAATTCTCAGACTTTTAGTAAGTCTACAAATTACCACAAATTTATTCTATGGTATTCTACTGTAAGATATTGTATAAACAACTTGTCTCCAGACTTTTACATACCTGTATCAGTAAACAGGCATGGGGCTCGAACTCACAACCCTGAGAACAAAAGTCCCATGCTCCAACAACTGAGCGAGCCAGGTGCCCCTTAATTTTATATTTTTCATAATTTTCATCATAAGAAAAATTCAGACATCCAATTCTACCAGGTTCAATTAAATGTGTTTGTTTAATTTATTGTGGCAAGATACTCCTTGGAGAAATTGTTTTGTTTCATTCTTAAAGGCAAAATTCACAATGAATATTTTATTTGAAAATAAGCACTTATATATGTAGTTTTTACTCAGATGTAACAGTTATAGAATTCTAGTTGCCTAATGCAGAAAAATAGAAAATAAAGATGAAAGAAAATCATGACTTTCCCTACTCATGGATTTCTAATACAAATGGTTATCAACTGGCATGTACTGTATTTGTAGTTTCAGAAAATCTTACATAGGGATGTAGATGACATTTCAGTTCAACTTAGTACTGCTCAAAAGTAGTACACTATATAGATCAAATATAAAGAAGCAAACAGAGGTCTCCATGCTAAGACAATTCATCTTCTAGCAGTCATACAATGACCTGTCAGGTATACTCTATAGCTTTGCACCAAACAGAGCTTAAATAAGGATGAAAGCTAAAATCATGACTGACACAGGCACTGTAAAGTATATAATACACAGTTAAATTCTCAGTGGCACTTGTGAATATATATGACTTGGATGAAGCTCTTTAAAAAATATTTATGCATATTCATTTTTACCATGTCAAAATAAATTACCTTCATTTTGGGTGTTTTAGGAGACAGAAGTTGTTGAGATCTCTATCAACTATACTCTAGAAAAAGAATGAATAGTGAACTGTGCCCTATATTTAAAAAATACAATATTTAGTCTACCTTGTAACTTATATATAAGTATACAACATAATTTTAAACTGGTTTGTTGATGTTTCACTTGGGTTATAGGCATTGTGTATACCTGGTTTGAAGTTCTATAAATTAATTTTTAGATTAAAAATTTTCTAAATAAATGAAGTATTCATAATATACATAAAACAGATTCTTATTCTTGACTGCTCATTAAAATTATTTAGGAAGCTTGTAAAAGATATAAATATCCACCCTCTTTCCCTCTCTTACCTCCTCCCAAACAATTCAGTCTAAAAACCATCAGGCTATAGTAAGCAAAATAGGTGTCCATGTAGGGTGGGATTAGAGAGTGACAAGAGATTAGTTTACCATCAGGAGACTGATCATATAAAGATATTTAAGAATAATGTGGGGCGCCTTGGTTAAGCATCCAACTCTTGGTTTCAGTTCAGGTCATGAACTCAGGGTCCTGAGACCAGGCCCTGCATCAGATCCCTCTGCTCGAGTGTTCCTTCTCTCTCTCTCTCTCATTCACACAAACAAACAAACAAATAAATAAAATCTTTAAAAATATATATATTTAAGAATAATGGGAGCCAGTTTTCTGTTAGGGAGTTACAAATAAAGAAAGGAAGAAAACTGGAATGGTTTCTAATAACTACAAAGGCAGAAATATAGATGCAAATGTGTATGTACACATACATACATCTAATCCTTGGCTCTGTGGCTCTGTCTACTGAGAAGACCTAGAAGGAATAATGAGCACATCTAGTACCCCCAGCTTGATTTCTAAATACCATTCTCCACTGAAAGGAAATGGAGCTCCTTGGAGAAATGGCTGGTTCCAAGAATAGGGAAAGGGAAAGTATAGTTGAGCCTGGAACATCCTTAGTAAGGGAGTATTTGAAGATTGCTGGGGTCATGTCACAAGGACATAGATCCCGGGCTGAAGTGTCAGAAGCCAGCTTGAAGTGGCTTCTGTTAGCAAAATCTGGGACAATATGAACATCAAAATAAATGGTAATAACCTATAAAATCTAGTGAATAAAACAGAAAAATGAAAGTTTGATGAGGAATAGGATATTTGCGTAGTCTCAAGTTTCTTCCCCACAAATTAATTAATTAGAAAGGTGAAGAGAATGGAGAAGACTTGCAGAAAACTTACCAAGTGATTAAAGTCCTACTTTATGAAAGACAACTTTAGTACCAGCATAGAAGTATGGTCTCCAAACATTAGAGTTGATGTACCTCCATACTAAAAATATTTTAAATATGCATCTTTATATATATATATATATATATATATATATATACACACACACATATGTATGTATATATATGAAGTTACATATACTACAGTACTTACATTATTTACATTATAATACAGGTAAGAAATTAAAGTGGGAAGCTATATAGAATTAAGTTGATTTTATTACTTGTCTATTTCTTAGGGTGCAAACACTTCATTTTGGAGGCCTCTAGCAAAAAGAATGGGTAAAACAGATGAGTATGGCAGATTTACTAAGATAGTTTCCAAAATAGGATAAACTGATATAATGAGGAAAAAGTGAGACATTGAATCAAGGCAGAAGCAATGGAGGAAAGGAACAGAGAGCACACTGGAGAAACAATTAAGGAAGAAAACTTTTACAGGACTCGGGAAGTGATTTTCTCTATGAGACAAGGATTAGAAAGGCTTGAAGATAATTCCAGTTATTTGGCTTGGATGAATAGATGGAATAGAGAGGGGAAAAAAATAAGAGATAGGTGAAGAGGAGGATTAATAAAATGTATTGCTTTTCCAGGCACATAGCACTCATTAACAATGCTATTATCACAACACAGTAAAGAGCAGAAAGAAAAATACTAATGCATGGTGATAGGTAGCAATGAACTAGCTTCACTGAACATAAACCCAATACACTGACCAGAGAGCTGATGCATTAGTCAAATGTCTTTGAGGCACAGCTTATAGGAGAAGGTATGTTTTGTGCATGTCTGTTTCCATGTGTTTCTATGTGTGTGAATTTGATTCCATGTAAGCATGTGTATATGTATGTATCTGTGTCCATGTAGTCCTTTTTCATGAAAACTAAAGTGAACTAACTACCTAGGTTTATAATGGGTTGATAAGGCAGAGAAAGTCTTATACCATACTTCATGGGTTTGGATAGAATAAAAAGTCACTCTATATACAAATATTGAATGATTATGTTATCATACCCCAAACTAATATGTTATATATATCAACTATTTCTCAACTAGAAAAACATTATCCTACTTTTAGGTAAATTGTTATTAAGTCAATATTAAAACTAACTATAAGTAGGTGTATTTTATCATGTACTAAAACATTAAATTATGGGTTATGATATGATGAATATTCTTAGATTTCAGTGGAATTTCCATAAAAGTAATAAGCAGGATTTCTGACAGAAGATTTTTGCCCTCATAAAACCCACAGCAATAAGTCTGTTCCTTGAAAGACAAAGACATGAGAATATACACAGCAATATTTTAGAGTTACCCCTGCTACATAAAATTTGGAAACAATATTAACAGTTAACTTAATATTTAAAGTGCAATGCATTTTCAAGCACATATTCAGCTATATACCCTCACCTTGTAGTTTATCTAAAATTCTAAGCAAAATAAGTAATTTCTTATTGGGGAGTTGAATTTTCATAGTAAAGTTGAGACTTCTTGGACTTAATCCTGATTACCACAGAGAAAGGAAGTTGGATATATGATTTTATGGTTATCACAATTTTACACATTTACTTCCTCCCACCTAAATTAGCAACTGATTCACTTCCCTTCTCCAGGCAATAACTATTTCTATCTTACTTTTCATATCATTAAAATATATGATCATGGCAAACATACACTGTATTACCTAACAAATAACACTCCACCAAATCCAACAGAACAAAATGAAGGACAAGCAACATATATTAACTTCCATTGTGGGTTTCTTTTAGGTCCTAAGATGATACTAATTTTGGCTCAGATGTTAATAATATTTTAATATTAATATTGTAACTGATTTCTTAATTTAAAATGGCTTCTGAAGCAATTCACTGAATTATAAAGCATGACATTATATCTACCAATGCTTTCTTCTTAGGATCTAAACTGGCAAACATCTTTCAAAAGAAAATTTAAACAGAAATCTACTACCTGCTGGTCAAGAATGGAAGTCTTCAAAAGTGAACAAAACAAAATGGATGCAACACAAATATTCAAGGAAACAGATTAAGTTTCCAGCTTAACTACTACACTAAATTTAATTTTTTTATTGGAAAAAAGTATATGCATACAATAGTCATGTTGGTATGATAAAAATACAAATCCACTTCACTGCTGTAAACCTTACAGTAAAATGCTGTGACAGTCCAGAGGTTAGATACCATAATTAGATGAAATTTTGACCAAGTTGGGTGTTTATATCTGGTATTCAATCAGAGATCAGAATACAGAAAATACAATGCAAGTTTTCTAACAATGTGCCTCCATAATGGATTTCCATCGGAGTCCAAAGACCTATTGTCTTGTAAAGAGGGGAAAAACAAAAACAAAAATAAAAATACCTTATCTTTCTCAATGGCTACTGGCATCCTAGTGCATTACAAAATGTATGATATACTCCTAACATATGTGAAATAGGACCCCCTTACTATATAACTTAAAGCCATTCTTTAAAAATTTAATAAATAGGGCTGATTGGAGAGGCAAGATGGTGGAGGAGTAGCAGACTGAAATGACATCAGGTCCCAAGAGTTCAGCTAGATAGTTATAAAACCATTCCGAACACCTACAAACCCAACAGGAGATCGAAGAGAAGAAGAGCAGCAATTCTAGGAACAGAAAATTGACCACTTTCTGAAAGACAGGACATGCTGAGAAGTGAATCCGAAGGACGGGAAGAGAGACTGTGGGGGGAGGGGCCGGCTCCCGGCAAGCAGCAGAGCAGTGGAGAACAAAATCCGAACTTTTAGAAGTCTGCTCCACTGAGGGACATCGCTCCAGAGGCTAAGCAGGGGTGCAGCCCTCGCAGGGACTGTGCAGTCTCAGGACCCATGGGTCATTGAAAGATCAGGGGTGTCTGCTTGTGGCAGAGCTCCCACGTATCAGAGCGGGGAAGCAGACTACAGAGACAGAGCCAGAGAGTGAGCTCTCAGCTCAGTGTTACCTTAAACCATGATCCATGGCACAGTCGGACCACTGCTCTTTGTTCACCAGCAGGAACCCCACAAGTGGCAGATCCAGGGAGACCCACCTGCCTCCTCTGCAGGCAGGAATCTACTGGGTTTGGAGACTCCCAACGGGGCTGTGCGCCAGAGACAGAAATGCTTGGTCACAGGCCAGGTGAGCCCAGAGCGTGGCCAGAAACCAGAGAGATAGGAGTGATTGACTGCTTATCTCCGAGGGTGCACTGAGGAGTGGGACCCTGAGATCTCAGCTCCTCTGGGCTGGAGATTGGGAGACCACCATTTTCATTCTCATCCTCCAGAGCTCTACGGAAAGTGTTCAGGGAACAAAAACTCATGAGCGTGAACTCAAGCAGATTTATTAGCCTGGCCCCTGGCAAAGGCGGTACAATTCTGTCTCAGCCAGACACTTGAGAATTACTACAACAGGCCTCTGGCCAGAAGATCAGCAAGAATATCCAGCCAAGACAAAGCTCACCGACAAGGAGAACAGCTGAACTCCAGAACTAGGGGAAAGCAATGCATGGAATTCATGGCTTTCTCCCCATGATCCTTTAGTCTTGCGAAGTTAAATTAAATTATTTTTTTTCTTATTGTAATTTTCTTAACTTTTAACATTTTTGTTAAACATCTTTTAACATTTTTGAACTAGTTCATCTTAACAATACCTTTCTAAAAAAATCTTTTTAAACCTTCATTATTATAGTCATATTTTATCCTTCATTGTACTTAACCTTATTTTTTGTATACATATAAGGTTTTTTGTTGTTGTTTTTTTTTCCTAAAAAATTTTGGGATACAATTTCTTCTAATAGATCAAAATATACCGTAAATCAAGCACAGGGCTTTAGTCTAGAATCCAGCCTGAGCACATTCTCTCCCTTTTTTTTTTCCTTCTTCTTTCTAGTTCCAACCAACTTATCAATTCCTTTTTTAGAATTTTTTTAATTTTTAAATTTTAATTTTAATTAAATTAAAATTAATTTTAATTTTTAAATTTCATCTTTATAGTCATATTCTATCCCTTCATCGTGTTTACCCTTATTTTTGTATATAAATAAGTTTTTTAATTCTTTAAACTTTTGGGAGGTAGTTTCTTCTAAGAGACCAAAATACTCCCAAAATCAAGTAGGTGTCTCTGTTCTATTCACCAGTCTAATATACATATTTAAATTACATATATATATATATATATATATATTTTTTTTTTTTTTTTTTTTTTAAATTTCTCCCCCCGGTTTGGGGTCTCTTCTGATTGGGTTAGTATACATTTTTCTGGGGTCTCTGCCACCCTTTTAGTATTTTATTCTCTCGTTCATATATTCTTATCTGGATAAAATAACAAGGTGAAGAAACTCACCACACACACAAAAAAAACTAGAGGCCGTACCGACAGCTAGGGACCTAATCAATACAGACGTTAGTAACATGTCAGATCTAGAGTTCAGAATGACGATTCTCAAGGGGCTAGCTGGGGTCAAAAAAGGCATGGAGGATATTAGAGAAACACTGTCTGGAGAAATAAAATCCCTTTCTGGATAAATAAAAGAACTAAAATCTAACCAAGCTGAAATCAAAAAAGGTATTAATGAGGTGCAATCAAGAATGGAACTCTTACTGCTAGGATAAATGAGGCAGAAGAAAATTAGTGATATAGAAGACCAAATGATGGGGAATAAAGAAGCTGAGCAAAAGAGAGACAAACTACTGGATCACCAGGGCAGAATTTGAGAGATAAGTGATACCATAAGACGAAACAACGTTAGAATAATTGAGATTCCAGAAGAAGAAGAAAGAGAGAGGGGGGCAGAAGGTACACTGGAGCAAATGATAATAGAGAATTTCCCTAATATAGCAAAGGGAACAAGCATCAAGATCCAGGAGGCATAGAGATTCCCCCTCAAAATCAATAAAAATAGGCCCACACCCTGTCATCTAATAGTAAAACTATTGAAAATGAAACAAGTTGGGATTGGGAGGCAGACAAACCATAAGAGACTCTTAATCTCACAAAACAAACTGAGGGTTGCTGTAGGGAGGGGGGTATGGAGAGGGTGGTTGGTTATGGACATTGTGGAGGGTATGTGATATGGTGAGTGCTGTGAAGTGTGTAAGCGTGACAATTGACAGAACTGTACCCCTGGGGCAAATAATGCATTATATGTTAATAAAAATAATTAATTAAAAAAAGAAAATAAAAATTGAATAAATGGTACCCATTTAGAGTAGTACAGAACCCTTTCAAAAGAATGTATGCAAAAAAGTATATTCATAAAGGGCGATAAATCCTTTAAAAGATGCTTCCCTAATTTGCTTGTTGAGGGTAGGAAGAAACTCCACACAAGAAATGTATTAGAAAAATCGTATTATACCACAAGGATTCCAATAAGACAAACTCTCTAAGATCTATAGCACAAACACTATTTTTTAAATTTTTAAATATAATTGATGTAAAGCATTTTTTTAATCATGCAATAGCTTTTGTTATTAAAATCTGGGTCTTAGTAAAATGCCTGGGAAATAATTTTTGATATTGTATATTTAAAATCTTGGGCAAAAATGTTTGGTCAGTAAATAAAATGCACATTATTTTCTATTTTAATAATCATTATACAAGTCCGTAAAATTTTTTAATAAAGTTAATTAAAATGCTTTAAATAGTTTTTTTCTATAACCAAATGTTTTTCTGCAGTTTTTCATAAGTAAATTTTTATAGATGGCCTCTGTGGTAACCTGGGTAATCATTTTAACTTAAAAAATATGTACTTGGGAGTTTTTGTTTTTCTTGCAAGAGCTTATACTTTATTAAAAGGTAAAACTGCAAACATTTATACAGAGACCCATTATGCCTTTGGGGTTACTCACGATTCGGTATGTTCTGAAATTCACTGAAAAGTGAATTTCTATCCTCTGGAGGATCTCAAATTAAAAATGGATCATTCATTAATGAATTACTAGACTCAATCCACAAGCCATTCTCCCTGGTCATTATCAAGGTTCTTGAATATTCAAAATTAGACTTAGAATCTAAAGGCAACAATTTGGCCCAAAAAACAAATACACATATGCATATACACACATTTGATTCCACCATCAGAAAGGAATTCAATATCAATTTTAATTAACTCTAGGACTGACAAGTGTATTTAAATGGCATTTGAGAAAAACGGTTTCATGTCCCTGGATAGATAGCTGATTTCCATTGTCTACTTAAGGAAGAACAATGTGATTAACCTATAGCTGACCAGAATGTCTTAGTTCAAATACATTTAATATTTTTGTCAAATGAGTTAAAAGTATCAGGAGTCTAACTATTCACAGACTTTAAAGACATAAAAATCTTAAGCTGTATATTACTATAATTTAAGATTATAGTATTGATATTCAAAAAATGTAACTTCAGTAATTTTTGGAGATAAAATATTAAACAACCTTATTCTTTTTATTTAGCTAAATAAATATAAAAAACAAGTTCTAGGATATAAAAACTAGTTTTCTCAAAAATAGACTTCTCTTTTATTCCCCCCATATTCATGTTTTGCTTTTTTAATTCCACATAAGTGAAATCATATAGTATTTGTCTTTCTCTGACTTATTTCACATCAATCTCAAAGAACAGGTTTTATCAAACATTTACAATATACTTAATGAGTCATCTACAAAATAAAATTGGATTTTATTGGTTATTCTGTTGACTCACATTTATATATGTTAATATATATTTATCAAAACAAATTTCTTACTACCCAGGGCAGAATTTCCCTGCCATTCCCTAAGTGTGGTAAATTAGCACAGGGTGACTTTCTTTGGTGACTAGAACACTACTTAGTATGTTACATTAACTGGAAAGTATACAAAACAGCTAAAAAATTTCAGAAAAAACTACTATAATTTAGTAAAGCTGTTTATTCCTTATTTTAAGTGCAATAAAATCACCATCAGAAAATATTCATGAAGTGTATTAGATTAAAATGTTGGTCATTCACAATTATATTTCTCCTTAAAGTTAGGAAGCTGATGGTATGATATGGCTATCAAAATGAAGTAAAACACTTCTTCTTATGGACTTTTTTCTCCTTACCTTAGAAGATGAAGAATCACACTCCTGACATATCCATCCATAGCCTGTTTGTTTAGGAGACTTTTTCAAAGGGGGATCCAAACAGCCAAAATGGTAACACAGTCTGCATTCATCACACCTGCAGGGTAAACAGATTTATGGTATATCTAAATAGTATTAAAAAAAACTATCTTTCTCAAAGACAAATGGCAAACTACTATACATATCAACATGGTTAATTCTATGCTTAGTTCACAAAATTATTAAATGAATGTCTATGACAAAGACAATCTAAACCTGAAATAAATGTTTTAGGAAAAAGCAAAATACAAGAAAAACTTAACAAAGTAAATATCATTTAGAACACTTTGATAGTAGAAATGTTAAGAACATGTAAATGAATGTACATGTATAGCCAAATGTGTTCAAAACTAACATAATTTCACTTTGAAATTCAAGAATTAATCATTTACCCATTAGCTTAAAAACATTTAATATAAGATACATGTAATTCTAGATTATAA
Source organism: Mellivora capensis (assembly GCA_004024625.1). Taxonomy (NCBI): domain Eukaryota; kingdom Metazoa; phylum Chordata; class Mammalia; order Carnivora; family Mustelidae; genus Mellivora; species Mellivora capensis. The sequence continues at coordinate 5,974 of PISX010001675.1, read as the reverse complement.
ATTCAATCTAATACATTGTAATTACTTAAAAAAACTTAAGGTGTAATCAATCCTATGCAATTTATACCATATTTATACCTTATCACTCTTCCTCCAAGTTAAGGTAGATTGTAAATGTACGGTCTAATGTTTACAGCATGCTAACACAACCTAGCAAATAAAAACCATACTAAGAATGTGGTATCATTTTTCTCAAATATAAATATTCTCAAAATTTACCTGTCACTTTCTCTCAATGCATTTGGGTTTTCAAAGTACTTCCTAGTACACCTTAAAGTTTATGAACAAATATTCTGATAGTGTCTTTGTCACCTATGATGTACAAAATCTAAGAAAACTATCATACCTATTTTTCGTTTCAGACAATCTCATCCTGCTGACAATGAAGAAAGATCTGCATTATTTCATTGTTTTGTAAAAAAAAAAAAAATTGCATCAGTTGGAAAAACAAGACCAAAATTTGACAGCAAACAACAAAGATGTATACATGTTATAGAAAGGATTATATCCTCATGTTCTTTGTGCTCTTTTAACTTAAGATACTTTTCTTCAATCTATCAGATTCTCTTTATATATGGTTTCTCTTACTGATTTAAACGTTGAGAAATCCACAACTACGAAACCAAGAGAAAAATTTTATAATACATGTTTTTACTTGAATAAGATATAAAATTACTATTCAGTAACCTTTATTAGCAAAAAGGGGGAAGGAACTAGTGCTATAAACCACACATAAAGAAAAACAATTGTTTTTCACAATAAAGGGGACTATAAACCTACATTTATGTAAAAATTGCAAATCATGCTACCAAATCCAATTGTCCAAAGACCCATTTTAGAAATCAAAAGTTTCAGAAGTTAGCCAATTAGCCAAGTTATTCAGTTATAAAGAAGTTTAAAAGACAATACGTCACAAGTTTATGCATTTCTTCCTCTAGAACTTTCTCTTTATGAACGAAATAAACTTATGCACTTTTCCAAAAACCTTTTTTTAGACTCAAGACACAGCCTTGAAAAAAATTGTCTACCATAATTCTAGCTACATGAAAAATAAAATCAAACAGGAATAACAGCATTTACTATGCCATTATAAATAAACCAAAGGATATTTAAAAGTCAAATTATTCAAATACCTGTTGTTCTAGCATTAAGAAAAATTACAGATAACATATAGCTAACATCAAATGTAACATAAAGAGACTAAATAGCAAGCCCACACAATTTTATGTTCTTTCTTGTCAATTCAACTTATTTACCTTTCAATAGTTAGAACTTCAATTACTTGACATACAGTTACAGGAACCTTCAGAATATGAGTACTTCTGAATTTATGAGGAGGTTGAGACTTCTAGACAGCTGAGTGAATATTCCTTCAAGCATAAAACTAGTGTTTCAATCATCTTTGATGGGAAATTTAAAAAGAATCACATCTTTTGCTTCATCAAGAAAATACATTAAATATAATTTACTTTGTCATCTCAGGGTCATGAATACAAGTAACACATGCTGCTATGTCTAGAAGAATGCCAGCCTTTTATGTTTGGAGTACTATCCATCTGCTGTTCTGTTTGAATTCTCATATTCGACTTTTTATAGGTTTTCAGGGTCCTCACTTGCTTAAAAAGTATCGGCTATTGCTTTCTTTCTTTTTTTTTGTTTTTTAATTTATTTATTTGCCAGAGAGAGAGGGAGAGAGCACAGGCAGAGTGGCAGGCAGAGGCAGAGGGAGAAGCAGGCTCCCCGCCGAGCAAGGAGCCCAATGTGGGACTCGATCCCAGGATGCTGGGATCATGACCTGAGCCAAAGGCAGCCGCTCAACCAAGTGAGCCACCCAGGCGTCCCTCGGCTATTGTTTTCTGATATTGTGACTCTATTTGTCTAAGCATTTCCCCAACAATAATTTGTTGTGGATTTAGAAAACAAATCTTAAACCTCAGTAAAACTATGCAAACAGACAATTAAAAGACATGAAAATGAGAACTTCTACCAAGTTAAGTACATGGACTCAATTTTGGGTAATATAATCCTTTTTGCTTCACTTCAGGTTTTTGGGCAACGTTCCTTAGAGTTCAGATTGCCAATAATCTGGGCTCTTGATAGGTGAAGAGTTATGGCACTAATGTTTTCCTAGTTCATATCAAATTATAACCTGATTATTTTATATTTACCTTAAAACTGTGTTGAGCTAACTTGAAATTATGATTTATAGTGTATAACTCACGTCAAACACCATAATCAATATAAAGGTAAATTTTAATTTATTTTTCACATTCATCGGTGCAGTTGATTCTTCTTGTTATAGCTATGTATTTCCAGCTAATAAACTTAAGAACAAGTCTGCTACACTGATAGAGTTCCAGTTTCTACCAGATTTCAATTTATTGTAAAATCAAGTTACTAGCTCAAGAATAAATGCACAAAGAAAGGTTTTATATGCTAGATTTGTTACATGATAATGTTGAATTATATGCCATTTGGAAATAACATAATCCTTACTGAGTACTTCATTAGTAATACCTTTTAGAATGACTTAGTCTCCATATGGTACTCTAATGTATTTGTAATGGGTCTCAGAGGAAAAGCAAAATTTGCTTGTCAGAATTAGGGGGATGTTATAAGAGTTCTCTAAAGTTATAGCTCACTCACCAGTAAATAAAAACTGCAATTGCAAGACTAAATAACAAAAAAGAGTAGTTAATATACTTAGGAACTGTCAAAATCCAGGAAAGAAAAACACAAAGAGAAATAAATCAATCTTGAAATCAACATTTCTGTTAATAAATACGCAAATTATAGCTCTTTTTATAAATGGCTAAAATTATTTCCATGTGGAAAAAGTACTGTTGTTTCTACATTAGAATACTGAGGACATCCATAGCTTTACGTGCTGATAACAAAAATATCCTCGATGATACAAAGTAAACTCCAACAGAATTTGTAAGAATTAATACATCATACACAAATGCAAGAGATATCATTAAGAACTCAAGAAACCATGGAACAATGTAGATGGTAAAAATATTGGATTACTTATTTCATCCACACACACACACCACTTTGAAAACTTAAGCAAATTCTGTCAGTCAATAAATTCTGGTCATGTTACAAATTTAGATCTTTTTTAAAAATTGAAAAGCAGAAACTCCTAAGGGTCTGCAATCATTCTGCTTCCTAAAAGGTGAAACAAAGTTGAAGTAGTTATTGATCAAATTATTATTTATGGTCTCTACTATTTCTCACATATACCTGGAAACACATAACTACAGCACATAATAATATATATATATATATAATTAATCAAAAATAGTGAATACAATGTTTTAAAATCTTTTCCAAGAGCAGTCATTGACCCACAAATGATATGACACAATATACTTTATTAAAGAACACAAATGTCTATGTAAAAAAAAAACAGATTATAATACCAATAGCACATATACTAAGTAGAAAGGCAGTATCTTAAAATATTTAAAAGAGAATATTAAATTAACCTATAAAGAAATACTATGGATTTTTTTAAATAAAATACAAATTGGATGCTTAAAGAAGTATCCTTTAAACACCTAATAAATATTGTATACATTAACACTATAGGGCATTCTAAAATTACAGTTTTAATGAGATAAAATGAATCCCACTTATAAGATGTAAGGAAACCTGATTTTTAAATTAGATTAGTATTAAATATAACTTCCTAGGTATCAGATTCATAAAGGATACAATGTAAATAATAAAGCAGATATAAACACAATTCTATATGTACTTAAAATACTTACTTAGCATATCGTTAAGTATAGCACCCTAGACAAAGAAGAGGAAGAAAATGACTTATGTTCATGTCTAAGATCCATACAACAAGCTGTCCTTGGTTTAACCTGATTACTGAGGACATGAATACAAGTAAAAAGAAATAAATGATTTCTGCCTATACCAAGAAAAAGGCTAAAAACCAATATTCCAAAGGATTTCTTTAACCCTCTTAATTTCCAATTGATAATTTCATTAAAATACACTAAATAACTATTTTTAAACTAACTGAAACAATTAAGTGCACCTCCTATGCATGTAACTTATAGCTAACTTATAAGCTAAATTTCAGAAGAAGAAAAACCCATACATGGGACTTGAAAAGGGATGTACATATTTTTGTGATCAAGTTGATTCATAATCACAACTATTTTTTATGTCAAGGAACATTTTATTTAGTTTCATGTCTATATATGGTAAGATACTGATTGAAAATATATACTATTACATCTCTACGCTCAAAAGGAAACAGACTAAATATTGAGAAAACTGATGGGTTGGGTTTCCTTACTTTTTCATGATCTCTGTGTAAAACTTCTATATAAGAAAGATCACAAGAATTAATATTAACATTACTTAAATAAAATTCACTAGCAGCTTAAAACACCCACACAAATCTAGTGATAGATTCTTTCATTGAATAGTAGCCAATTATTTCAATTACTCGTATTAACAGATGGAGAAAATGCTGGATTGTGGCCCATGAGTTAAATAACTTTTAAAATAATACAAGCTTAAACAAAATTCTGTATTCTACCAATCATAATAACATTTCATATCAGTAAAGACATTTTACTCCATGTATTTTACAATTTTAGTGCAAACCATCTATATGACCATTTTCTAAACAAAATAATTAGAAAATGTACTTTAGGTCATATCTCACAAATATAAGACTAATGTGGAGATCTTCAACATTTTTCATTAGTGCCGCTATAGACCTCTATTTTTATCACAGGCAATAATGAATGAATGAGTGGTAAGAAAGACAAAAATACTCTTTATCCATGAACGTATATTAACTGAAAAAAGTATCTGGATAATTACTGAAATCCAAATTCATATTTAATGATAACTTAAATAATAACATCAATTCAGTTAGCTACATCTGTAATAGCCAGGTTACAAGATTCAAAGGGAAACAAAAAAATAAAACATGAAACAAAAAGAATTCATATAAAAATACATAATTAAGGTCAAGTACCGCCTCACAGCATGAGAGAATGATGAGACATTTCCATACCTGAAACACGTCTGCTTTGTTTTTTTAATAAACTGATCTCCATCTGCTCATGCCCTTGGAAATTTTTCAGCAGTACAACCTGCTGTGCTCAAGCCCCACATAACTTTGTATTTCCCTGCTCATAATTAACTAATTATGCTCTAATCAATAGGTAGATCCTGATTTTACAATGTAAATCAGATAAATGAGATGATAGCTGGGGGTCAATCTCATTTTATTTACAAGACCCAGCATGAACATCCAATTTCATTATATCTTATGTACCTGAACAGCAGTGAATCTTATCAGCAAGTCTGCAGAAAGTCTTAAGAGTGAGCACTGGGAGAAAGAGGCCTATGTTCTTACAGAGAAAGTATTTGCAAACCATGTCCATCTCAGAAATACTTTTAATCACAATCCTTAATAGTATGTAATTTTACAAAGTGCTGACTCAGACAGGTAGGAAACAAATCTATCTTCATATACATGCAACCCTAAAGCTGAGTCTCTCAAACAAGTTTCAATTGTCAAAAATAGTTTTAGAAGATAAAAAAATTTTTTTTAAACATTACATTCCACTCTACTGTAGAAAGTCCTTCTACAACTCCTTGAATAGATTTTGCTGAAATACTCTTAAGATATTTCCATATTGTGAATCAAGTAAAAGAGTGGTAAGTTTTGTAAAATAAGGAACACTGTTTAAAAAGAGTGGTCTCTAAGCATGATACCCTCTAGTTCCATCCACGTCGTTGCGAAAGGCAAGATTTCATTTCTTTTGATGGCTGCATAGTATTCCATCGTGTATATATATGAGGAAGTGGAGAGGCAACATGGGGGACTAGGAGGGCAGAAAAAGAAGAAAAGAAACAAGATGGGATCCGGAGGGAGACAAACCATAAGTGACTCTTAATCTCACAAAACAAACTGAGGGTTGCTGGGGGGAGG
>PISX010001674.1:0-64248 GCA_004024625.1 Mellivora capensis | reverse complement strand
AAAAAAAAAAAGAGTGGTCTCATTAAGTGATAGGATGTATAAACAAGGAAATAGGATAATGATAATAAATTATTATTTATTGGTCAGTAATCTATTTTTAATGTCATCAGTGTAAAATCAGATAAACATCAAGCAATACATGAATAATGATGGTATGTAAGTGATACATAAATATCCTTTCTAAACTAAAGATGGATAAAGGTTAAGGCTAACCCTTGCATACTCAAACATAACCCTAAATTTCCAAACTTTTTTTTAAATAAAGGAAATAGTGAATTATGTACAAAGGCTATGTTCTTTGACTAATTTCATAAATTAGTTACATAAAATAGTGCTGTCCCCATAATAAAATTAAAAACTTAAAAAGTAAAAAAAAATGCTTAAATGAATTTATAAAAAGAAAGACAGTGTATGTTATAGATACAACTCCTATAAACTTATCTAGAAACAAATATTTTTGGAAAACTTAAGGGCTCTTTTAAAGACATTAACGCCATCTTCAATCAATCAATGTAACCACAACACAATGATTCTTTTAAAAACTATTGTATACAAATGGTTCTCAAAGTGGTGGTCCCTGGCCATCAGTATCACTCAGGAACTTGTTAAAAATGCAAATTTTCAAGCCTCATCCCAGACCTACTGAATCAGAAACTGTAGGGAGACAGGAGGAAGGAGTAAGGTAGGGATGAGGATAATAAGAAGATGGAATAGACAGCAATCTGTGTTTTAACAAATCCTTCCTGTGACTCTGATGCACTATAAAGTTTAAGAACCACCACTATATACTACTATGTCATTCTTCTTGTACTTCTGAATCATTTAATTTTCTTCCTGATAGAATTAGTGTATTTTTCCTCTCTCTACTTTGTGAGAAATAGCCATCATTTACCTAACCCACCGATTTTACACATCTGTGAAATGTGTATCACTTTGCGCCTATTTTTTTAAGGGCACATTAATATCTCCTTTGAATAGGAATTGGACCAATCATGGAAAAGAGTTAATTATATACTGTGGAAATATGACAGCACTCAGGAGATTATGAGGAGAAAATGTTTAATTCTACTCCCTTTAAAAGTTCTCTTACATGTTTGCAGTACCAATGATTTTATGAATTATGAGATTTGTATTTGTGATGTCTGACAAAGATTTTAGGGTTAGCAACAAATATGGAACAGCATATCACCACTGAAGATTTTAAGATAGAGAATGATGATAATGTAGTATTCTAATTAAAATCAGATGAAAAGGATTTTGAATAGTGACACCAAAACCACAAGGCTTAATGGTTTCTCAAAAAATCTAAAATAAAATGACCCTCTAGTAATTTCTTACCATATCAAAGGAGGGTGAGGAACATTAGCATATTCTTTTAAGGAAATGGCAATCTGTCATTTTACTTATTATCTACTACAGTTAAGCAATAGTAATAATTACCAAATTTCTCTTCAGCTTACGTAGAGATAATGAGTCCTTATTCCAGAAAAAAAAAAAAAATGCCTACTGGTTTTGCTACAGGCTATTAATAATTTTCCTCCAATGTTAAAAGATCTTTTGATAAGTTAATAATCTCAGTTTATACATATTGTACATACATATTACTTTTATTAAACATCTTATCCAATAATAAGGTTCCTTACTGTAACTATAGATTACTAGCATACAGCAACTTCATACTTATACTTGCTTTTGCTTATCTAAACATCGCCTATTCTATTCCTAAAGTTTAAACTATTTTCAATTGCCACTATACCTGAAAAGATGTCCAAACCACATTTATAAATCAGGAAATTCCAAGAAACAAGTTAACAATTACATGTATATGTACATTTCAATTTCAGCCAAGAGTCTCTTCTAAATCAGTTCAAGATGGAGTGATGGAATATTCAACATATTTCTGTCGTTGATTTAAAACTGGATCATTAAAACTTGAAGATCAAATTTTAATTCTGTAAACCTCTGGAAAAATATAGATGTTGATGAAGATCTTTCAGTTGGCAGGTTGTATAGTCATTAAGCTTTGAATCTCCCTCCTTATTTCATAACCTCAAATTTAAGGTCACAAAAAAATAAAATTATATTGAACACAGAAAGTTCGTATTAAATCAATGAAGACTGAATAAAATTGAGTATTACTAAAAAATATCTAGAGATCAACACAGATATATTTTACTAATAAGCTGAGAATTTGAAGTTGTAAAAGTTTCATGCTAATATTAGTGCTTTCACACTAGGACTAATGAGCCAAAGCTAGAATGGCATATGCTTCACAAGTTTTTCACTTTTGCTGAATATTATATATAGGAATAACCATTAAATAAGAGTCTATAGTTGTTTCCCAATGTAATATTTCACATATGAATATATGTTTTAAATTGGATGAAATAGACTAGTGGAATGCATTGTCTTTCTTGTTTGTTACTGGTATTGTTCAACAACAATGAGTAGCACATTGCATTAAAGTCCCACAGGCTTCCAAAACTCTTCAGTAAGTCCAAACACTGCATATCATCATTTGCCAAAGAAGCAAGAGGGAAAGACATTACTTAATAGGACAATTCTGATAAGACATTATCTACTATTTTTCAACAATGCACATATCAAATGTTTCTGATTAGTGCAAGGAAAAAAAAAAGAAGAAGAAAAATATAGAAAAAAATCCACAAAGGCAAATTAACTGCCTTGTCAGTCCAAGCAACAAACCAATCAATTACATTCTATCCAAACCTGACAAGCAAAGGCAACTTTTTGCAGTGATAAGCTTATGGAAAGGACAAGATAGCTGTTCTCCTTTACTTTATGTACTCTATTGAGAGTGTTATCCACATTTTTAAAATCACACTTATAAAAGAGGTTTCCAGGATTGCCTCCGAGGATGAGCTGTGGCAGAGTTGGGTCTCATGAAGGGTATCTACACAGTAAAGTGATAAGAAAAGAACATTAACATTTAAAGATCATAGCAGCTCTGTACTATGTCTTATGAAACATACTAACAATATCACAGTAGATTCAAATAACATGATTTGGTCCAAAGAGATAGATACCCTAAACCTAAATGCCATGATCTGGTGTAGGTTCTTACTGTTTAAAATGGAATCATATTATCCTTTGAAACACTGAGTTGCCTCCTCTTGTATTATTAGTATTGTTATTATTAGCTTAAGTTGCAAATTAAATCTATCTTACTAAAACAAAAGAGAAAACATAAAAATGTTGGAGAGTTTATATGCACAAGCTAATATGTATTTGATCAATAAGTATTTCAAAAAATAGCAATTTGCTCTTTTTTCTTCAACTATGGCAATTTAGCAATGCTTGTGAAACTGCGGAAGGCATATTGAATGCAACTGTGCTGAAAACAATCACACCTAATTGCCATGTTACAGTAGGGCTGGTTCTGCTCGACTATAGTCTCAGAGAGGACATTTTCAAATGATGTCTATCCCCTGGGCCTACACTGCCTTCCTCTGTTAAGGAATATAATAGAAATGCTTGGTTACAAGTATGAAAAGTATATCCTGAACTAGCTATTTTAGTGGACTGTGCAACAAAAATGGCAGAGAAAATACCTCACTGTGAAAACCAGGAAGATTATGAATGTACTAATTTTAGCCAGATTTTCAACACTCATTCACCTGCATTTATTTCTCAAAACTTTTTCTATTATTTCTTGTATTTATTTCACTAGCAACATGTATTCATTTGCTACCTTCATGCCTTTACTTTCAGAGGAGAAATGTTAGGTGCTTAGTGATTAGAAGAGCATTTTTTTTTTTTTTTACTGTGGTAAACACAGAAATTTATTTCCTTCAGATATCTGTACCTACGTAGATGAGGTGAAACTGTCAAAGTAGTCACACATCATAGAGAAACTTCATTTTAGTATTTAACTACTGGAAAGATGTGTTTAATGCTTCTAAGTTCCATTGAGAAAAAGAAAGTGAAAAGTGGCACATCACAGACAAATATAGCACTACTGAGAAGAGCTACCACACCAAGCTGAATAATTTCCAAAGAAAGCAAAAACAAAACTGTACAAGAAAAAAAAGAATATAATGTGAAACATAGTTTTCAGAGAAATGTACTTATCACCATATGAGAAATAAACAGAAAGAGCTAAAGTCCTTTGTCAAATAACAAGGACATAGGAAGAGCTGAATTCCCTTGTTGAATAGTCATAGCGGTAACTTTTCTCAGTGCTTCAGTCTTTCAGAGCTTTAATCACATTCTGAATGTGATATTCTGAGAAGTGCTTTGTCTGCAATTTAAGTACTACATAAACATAATGTAAGAGGAAGCAACCACACCATTTACCAAAGAAGTATAATTAAATCTTAATTACATGCACAAAAGATGGAGACTAGCAGAGAATCCAAAAGATGTATCTGTATTTAACTTTGAAAGGAATTTGAACATAAAAACATGAGATATCATGGAAATCTGCTTTAAACCCCAATGAAATCTAAGTTGAATTTTAACTTTGAAAAACAATAAAAAGCTACTGCTAATATTCTCCTATCTTACAATTTCACTTAATATTCTAAATTTCCCTTAAAGCCAGAATAAGCAGTGTGACTTGTCTGGGCTACTATCTTCCTAGGACAAAAGACTGTGGTCTTTTACATCAGAGATCAAGTTGTGGTTTTGTATTTGTTCCATATGTATCTAGTAAGCTTACTTACAAATTACTGTAGAAAAAAGTAATTATTTTCAAAGGGCTTCCCTGATGCATGTACCAGTAGTCTGTATCTTGTATAGTTGGAATTGTCTGCCAAGAAGCATTTACTTCTTCTGACCCAGTAAAGTCAAATACGCTAACACAGTGCAGTCTAGAGAGGCAGTATACCTAATGATTATGTAGAACATAAGCTACATAGTCAAGACTATTTAGACTCAAACCCTAGTTCTACCACTTTCTAGCTGTGTGATCTTGGACAAGTAATTCTTCTCAGTTCCCTCTCCCATAAAATAAGGATAAAATCTGTATCTCTTCCCTGCGATTACATGAGATAAAATATGGAAAACACTAGCACACAGATTGCCCCATAAAAAGCACTGAGTAGGGGCGCCTGGGTGGCTCAGTGGGTTAAGCCTCTGCCTTCAGCTCGGGTCATGATCTCGGGGTCCCGGGATCAAGCCCATCGGGCTCTCTCCTCAGTGGGGAGCCTGCTTCTCCCTCTCTCTCTGCCTGCCTTTCTGCCTGCTTGTGATTTCTCTCTGTCAAATAAATAAATAAATAAAATCTTAAAAAAAAAAAAAGCACTCAGTAAATCTCAGGAACTAAAAGAAGAGCAGCAGATTTATCAAATAGTATAAGTATTTATTGGAAGGGAAAAATTTATGTTTTAATACATAATTTATATAGTTTCAATATAGAATTGGAATAATTTCCATTCCATGATGCTTAGTATCTCTGTACCTCAGTTACCTAACTTCCAAAATGGAGATGTGCCTACCTCAAGGGCTGTTGTAAAAACTGAATGAGATCATACATTTAGAGAGCAAAGAATAGAGTCTGGAACATAGGAAATATCTAACATTAGGATTATTTAAATTCCCAGGCCATAAAGACTTTAAATATTTTTAGGGTTCAGTTACAAATGTTAAAAATATAAGATTCTTATACATTATCACCTAGATATAAATACCTATCAACTACAAAATTTATATCCAATGTTATTTTCAAATTCATTTCACCTCTAATTTCATTAATATTGTTTATTTCATAAAACTATGCAAAACCAATACAAATCAAAACCTTGTTATACAAGGAACAGATGAAACAGGATGATTGATTAAAAAAAGAAAAAAACCAGAAAAGACAGTTGGTTTCTAATACTAAGAATTGGATTATGCTCGTTTTGTATGACTCTAAGGACTGAAATTATTAAGGAGAGACATGTCAATCACTTAGAGAAACTGCCAACCATCAGACCTGCCTTAAGAGGAAATGGATTTCTTTTTTTTTTTTTTTATTTTTTTAAAATTTATTTATTTGTCAGAGAGGGAGGGAGAGCGAGCGAGCGAGCACAGGCAGACAGAGTGGCAGGCAGAGGCAGAGGGAGAAGCAGGCTCCCTGCCAAGCAAGGAGCCCGATGTGGGACTCAATCCCAGGACGCTGGGATCATGACCCGAGCCAAAGGCAGCCGCTTAACCAACTGAGCCACCCAGGCGTCCCGGAAATGGATTTCTTATACATTTCTATCCCCCACAGCAACTCATTCCCTGTCTCTTAGTAGTGATACTGGGCAAATGATTCAAGTATCAGATGGGTGGTGGGATTACATGCTTTGAGATTCTTTTCAGGACTGTACAGTGTTTATTCTGGAGCTTCTTCAAGTTACAAAAGTTACAACATTTGAGAAAAAATGAGATTGATGCCTTTATTTCACAAATGAGAAAATTAGAAGTAACTTAATTCAAGGTCATTTATCTAGCCAAAAGCAGAACTGTGGCTTGGGTTCCAGTCTTCCCACACAATTTAAAATTTAATACATAATCCCTTCCGTATAACTTAAAATATTAACACATTGTCATGGAAAATAAGTAAAAAATTTCAAAAATAACTTTTACTGAAAAATAGATGAATGAATGAGAAATATTTCACTGCTATATAAGCTTATGTTTACTACTTTAAAATTACTTACTCCAGAAATACCACACTTCACTATGTAATTAATATATACCATGTTCAGGCTTTTGTTTTCTTTAAATGCAAATTACTTGTTTATAGTGTATTTAATGTAAAAAGAAAAATAAAATCTAAAAATTCAAACACCAATAACATGAAACATACAAATATTTATGGAATCATGCAAAGTTATTTAAAGGTTAAAAGTTTCAAATAATATAGATCTAAAAGTCAAAGAATGTCATATTAAATATTGAATGTGTAAGGCAAATTAGCCAACCTACATATCTAACAAAATTCATTAAATCAACTTAGTTATAAAAGAAAAAATATGAGTAAACACCTCTTTTAAATGTAATTTTATCAGAATATCACCTTAATAAGAAAAATTACCTTCATTATCTAAATATAAGTATTGTGAAAATTAAACATCTCTTCCCAAATTTTTGCTAGTGGGAAAACATTCTTAAAAAATAACTAAAGTTTTCTTCACCAGACCCAGTTTATTTTCTAATTTCCTCTTTAGGATCTAATCTTTTTATGATGTACAATACAGCATCATTTTATGTTCAAAGACATTAACTTAAATCACTGATCATTGCTTTTTATAAACCCAGGTCTAAAGCAAAAAGGCAACATTCTTGGTGGTAGGAATGGCCAAGTAGTTTCTACAAGTGGTGATATAGAGCATTCAATTTTAAATTTTAGACTGTCATGCCTGTAAGATATATCTCTGTTATCCTAAGTCTGTTCAGTAAATGTTCACAAGAGCCTTGGAAAATTGCATTTGGAGAGTAACGTGAAGCACAGCCGGGTCAAGTGGAGAATAAAGAAGCAGGAGAACAGTTGGCCTACTCTGTGAGCTTTCTACATTGACTAGAGTTGAGGTTTAAGCCATTTTATCAGGCAAGAGAAAGATCCAAAGGTTTGGAGGATCTGAAATATATTAGGGCTACAGAATGCAGTTATATACTAACAATAAAAATGGGTAGAGCCAAAGCAAACAATGGAATCCATGGAGGTCTAATCAGAAGTAAGAAACACAGAAAGAAGGCAAGAGAAAACACTGAAGCAGCTAAATAGAAAACAGTGAAACAGAGTAACATAGTAGAGAACAGTGAAACAGATATTGAAAAAGATCTCAAGGAAGCCACAAGAATGAAAAAGGGAGGGAATGGATATCAAGAAATGTTATGATGGAAAACTGTTTCCGAATTATTCTGATATTTCTAGTTTTCAAATAATACACAACAGCTATATTTAAAAATTTTTTGGAACAAAGTCATAATTATGAATAAAAGTAAGTATATTAACCATTCATCTGTTGATGGACATCTAGGTTCTTTCCATAGTTTGGCTATTGTAGACACTGCTGCTATAAACATTCGGTTCTGGGAGGAGGGGGGTCGGGAAAGGGGGGTGGGGTAAAGGACATTGGGGAGGGTATGTGCTATGGCTAGTGCTGTGAAGTGTGTAAACCTGGCAATTCACAGACATGTACCCCTGGGGATAAAAATACTTTATATGTTTATAAAAAATTAAAAAATTAAAACAAAACAAAAAAAGTAAGTATATTAAGATGCTATAAGATTAAAGGAATTTAAACTCTTAGAATTTTTTGTATTTTTATAATGAACAAAATTTAAAATGTTTCCATGTACCTGCCTCTAATTTTTTAAAAAGATTCATTCATTTATTTATTTGAGAGAGTGAGAGAGTGCACAAGCAGGGAGGAGGATCAGAAAGTGAGGGAGAGGCAGAACCCTGACTGAGTAGGGAGCCTGATGCAGGGCTCAATCCCAGGACCCTGGGATCATGACCGGAGCCAAAGGCAGAGGCTTAACTGACTGAGCAGTCCAGGCACCCTTGCCTTTAATTTTTATTTTTTTAATTAACAGACTTTATTTTTCAAAGTTTTAGGAAAATTGAGTAGATATACAGAGATTCACATATACCTCTTACACACACACACATACACCCTTTAAATTTAAAGTCTGTATTTTTATATAATGGGCACTTTTGATAGCTCAAGGAAGAAAAAATGAAAAAGAAGAATGCCAGGTAGAAATAGAGGAAGAAAAAAACATGCTGAGATTTGGGAATGTGCACACTTCATTGATTCTTATTTACTGTAATGATACTAGACAAGTCTCTGAGTTACAACAATGAAGATAAACAATGAACTTTTGAATATTTAAAGGGAAGGGAGATTTTCATAGGAGAATTGAACTAGCCTTAACATTGCCTCTGGCATCAGTGTGTGTTTCAAGATTCTTACATTAATTGTGAAGAAGTAAAATAATATTTGAAGAGTATCAGTGATACAATAAGGATACATACGTAAACCCTAGGGCAAATATTAATTCTTAAAACAGATTCTAATTAATAAGACAACAATGGAGATAAGATGGAATCATTAAAAAAATACTCTATGCAAAAGCAGGCAGAAAAAGAGAATAAAAAATAACAAAGAACTGATAAAATAAATAGAAAATACCAAGATGGTAGATTTAAATCCAACTTATCAATAATGACCTTAACTCTAAATGGTGTTACCTCATGAAAAGACTGAGATTGTGAAATTGGATAAAACAGCAAGTTCCAACTATATGCTGTTTACTTGAAATACAATCCATTTTAAATATAGTCTGTATATCTGAGTATTCATATATGTATGGAGATATATATATAATAATCATAAATATAAAGCTATTTTAAGCATAAAGATATAGTTAAAAGTAAAAAAGGGTAAAAGATATACCATGAAAACAGCAATCAAAAGCTTATTGGAGTGCCTATAGTACCATCAGACCAAGTAAGCTTCAGAACAAGAATGTTACCAGATATTAAAAGGGACATTATATTGATAAAGGGGTCAATTCACTAAGAAGAAATAATGTATAAAGCAAATGATAATAAAACTGAAAGGTGATATATACAAATCTACAATTATAGTCAGACTAATACTCTTCTTTTAGTAATTAATAGTATAAGTAGATAGAAAGTAAATATGTATAAAAACACTTGAACAATATATCAACCTATTTTTATAGGACATTCCATTCAACAAGTGATGAATACACATTCTTTTCAACTTCACATAGAATAAGACAGACCACATTCTGGACCATGAAATAAACCTCAATGAACTGAAAGAACTGAAATCATATAAAATATGTTTATGATACTATTTTGGCCAAGAGAACTGTGTTTACTCACTAAAGGCTCTAAAAGTCAATGATCAGTTTCAACTAGGAATGAATGGGACTCCATCTTAAAAAGACTTTAAGAAACCCAACTCATTTGGGTTGGATCAGTAAATATGTGAGCTGATGCAAAAAAGGCAGGGGATGTTTTATCTCTGAGGTATCATATCGATGTTGTTCACCTCTGATTCACGTGTATGTGTGTGTGTGTGTGTGTGTGAGAGAGAGACACAGTTGGGGGTGGGGCAGAGAGAAGAATCTCAAGCAGGCTCCATACCCACTATAGAGCCCAAGGCAGGGCTCAATCTCACACTCCTGAGATCATGATCAGAGCTGAAATTAAGAGTCAGATGCTCGGGGTGCCTGGGTGGCTCAGTGGGTTAAAGCCTCTGCTTTCAGCTCAGGTCATGATCCCAGGGTTCTGGGATCAAGCCCCACATCGGGCTTTCTGCTCCACGGAGAGCCTGCTTCCTCCTCTCTCTCCCTGCCTGCCTCTCTTGCCTACTTGTAATCTGTCAAATAAATAAATAGAATCTTAAAAAAAAAAAAAAAAGAGTCGGATGCTCACTGGACTGAGCCACCCAGGCGCCTCTATTCACCTCTGAATTTCTGGAACTAAGTCCAGCATCTGGTACAAAGGGACACAGAATAATTATCTGCTGAATGAAAGTTTTTCTAAAATGTTGTCCCACGCCTGGGTGGCTCAGTTGGTTGAGCGGCTGCCTTCGGCTCGGGTCATGATCCTGGTGTCCTGGGATCGAGTCCCACATCGGGCTCCCACATCGGGCTCCTTGCTCGGCAGGGAGCCTGCTTCTCCCTCTGCCTCTGCCTGCCACTCTGTCTGCCTGTGCTCGCTCGCTCTCTGACAAATAAAAAAAAAAAAAATTTTAAATGTTGTCCCAAACAGTTTGAACTTAGTACATTAAAAGGGTGAATCTAAGGGCCAGAGTGAGAACTGGTATAGGTACTATCAGGTAGCTAGTACCTGTGAAGCTTGGTAAAACCAGATACCCAAATTCCACCCCACAGATTGAGAATCTACCAATTCAGAATCTCCAAGAGTGTGATTTTTTCTTTTTGTTTGTTTTCGGTGATTCTTTCTAAAGGTGATTTGCATCCCTAGCAAGCTTAGAACCACTATCTTAGGGCTTCAGCTAAAAGGATTTCTGGAATAAAACAGTGGTTCTCAAAGTATGCCCAGATTTCAAAATCAGCATTAACTGAGAACTTGTTATAAATTTTGAGGCACCACCCTAGGACACTCAAAACAAAATTCTGGGGCTTAATAATCCTCTCAGGTGGTTTGAATGTACCCTGAAGATTAAGAACTTCCACTTAAAGTAGAGAAAATAGAGCTGGTTTGAAGAAAAAACAAAGAGGCATGGAAAGGAAGTTAAATTACTACTACTACTGCTACTACTACTACTAATAATAATAGTAGTAAGGGTAAGAGACAAATTACAAATATTTCATAACTTAACTTAAGGTGGACCAAGCTGACATTCAACTACTCAAAGACAAGTTTTATTTACATGGAGATATTTTGGTCACGAAAATAAATCTTAAAAAAACAAACAAATTAACCATAGAATACCGCACTACTTCATCTTGAGGATTTCCTACTTGGCAGTTAAATTTCTCTGGACTTAGTGTGTGACCCAAGGACACCTTAGTGTGTAGACCAAGGACACCTATAGTCAATTCTTTCAGTTCCACAATTCCCCCCAAATTTTTTCAGTTCCTCCATTCTTATAGAACATGATTTCCTGCTAGCCCTTCAGTATCCATTCAGAGACACAGTCTTTTACTTAAAAGTAAAGGTAGTAAAGTTAGGATTGGATAATTGAGTTATACAGAACAAATCTGTAACAGTTACCAAATCTATAACAGTTATCATATAATTCCAGAGTTTGATTCCTCTCTATTATTTATAATCCCATAACTTTAAGTGCATTCTGGAGATTTCTAATTAACACTCCTAAAAAGGAACCTCACAATTCCCTGTAATACCATTTATTTGTTTTATTTGTTTCCAAAAATTAAACATGGCTGCTCATCTTTCTGTTAGTAGTATCGCAATTCTTTCCAATTAGTTATCTTGAAGTCAGTCAGCTGGGTTAGTCAGTCATCCTTTTAGGTATATTTCCATGATCCTCTAAGTTCTTATGCCTCTTATATAACCTCCATAATAACAATTTCATGGATGAATAAATGAATGGGTTTTAATATCCTTAATAAATAGGAGGCAGATTAGAAAATAAATCTGAGCCTAAACATAGGAATCTTATTTAAAAAATAAAGAACAAAGAGATCTCATAATTTATTTATAAATGAAAGCTTCAAAAGAATAGTCAAAGAAATCTTTGGGCCATGTGCTCAATGCTGTAAATGAAACTCAACTTTCCTTTTAAAAAACATTTATATTTACAGGCCATGTCACAAGAAGATCCTTGATATAACTAGGCAATTTTCCTTTTTCTTTTTTTTTTAAGATTTTATTTATTTATTTGACAGAGAGACACAGTGAGAGAGAGAACACAAGCAGGGGAGTGGGAGAGGCAGAGGCAGGCTTCCCACCAAGCAGGAAGCCTGATGCAGGGCTCTATCCCAGGACCCTGAGATCAGGACCTGAGCCAAAGGTAGACACTTAACAACTGAGCCACCCAGGTGTCCCATAACTAGGCAATTTTTCAATTTAATAAATGACATAAATGAGTACCTGACAAGAGAAATTTGGGACTGGAAGATTTTAGTCATTTAAAAGGAAAGTTACTGACTGATGTAATTTCACTTGGATGTGACTGAATCCCATTGATTTAGTCTTTCCTAGGCCTATCTTCCTTGTGCAGCTGTGTCTATTGGATTTCATGAGCAATTACAGGGAAGTCTAACAGTTTCTTTCAAAGCAGAACTCTTCCTCCACTTGCTACATTTGGAAAGAACATACTTAAGGAGTTACTTTTATGTAGTTCAATCTACCAGTTCTCAAGTGCTCAAATGGTTGCCTATTTATGAACTAAATCACACTAAGGATCCTTGGTTTCATGTATTATCTTTATACTAAAAAAATCACATATACACACAGAATGCATGAACTAAAATTTTACCCTAAGTCACATCATGCAGTCACATTTTTAATAGTATATTCACAAGATAATACTCAGCCATTATAACTTGTTCTTTTTACCCATAATATTTTCCTCAAACTTAGTCCTAAGTATTTTAGGAATACATACACACATACACACATACACACACGCATGCATACATTAGTACCCTGATTAAAAAAAAAAAGTTTCTAGAGGTCTGAATTTTACCTTTTAAAAAAAACCATGGCATACTCAGATAAGTTTCAAAGAACACCATGAAGAATCAAACAACTGCTATATTACCTATGAAAGGGAAGCTGAAGAAACTGGGTAATTTCACTTCTTTTTTTTTTTTTTCCCTAAATTTCTTCCTCTCTCACCAAAGAACTAAAGTAAGGGTACAACAAAACAAAACAAACAAACAACAACAAAAACTTTGGTTAAAAAGCAGTGTAAATCTTTCCTAGGACAGAATTAAATATAATAATAACCAATGTGGGAAAATGAAAGAGGTATTATTTTGGAGAGGGATAAATTCTGGAGTTGATAGGTTAATTTTCAAAAAAGAATACATTCAAGGGAATCAAGGTCGCAAGAACATTTAAAAAAAAAGTGCAGGGTTTTAAAGAGAAAAATCCAAATTTAACAGTAAATAAATCTTTTGAAAATTCTGGTAAGTCATTTCATCTACTTGTGTTTTAGTTTCTAACTCCAGTTCTATTAAGCTAAAAAAGTTCATGTAAATCAAAATCAAAGGCGATAAAGATAACAAGATGAAGACAATTTCATGTGAAATGTAATTCTTTAGAGTAGTATACGTTAAGAAATGAAGTACCAAGGGAGCAATATTATATTATCTACATATATATGCTTACATATTATATATATATGTTTATATATTATATATATGTAATAAGAGTTTCTTCTATTATTTACCAACACAAAGACGCTTAATGAGATTTAAAAACAGGGGTGCAGAGAACATGACTAGTATCAATAAATCACACGTTACCAAAACATTTTTTGCAAGAATTTGAGAGCCAGGGGCGCCTGGGTGGCTCAGTGGGTTAAACCTCTGCCTTCGGCTCAGGTCATGATCCCAGAGTCCTGGGATCAAGCCCCGCATCAGGCTCTCTGCTCAACAGGGAGCCTGCTTCCTCCTCTCTCTCTCTCTCTCTGCCTCTGCCTGCCTCTCTGCCTACTTGTGATCTCTCCCTCTCTGTCAAATAAATAAATAAAATCTTAAAAAAAAAAAAAAAAAGAATTTGAGAGCCAAACATCAGAACAAGAAGGTCTAGGAAATTTACTAAATGAACAATTTTATATATGGGATATACTATTACTTCTAAAATGGGTGCAGAATTTAAAAAGATGTGACTGTGATGATTAAAACTCAAGAAATATATCAAGAATTGGTTACCAATTACAGTGGAGTGATCAGACTAACTGTAGATGAACAGATTAAAGTAGCTCTCATCTTAGAAGGGAAATGTGGAAACCCAATGATACACAGTGACATGACACATGCACATGACACTTACTATTTCAAGTAGCGGTATTCTCCAAAATGATGAACAGTCAAAACACTAGAACAAAAGTGTTAAAAAGTACATACAATTCATTAAAAAAAGAAATTGCTAACAGGGCATGCAAAGATACAACTGTACACTATAATAGACTCTAAGTAAAAAGAGTAGAATTACTTTAAGAACTTAATAACACAGCACCTATAGAAACAGCAAGATAATGAACACTGAAGTCAAGAGGTCTGGGTTCTAAGTGTAACCCACACTAAGCAAGTATCTTTTATAAACCACACACTCAAAAAAAATTACTGAAAGATTGTAGCACACCAAGTTTTATCCTAGCTCTTGAGATACAAAGATAAAACTCATTAAGTTCACAGTATGATGAAGAGATCAACTGAACAAAAGTATAAGACTCCAAGAGAGATTCAGTACATGGTGACAAGTATTATCACAGAAGCCTGCATAAGCTGCTAATGTAGTAAGAGACAATCTTTACTTGAGAAGTAGGAGAGGGTTAAGTAAAAGATTAACAAAAGATTAAAGCAAGTGTTAAAAGGTTAAGTTGGAATTTATCAGGCAAAGAATATGTGGAATAAAATTTGAGGCAAAAGGAAAGTACAGAGGAATTTTTTAAAAGAATATGTCAGAAAAGCCACACTGGCATGACTGGAGTAAAGGGCACTTGTGGATAAGTGACAGGGATCTAGACAGTTTCCTGGAGATCCTCTGGAAGTACTTAAATCAATAACATAAGTATATGATACAGAAAGAGAGCTGTGGAAACATTAACTGGAGGAGAAAGAAACTATAAGGAGGGAGAGTTTTAGAAAGTTATCAGCAAAAGTTCACACATGAGAAGATAAAGGCCAAAACTAAAGCAATAGAAGCGAAGACACAAAATGAAGGCATAGATATAGAAGGTACGGACTGCTATGAAGATGTGTGTGACTGGTTATACCAGTCAGAAACTAAGTAGACAGAGTCTGGCTAGACTTAAAAATTCTGAGTATTCCAAATTAAAAATAGAAAATACCAGATAATCCAGTAATCCCACTACTGGGCATTTACCCAAAGAAAATGAAAACACTAATTCAAAAAGATATATGGACCCCTGTGTCTACTGCAGCTGTCTTTACAATAGCCAAGATACGGAAGCAGTCCAAGTGTCCAATGATGGATGAATGGATGGATACACACACACACACACACACACACACACACACACAAATGGAGTATTACTCAGACGTAAAAAAGATGAGATTCCACCATTTACAATAACATGGCTGAACCTAGAGAGTATTCTGCTTAAGTGAAATAAGTCAGAGAAAAGACAATTATGATTTCATTATTTACATGTGGAATCTAAAAAATAAAACAAATAAACAAAAAGCAGAAACTACCTCTTAAATATGGAGAACTAACTGATGGTTGCCAAAAAGTTTGGGTGGTAGGGGTATGGGCAAAATGGGTGAAGAGGATTGGGAGATATAGGCTTCCAGATATGGAATAAATCAGTCATGGGGATAAAGGTATAGCATACGGAAGGAATATAATCAATGACACTAAAACAGGATTATATGGTAACAAATGGTAGCTACATCTGTGGTGAGCATAATATAATGTATAAACTTGTCTAATCACTAAGATGTACACCTGATACTAATGTAACATTGTGTGTCAACTATAATTCAGCTAAAAAAAAAAGAACACAAAAAAATTTTCAGAGAATTCTGCATTAATGGGAAAATTAAAGATATGTCAAAGATGAGATTACTAAGAACTCTGTAGAATGAATAAAGAATATTAGACTGAATGTAAAACAAACAAACAAAACACTAACATGAGCAGGGAAAGCAGAGGAGAGAAGTCTATTAAAGGATTATTCAGAGACAGAATACCTAGAATGCCATGTGTTGAAAGCCAAGAAAAATAATCAATGGAAAAGAATAAGTTGAAGATAGAGGAGTAGGAAATAATCTTGAGTCAAGGAAAATGGGTTCAAGGCACTGGTAGAAATATTACCTTCAAAAGGAAAAAGGACCACCTTTTCTAGGTGTACTGCTAGGAGAGATACAGGTGATAGAAGGAGATGCCTATGGAAACCAATACATTTATAGGTAAGTTACAGGGTGCATATTAGAAAGTTCATGCATTTCTGTCTGATCATTTCTGTTTTCTATGTGAAGGAGGAGATGAGGTCATTGCTTAAAAATGAAGAAAGAAAAGAAGAGGTGTTAAGATGAGGTAAATAAGGAGAATGGAAATAGGTGCTATTATCAATGAATGCTCAAGTTGACTAGGAAAACATGGAAGGACTGCCAGACAACAACAATAGGGGTCCAATTTATAAAGATTAGGTATGTCAAAAAATATAAAACTTACAGATGAATCAATAAATTGTTTATACCTCAGTAAACATCCTTTCAGTCTATTTACTGTTTTTTTTCTTAACTGAAACTATGTGTATAAAAATTTACTTAGTCTGCTGTTAGTGCCTTTTTTGAGGAAGAATTTGATGTTTATTTCATTTTAATATATTTTCCCGAGGAAATGGTAATTTCTGAGCAAAGGTTTATTAGGTTTCTAAGAGCCATGGTCAACTGATCATAGCTATGTTTTTTTATATTTAATTAGCCTTTTTGTATGTGTGTCATATAGGGCTCTATTTAAACATTACATTAATGTAATTAAGTTACTTAAAACTTTATAAAAAATTTTTACTGTTTTACTCATAATCCTACCATACTAAAAAATACCATGCTCACTTTTTATTCTCTTCCAATCTCTAGCTACCTATATGTAACAATTTAGTGGAATATACTTACTCTCTAAAATGGGTTTCTTCACTCCTGTGTAATTACATTGTAATCTATAAAAGATATCTATAAAACATATCAGATATGTTATCCTGATTTGCAGTTTATTGTCCACCTCCTATATATCATGTTTAAGCTGCTTTTATTTGGGGATTTGTGTGTTTTGGGGGGTGAGAATTTTCCTACTATAAAAATGTTTCTATATAGCTTATTTTCTTTGAATATTTCTTTGTGATAAATTCTGAGGAGGAAGATTATTACGATGAAATGTAAGAATATTTACGTAATTAACACAGCCAAAGCAGTAAAAGAATTGATTTTTTCCCCTTAAAATGAAACAGTGGAATATATGAAATACACTTAATTTACAAAAGATATTTTTAAATGCCAGAAATTCAAAAATATTGTGTTACTTGCATCAGTTGTTAGTGTTTGGCATTCAGCAAGTTGTAAACTATACATGTTAGGAAATGGGCTATTATGTGTATACATGTACATGTATGTGTATGGTCAATACAAAATTTCCTTCCAAAGTTGATAATAAGGACAATCTTGTAAAGTTAAATTTTATACTGAAGGAAGTAAACAGTATTCTACCATAAGTTAAAACTTATAAAATTATGTCCTACAAATAATTCTGGGTGATTTATAATCTTTACGATAGTTTAAAAATGTATTTTTAATTTTACTTTATCTTTTCTTTTCTTTTTGCTGCCATTTAGCTTCTGGAAATCTTCACGATTTTCCTGAACTATTCATAGTTGATTTTCAGCTTACATATTTAAAATGCTTACCTGATACCAGAAAAGAGTGATAGAGTTAGAGTCTTATACATATACAGATACACTAATGAAGCTACAAAAATAAAGGGTACTAGAAGGTAAAGAGATAGTTGGTAGATGTAATTCATGTCAGCAAGAGCCACTGAAAGAAATAACTGCACAGGTAAATAAATACTCCTTAGGAGCCAATCACTACAGTGAAGTAAAAGAAAATGGTACTATATCAAAGTACCTATTATCAACAAAACAAACAAACCTGAAAAAAAAAAAAAAAGGACAAAAAGAAACACAGTGTTTTCTATTGCCATGGACTTACTCCAGGAAGTGAAATTAGAAGTTCTCAAGCTGTTAACAAATTTCTTTAAGATTAGAGTAAAACAGAGACCCAATTACAAAACAAATCATATAGCTTTATTTCTTCTATTCTGAACAAACTAGATTGATATAGTCAGACCTAACTTACCTGACTCTATTATTGCCCAAGCAGTTAAAATCAGCAAAACTAATGGTAACATATATTTTCAGATTAGATACTTCGGATTTAATGAAATAGGTACTATCTTTAGAAACAAAGGAATATTAACGGTAGTAAAATTCATCTAAGAATTTTAAGAGAGAATAATATAGAATAAGAATATAGAATAATAATACAGCCATGAAAAAATTAACTGAATTACTATCCAAATTATATAAAAATAGATGATTACAAAATACTACCATCCAGTGTAAACAAGGCTTCAGTGTTTGTATATAAAAATAACTAAGTTAAGTTCCCACTAGTTATCTGAAGACTGTTGCTCTTAAAATATTAAATAAAAGCTACTTTAATTAAAATCTATAGATTCTTATTCTCTTCAGATGTGTAAAGGGCATGCTATATGATCAGCACTGAGCTTGTGATTGGGACTACTAAAATGAATTTGCTTTAACTTTTTAGATATAGTATTTACACACTAAAAATCATGAACTGACAAAGACATATAGACTAAATATAAACAAGTGAGAAACCCTCATTCCAGAAAAAAAGGGGAGGTCATATTAGGTAAGAGGATATAACGTAAAGTAAAAGGAAGATGGCATGAAAGTAACAGGAAAGTTTTAATAAGGAGAGATAGTCTGAAGTAGTTTGAACAGACATCACCTGGAGCTGTGAATAGCCAGAAATGAAGATAAAAATTAAACTAAGGTCAGGTTTGGAGAACCTTAAAAGCCACAGTATAAACGTGATTTACCTTGTAAGAAACAGAAAGTTGCTGGACAAATTCAAGTAGAGCATGAACAAATTCATTCAGATAATTGGATAAAGACTACAGACATTCAAACTAAGGAAGATGCTTGTTACTGCAACAGACTAGAAGAGATTTGATGAAGGTATATGATCACTATTTATTTACAGTCATTTAATCCTCATAGCAATTCTATGAGATAGAGACGGCTATTATTCACAGTTTACAAATGAGGAAACTAAAGCACAGATATTATAAAACCAAATCAAAGTCACAACTCTTAAGTGTTGGGGGGGGGGGAGATATGAACCCAAATTACTTGGTTCCAAAATTCAAGCATTTTAACCACTATTTTGCTACTGAGAAATAAAACAAAAACAAAAACAATACCACTGCATAATAAAAGCCAAAAGTTTCAAAAAGTAAGGCTGGTCACTAATATTATATGCTGAAATGAGACCAAATGCAGCGAGTACTTAAAAACTTAAAAGGCCATGGGGCACCTGGGTGGCTCAGTGGGTTAAATCCTCTGCTTTCGGCTCGGGTCATGGTCCCAGGGTCCTGGGATTGAGCCCTACATGGGGCTCTCTGCTCCGTGGAGAGCCTGCTTCCTCCTCTCTCTCCCTGCCTGCCTGTCTTGCCTACTTGTGGTCTCTGTCTGTCAAGTAAATAAATAAAATCTTTAAAATCAAAAAACAACAAAAAAACCAAGATAAATGTCTTTAAAAAAAATTTAAAAGGTCATTAAATTTAGCATTTCAAGGTCAACATTCTTCAACATAAATGACAATTTTTGCCTTAGGAATCAATCACCTAACATATATTCAACTTAAGATACCAAACACTATACAAAAGATTAGAACATGAACAAGTAGCTTCAACATGCTTTAAAATTTAATTTTAATGAATAAAATTTAGTAAATTAAATTCATTAAATTTATTTTAATTTAGAATAAAGTCTGAAAGCTAACAAATTATGTTTTTAAAACAAAAGAAGAATAACATTTTTATAATAGTCTAATGCCAAAACATAAAGTAAAAAATTATTCTTAAATAACACAGTATTTCGATAGATCTTTAAAAGTATTAGAAGCAAAACAAGTCATCACACAGGTCATCTAGAAGGCAAAGACAAATAATATGTGGTGCCTGCCTAATAATGTATGATATGTTATCTGTCTATTTCATAATGATATATCAGGTTAGTTTTTTTCAGACATAAATATTACAACATAAAAAATTAAAATTTTGATTTGGCAAAAAGTACCATTAGCAAACAAAACACAAACATACAAAAAAAAAAAAACCCTGAAAGAAAGTATTTGCAACTTATACAAAGACATGTGATAAACTCATTCTAAAAAGAGAAAACAGCTAATAGATAAACAGACATAGGAAACGGAAAGACAACACATGGGTGAAAAAACCCAGAAGGTTAATGCTAATCAATATTTGATAAATTCTCAGTCTCATAGGTAGTCACAGTATGTAATCAAATGCCAATTTCTATCCACTGCATTGTTAAAAATCTATGTGATGATATTCTCACACATTTGTGTCTATTGGGTAATGAAATAATTGTATCTATTAAAATGTAAAGTATACACACATACTTTATGTATATATACATTTAATAAACATATTCTTTGGTCAAGCAAACTCACTTTTAATAGAAATCAAAAAGAAAAAAATTCCATAAGTAGAGGAATATTACAATAAATCATGGCACATCCACACTACATTTTGTAGCTATTTAAAAACTGGTTTAGTTCTATTTTTATTGAAAAAAGTCCTTTATGTGTTCTCAAGTTAAAAAAAAAAAAGCAGGTGTTAGAGTAAAGCCTATTACAACTGTAAAAGGGAGAGAGAGGTTGGAAGGAGGAGGTTAGCCAATGGGCCCTGGTATTTTGTTTGTACTTAAAAGAAAGAAGTATGGATGATTATACGTGAAACTTAACATGTTCCATCAAAGGAGTGGGGTTTAGAGTAAGTAAGGAGAAAAATAATATTCCTCTATACATTTGTTATTTACACGGTTACAAACAACATATATTGCTTTGGTACTTAAAAAAAAAATCAATCCATAAGTTAATAAATGCATTCTAATCCAGTATGCCATTATTTATTCTTAAAATAAAAAGCTATCTATATATGCCAAAGCATTTGTTTTACTTTTGGTTTTATCTGTTTTTCCTGATATATATATATATATATGGAAAAAAACTATATATTATATATGTATCTTATTTATATATCATATATATAAATATATATAAATGTATTTTTTCTTCATGAACATTTTGTAGTTTTATAATTGTTATTTTAACTGAATTTTTAGCAAGCAGTAATAGTTTGAAAATAGTATCATATAAAATGTCCTTGTATATCTTACTTATATAATGTTACAGTCCAAAAGAAAAACTGCACATTGTGCTATTTCAGGTCAAATAACTCACCATGGATCTCTGCTTGAATCTACCTACTGCCATAAAAGAACTTCCCATCTTCTGGCTATGGTCACAGAACCTCTCTTACGGAATGCCTTGCTCCTTTCTTCCCTACTTGCTTAAACTACCCAACCTTTTACAGCCCCATTGCTTTTACTGGATACCACTCATTTTTTACACTCATCTTACTGGGTAATCCTATACTAAGAGTTCCCATTATGTAAAATTCTTGGAAAACAGATTCTTCCTCTGTAACAAATTTCTGTGGCTTTCAGATCCCGACGATGTAGGGGGTGAAGTGGATAGAGGAAGAGACATAGGGGGAGAAGGAGAAAAGGAGGGAAGGAAAGGGAGGAAAGAAAAGAAAGGTACTTGTTCAGTAGGACATACTTGAATTATGTCACTAACAAAGGCCTTCAGGCACTTTTAGTTAAAAGCATGGGGATATATATATACATACTGCATACTGTCCTGACTAGTTCTTTTGAGCTAGGTAACTGCTATTAGCAAAATATTAAACAAGATAAAGTGAAGATAGAGAATTGTTGAACTCAATGTAAACTCTAGTATTTTGAGAAATTTGGAAGAAAAGCAACAGAGTTAACGTTTGTTAGGAAACTAAATCTAATCTACACTTACAGAGCTCAAAGAGAGCAATATTCAAAGAGTTATTCAGTTGGGTAAAAGGGAACAACAGACAGCGTACTGACTGAGAAATTTCCCATTAAATTGACATTCCTTTAATTGATACTGCACCTTTTATAAATATTCCTATATTCCTGGGGGTAGGGAGAATCAGAGTAATATTTAAACACTACTTGATGAATTTTTTAAAAACATGAGATATTAAGAAATGTTCATGTACCAAATAAATTCTCAAGTTTTTTGTTTTTTAAATAATTGTGTGATTGGGCCCATACCCAAGCACTCCATATCAACACTAAAACTGAAAGTCCAATGCCCCAGAAGTCTTACAAACTATATTTTGGTAAATTACTTTCTCTTTCTTGGCAATGTTTTCATAGATGCAAATAAGCTTTGTATTAGTTTTATGTGGGACAACTTTATAACTTAAGTCCCACTAGAAATATATCCTCTCAAAGTGAAAAAATGTTGGTTTTTCTTATTATTTAATTTTAGAGCAAAAGTGTGAGCTGGGGGAGAGGCAGAAGGGAAGGGAGAGAGAAACTCAAGCAGACTCCACACTAGTGCAGAGCCCTGGTGGGGCTGGACTAGACTGATTCTGAGATCATGACCCCAGCAGAGACCAAGAATCAGATGCTTAACCAACTGAACCACCCAGGCTCCTAGGCAGGCACTGATGTTTTAGACCTTTGAATCTATTCATGTTTTGTTTCCTTGTATAAGCAGCTCAAGTAATATACATGCAAACTGATAATAAAAAGGATACTTTCTGGGTTACATGTATAAATGAAACATATGCATTTACTAAACAAAGATTTCCTGATTTATTAACAGGTCATTTAAGATCAAGGGTTACTAAGATGAAAAGAGAACAGGAAGTGCATAATGGGGAAAGGGATTAACTTTAAAGTATAAACAAACTGTCCCTTGCAGATATGATAAACTAAATGATTTGTGTATCACAGTTTATATATAACGTAAAGGGGGAAAAGCCATGCTCCTAAAATATTTTTTTTATTTATTTTGAAAAGAGACTTCTATAATGGAATTCAGTGCTTGGTCACCCTTCCCCTACATTTCTATCCCTACTTTGGTTTCTTTTTTAATGAAAAAAAGGAGTCAGCAAAACAAAATGCCACCATTAAATCATTTTGCAACATTTTGTGTCAAAAATGTAATGGGAAATGCACACATCAAGGGAAAGGTTACTGTTCTTCCAGAATATCTTTTCACTTGGTTCATGACTCATCCTTCTACATAACTGTGCAGGCACTACTGATGGTTTTCTTTCTCGGTTTAATGTGGCATTTGAAGGATTATGGCATTTTCAGGAAAGCACACTGCAGTGATTTTAGTGGTTATCTGGCTGAAAGTGATACGGAGATTTAGAGTAACTGTGCTGTTTATGTGCAATGGTGAAATTCTGCTACCAAGTCATCTCACAATGTCAACTTAATTCTTGATTGTATATTTTCTTAATTATACATGAGGCAGTCTAGAAAGAGAGACCAGAATTAGAGGAAACTCCTAGATGGGAGCTTGCTGTATGTATAAAGGTATACTATAAAGGTATACTATATACCGCTTTAAATACTATATACAGCTTTAAATCCTACTAAGCGCACTGTAGTAGGAAGAGCTAATTCAGAAATTGATCAACTTAAATCACTGCAGTTGAGGATAGCATAATTGCTCCTTGAAACTGTTTCACAAAAAGGATTAAAAAGAATTAAGAATTTTAAAAATCTTAATTAAAATGAAAAGAAACTACATATCATACATTAAAACAATCAGGAGATATAAGGAGTAAATATGAAACCTGTTATAAGTACTTACTTAGGTAACACATCATTTTTATGTACAATACACTTCAGCCTACTTAAAAGCTCAACCTATCTTTTGTTTTAAAGAATTAAGGAGAGAACAAAAATGTTTCAGATTTCACATTTCCTACTATAAACTATTCCTCACAAACCTACATCTCAATTAGTAAAAAATGTGAAGTGGCTACCTTATAATTAACTCACATTTTGGTAGGCTATGATCTGTAAGATGTAATAACCCAATTTAAAATTAGAAAAATATTATGGGCTAATAATACATTAAAAATAATACTGTAGGTAAAAGTTTTATGCTGTAAATTTTTCAGAATTCCACACACCTAAATAATTTCTTAATTTCTTCTTCATCAATGAATGAGGTAACTAGTGCCCAAAGAAGTTATCTTCATCCCTCATGGCAACACAGCCTCTTGCTGGCAAAGTCTTACCTAAAATTTCAAATTCTCAATTTTAGCTCTGTGCCTTCCCTACCATTTTTCTTGGCTGGTTATTTAATTAAGTTTTCAAGTAAGACTCACTTTTTGAGTCTATTAAATATTAAATGCACTACCACTGGGGGGAAAAAAGATTTCTTCCTTTCGTAAACAGAAAAATTATAATCCTCATTTTCCTTATTAACAGTCTTTCCATATATGTCAACAATATTAATTGGAATATTAAAGTTATACTAATGAAGCATACTGTATCTAGAGAATGTGTGAATTAGATGAAATGAGGGAAAATGAGGTTTGATAGCTTCTCTTCTCTACCCTTAATCATAAAACAGAAGCATAAAATCATGTCTGTTCAGATACCAGAGTGTTAACTAAAATACACATGCATGGCATACACATACATACACACACACACACACACACACACACACTTTAATACCTGAGCAAGATTTCCCTAGGGTTATGTAATTCTGAGGTTATGTATTTCTGAGATTTAAATCTGACTTTCACATATGCTGATGTAAGAATTCTCAATTAATGAACAAATTAATATTTATTTTATAAAGATTCTAAAATCACAATGTCTTATTTGCTAAGCTTACTAAATTTCAAAGGACTAAAAACTCTATTATCTTGTATTGTTCTATTCATTTACATGATCCCTCCTTTCCAAACAAACAACCCACCCTCAGATTATAATCAAGAGGCTGACATATATATCTGTTCTACAAATATAATTCACAAAATGCAAATATACTATGCTTGTGATTTTTCTTTTATCTTTCTTTTTTTCTTTTGCACAACTCGTGGTTAATACAGATACACCTCTCTAAAATTTCACATCATTGTGCTGACATATCCAGAAATTGCTTTAATCTACAATTTGTACAATGATGTATGTTGTTTATGACAAGACAGAGGGACTTCAAAAGCATTTAGTAAACAGCATAGTAGAAGAATAAAGATTATAGCACCAAAGTCTCAGACAATATCATGAAAACTATAAAATAAACACATCAGATCATCTTGAAAGGGCTGTTACCATTTAACCTGCAACAAACACATTTATCAAAGGCACATTTTATTCAATCAGGGAGCAGAAATGTAAATTATACTGAGACTATGTAAGATTCACAGCACAGATTCTAGAGCCAGACTTCCTGAATCTGAATATCAGCTCTACTACTTCCAAAGCTATGCAACTTTTGGGAACTTACTCAGGTTCTCTATGGCTTAGTTTCCTCATCAATTCAATGGAGATAACACTCCTTAGCTCACAGGATAAGGATTAAGTGATTAAATATATATGGTACACATTATTTGCTTTATTACAGTTGTTGTTTGCATGTATAGAGCATTTACAATTCCCTAACAACTGAGCCAACCCCTATACTTGCATTTTATCTCACTTAATCCTCCAACAACCTAAGGGGTAGGTACTAGTGATTACTGCTATTTTACAGATAAGGAAACTAAGCCACAGAAACAATATGGGCAGAATTAATAATAACAGAAACAGGTGTCAAATCCAGTTGAGTGGATACAAATCCTCAAACTAATCATCTGTAACATAATACTGTCCCCCAAAATGTAGAAAAATACTGAAATTTAATAAAATTTAGGCTCTTCACATAAATCTAGCAGGCTACTTTTTAAAATATCCAATGTTAATAAAATACCAAGGTAAAGAAGGACTAAAATGGAATGATTTTTTTTGATATTTCAAGACTCATTTTAGTATATCTTTAATTTGAAGTTCCTTTGTTAAAAAAATATTCAATCACACTTGTTAAAGATGGTAAAGTATACTTCAGTTAGGACCATTAGGTCCATAGCAACTGGATTTTATAGTGGAAGAGAAAGATGCAGCTCAACTCTGAATAAGCATGGGCAAGTGGGAATTTATGGCCAAGGAAAAGGATAGAAATCAGTGGATGAAAAATTACTAAGAGGCGACATCAAAAATAAGGGGAGAGTCTAGCTAAAACCAACCAAACAGGATTGTTGCAGAAGCTCGCCCTGGTGATCAGACATCCCCTTCGGAGAGGTGGAGGATGAAGAACCTGATCAGATATCTAGGATGATAAGATATCAAGGGTGGGGGGATTCTGACTGAACTGACTTAGCAGGATAAACAATCTAACCTTACACCTAAAGGAGCTAGCTAAAAAAAAAAAAAAAAAAAAAAAAAAAAAAAAAAAAAAAAAAAAAAAAAAAAAAAAAAAAAAAAAAAAAAAAAAAAAAAAAAAAAAAAAAAAAAAAAAAAAAAAAAAAAAAAAAAAAAAAAAAAAAAAAAAAAAAAAAAAAAAAAAAAAAAAAAAAAAAAAAAAAAAGCCCAAAACCAGTAGAAGGAAGGGAATTAGAAAGATCAGAGCAGAAACAAATGAAATAGAGATCCCACCAAAAAGTATAATAGATCAATGAAACCAGAAGCTGGTTCTTTGAAAAGATATCAAAATTATAAATCTTTAGCCAGGCTCATTAAAAAAGGAAAAAAAAAAGGCAAGAGGGAAGACTCAAATAAATAAAATCAGAAATGAAGGAAAAATAACAACCAACACCACAGAAATACAGGGGGATTGTAAGGGAATATTCTAAAATATATGCCTACAGATTCAATAACCTAAAAGAAATGGATAAATTCCAAAACTGAATCAGGAAGAAATATAAAATTTGAACAGACTGATTACTAGCAATGAAACTGAATAGGTAATTTAAAAAAACAAGAACAAAAACAAAAAAAACTCCCATCAAGCAAAATTCCAGGACCAGACGGCTTCAAAGGTGAATTCTAGCAAACATTTAAAGAAGAGGTAATACCTATTCTTCTCAAACTATTCCAAAAATATAGAAGAGGAAGGAAAGCTTCCAAATTTATTCTATGAGGTCAGCAATACCCTGATACCAAACCAGATAAAGACAACAACAACAAAAAGAAAACTACTGGCCAATATCTCTGATAAACATAGACATAAAAATCCTCAACAAAATATTACCAAACTTTACATTAAAAAAATATTACATTAAAAAAATCCATTACCAGGAAAAAGTGGGATTTATCTCAGGGATAAAAGGGTGGTTCAATATTCGCAAATTAACAAGAGAAAGGATAAAAACTGTATGATCATCTCAATAGATGAGAAAATGCATTTCACAAAGTACAACATCCATTCTTGATAAAAGCTCTCAACAAAGTAGGCTTAGAGGGAACATACCTCAGCATAATAAAGGCCATAATATGAAAAGGCCAATGCTAACATCATATTCAATGATGAAAAAGTGAGAGCTTTTCCTCTAAGTGCAGGAACAAGAATGTCCACTCTCGCCATTTCTTCGGCTGAGTACTGGAAGTCCTAGCCACAGCCATCAAGTAAGTAAAAGAAATAAAAGGCATCTAAACTGGTAAAGAAGGGGCACCTGGGTGGCTCAGTGGGTTAAAGCCTCTGCCTTCAGCTCGGGTCATGATCCCAGGGTACTGGGATCCAGCCCTGCGTCGGGCTCTCTGCTCAGCGGTGAGCCTGCTTCCTCCTTCTCTCTCTGCCTGCCTTCTGCCTACTTGTGATCTCTGTCTGTCAAATGAATAAATAGAATCTAAAAAAATAAAAAATAAAAAATAAATAAACTGGTAAAGAAAAAGTAAAACTGTCACTATTTGCAGATGATCTATTACTATATATAGAAAACCCTAAAGACTCATAAATGATTTCAGGAAAGTCACAGGATACAAAATTAAATATCAGCTGCATTTCTTAACAATAATAACTATCAGTTGCATTTCTTTAGACTAATAATCAAGTAAAAGAGAAATTAAGAAAACAATTGCATTTAAAAATTGACAAAAAATAAAATATGGATGAATAAAGCAAGGAGGTGTATTCTGAAAACTATAAAACACTGATGAAAGAAATTGAAGACAACACAAACAAATGAAAAGATATCCCATGCCCATGGATTAGGAGAACCAATACTGTTTAAAATGTCCATAAGCAATCCACAGATTTGATGCAATCACTATTGAACCACCAACATTTTTCACAGAACTAGAACAAACAATCCTAAAATTTGTACGGAATTACAAAAGACCCCAAAGAGCCAAAGCAATCCTGAGAAAGAAAAACAAAGCTTGAGTATCACAATTCCAGAGTACAAGTTATATTACAAAGGTATAGTAATCAAACCAGTATAGTACTGGCACAAAAGCAGACATATAGATCAATGGAACAAAATAGAGCCTAGATATAAACCCAAGCATAAATGGTCAATTAAACTACAACAAGAGATAAGAATATACAATGGAGAAAAGATAGCTTTTTCGAAAATGGTGCTGGGAAAACAGGACAACTACATGCAAAAAGAAAACCAAAAAATGAAAAAACAAAAACAATGTACCATTTCCTTACACTATGCACAAAAATAAACTCAAAGTGGATTAAAGACCTAAATATGACACCTGAAACCATAAAACTCCTAAAAGAAAACACAGGCAGTAATTTCTTTTACATCAGCCTTAGCAACATTTTTCTAAATATGTCTCTACAGGCAAGAGAAACAAAAGCAAAATTAAACCACTGACACTACAACCAAATAAAAAGCTTTTGTATAGAGAGGGAAACCATTAACAAAACCATAAGGCAAACTATGGGATAGGAGAAGAGATCTGCAACTAATATATCTGAGAAGGGGTCAATATCTAAAATATACAAAGAACTTATACAACTTAACACCAAAGAACTAAATAATCCCACTAAAAAATGGGAAGAGGACCATTTTTCCAAAGAAGATATTCTGATGGCCAACAGACACATGAAAAGATGCTCAACATCACACATCAAGGAAATATAGATCAAAACAATGAAATATCATCTTACACCAGTCAAAACAGCTAAAATAAAAAGGACAAGAAATAATAAGTGCTGGCAAGCACTTGTGGAGGAAAAGGAACCCTCATGCACTGTTGGTGGGAAAGCAAATTGGTGCAGACGCTGTTGAAAACAGTATGGAGGTTCCACAAAATGTTAAAAACTGTACGATCCAGTAATTCCACTATTGGGTACTCACCCAACGTACTCACTATGCTGTATGATCCAGTAATTCCACTATTGGGTACTCACCCAAAGAAAACAAAAGCACCAACTTGAAAAGCTATGTGCACCCCTGCAGCATTATTAACAATAGGCAAGATATGGAAGCAAGCCAAGTAAATAAATGTCTATCCACAGACGAATGGATAAAGATGTAGTGTGTGTGGGTGTATCTGAGTATGAATGAATGAATATGAATATTACTCAGTCATGAAAAGGAATGAGATCATGCCATTTTCAACAATATGGATGGAACTACCATGGATATGGTGCTAAATGAAATAAGTCAGAGAAAGACAAAAACCATATGATTTCACTCAAACTTGGAATTTAAAAGATAAAACATGGTAAGACAAAGAAAAAAAAAGAGAAAACAAAAAAGCAGACTCTTAAATACAGAGAACAAAATGGTGGTTGCCAGAGGGGAAGTGGGTGGGGAGATAAATGGAATAGATAAAAAGGATTAACAGTATACTTACCATGATGAGCACTGAGTAATTTATAGAATTGTTAAATCATTAGACTGCACACCTGAGACTAATATAATAACACTACATCTTAATTATACTTCAGAAAAAAAATAAAAAGTGGGGCGCATAGGTAGCTCTCAGTCACTTGGGTGTCTGACTCTTGGTTTTGGCTCAGGTCATGATTTCGGAATCATGAGATTGAGCCCCACCTCAGTCTCCATGCTCAGTGGGGAGTCAACCTAGGGTTCTCTCCCTCTCTTATGTGCTTCCCCTCGCTCACACTCTCCCTCTCAAATAAATAAGTAAATCTTTAAAAAAAAAAAAAAGTATTTGCTATTTAACAATGGAAGTAGGTATTATGAATAAACTTATTTTCCCCTCCTCTTTAGCTAAAAGAGAGAAACACAGCAACATGACAGCTTCCACTCTGAGAGATTTTTTTTTCTTGAGGCTTAATCAAGAGATATAATCACATTCTACATAGTTACAGAGTAGCCTAGAAAGAGACCCTGCTGACAATATGTGTTTCCAGGAGAGCTTGTGAAGGAACGTAAACAAATAGCATGGGCTTCGGAATTTGGGAGTATCACATAATCTGTGAATATCAGAGCTACTATGTTAGTCTTTAGAGATGATACAGCCTAAATTCTTCTAAAATAAGAAAACAGAGATCCATAGAGATGAACTAACCTGCCTAAAATGACAGAACTGGGAGGTGACAAGTATGAAGTAGCTGAGATCTCTCAGTGAAGTATCTCAATCAAAAAACTATTATATAACTACTTTTTCCTTATAACATGTATATACTATTTTTAAGTTTGTTCCCCCACCCCCTTGGGTGTATATTCTTTTTTTTATATAATTTTTTTTATTTTTTATAAACACATAAAGTATTTTTATCCCCAGGGGTACATGTCTGTGAATCGCCAGGTTTACACACTTCACAGCACTAACCATAGCACATACCCTCCCCAATGTCCATTAACCCACCCCCCTTTCCCAACCTTAAGTTTGTTTTTAATAATTAAAAATGCTTATTAATTTTAAAAATAAAACAAAAACTATTTAAAGAACAGTCTCTTCCCTCAAAGAAATTACAAAATATTTCATTTGTATAAAGCTACAAAGGTGTACAGACCTAGCAATATATCAGCAAATAATTTAGTAAGTATTTATTCTGAATTAATTGCCTGTGGCATACTGTATTAGATTATAAAAACCATCACAAAACAATGGAAGGCCAAGACCCTACCCTTATCTAATAGAAAAAGTAAAAACAATTCATAGACAATTTTTAAACAAGAGGATGACAGCATGATGTAGGACTGTATATGAGTCCCAAGGGCAACTGAAGCAAGAAAAAGATCACTGTGGAATCATCTAAGTCAGGAAAGGTACATGGAAGAAGTAAACACTGACCTTGTCTTAAAAAGAAGAGAATGTGATCCAAAATATTACAAGTAGAAAAGTAAGCAAATAGTTGCAGTGCATATTCAAAAGAAAGTACAACTAAAGGAAAGAAGCAACTGACAACTGAGATGAAATTTAAAAATTCCCTGGAAAACCCATCTTATCAAAACAGACACAAAACAAAATAAAAAAATTTCAATAGCTCTATATGTATTTTAAAAAATGAATGATCAAAAACTGCCCAAGAACTAAAACTGTGGTCCAAATGGTTTCACTGCAGAATTCAATAAAAATTTAGTGAAAAAGTATCAATTATAAAGATAATGAGAGAGGAACACTTTCTAGTGCCTTGTAGAGGGTCAGTATACTCTAAAAACAAAACCTGATAAAGATTTTACAAGAAATTAACAAAAACAATACTTTCATGAGACACAAAGCCTTTATCAAAATATTAACAAATGTAATCCAAAAACATATATATAAAAGGCAATACCTCATGACCTAGAGGGGCTTATCCCAGGATTGCAAGGTTGGTATAATTTTTTAAGCCTCCTTATGTGGAAGAAGGAGCTAGATTGAAACACTGAAGGAGGAGCTCATGCACCTCTGCCAAAATCTCCTTATTGAGGGGTCTTACAGACACTCTACTGACTCAGTCTTTTCTATTTCCTAGCCCTTGCACCCATCCTCTCCCCTAGTGCCCAGAAACCAGCAAAATCTTTTGTTCAGGACTCCCTTAGCAGTGACAATATGCCCCAAGTCCCCTCCATGTCTGCATTGATTGATCTGAACTTCACTCAATGCTATTCAGTGGAGAAAACATGGAATATCTGGGGAGCCAGCAACCTTTCCCATTTGGCCTCTTCTTTATGCACTACAATAAATAAATTTATAAATAAGTTTATATATTTAATTTATAAATTTATGTATAAATAAATTTAACTGTCCTAACTGACCACCTCAACACCTGGCAGCTCTCCATTTTTGCATTAACAGTTTCAAAAAACTGAATTTAAAAATTATACAATAACATCAAAAAAACACTAAATACATGGAAATACATTTAATAAAAGATATACAAGACTTTATACTGAAAACTACAAAAACACATGTGAGAAAAAAGATATCCGAAAATCTGAATAATGTAGAGCTATGTCAAGTTCAAGGATCAGAGCACAATCCTGTTAAACACCCAAAAAACAAATAATCCAATTAAAAATGAGCAGAAGACATGAACAGACATTTCTCTAAAGAAGACATACAGATGGCCAAGACACACAAAGATGCTCAACATCACTTATGATAAGAGAAATGCAAATCAAAACTACAATATCACCTCACATATGTCAGAAGTTAAAATAAAAAACACAAGAAACAAGCACTGGCAAGAGTGTAGAGAGAAAGGAACCCTCATGAACTGCTGGTGGGAATGTAAGCTATTGCAGCCACTGTGGGACAGTATGGAGGGTCCTCAAAAATTTAAAAATAGAACAACCCTATGATCCAGTAATTGTACTACTGGGTATTTATCCAAAAAATACAAAAACACTACTTCAAAGGGATACATGCATCTTAATGTTTATTGTAGTATTATTTATAATAGCCAAATTATGGAAGCAGTAACTTAATTACATATATATATCTCATATATATGATACATAGGGATCCAATTTCACCACATCATCACCAACACTTGCTATTTTGTTTTTAAATAGCCATTCTAATGGTTTGAAGTGGTATCTTGTGGTTTTCATTCTAATTTCTCTATTGAGTGATGTTAGGATCTTTTCATGTCTTTGTTGGCTGATGTATATCTTTGTTGGAGAAATGTCTATTCCAATCTTTTGCTAGTTTTAATCACATTTTTTGTTTTGTCTTAATGAGTTACAGTTCTTAATGTATTCTTGATTGTCAATCCCTTATCAGATATTTGATTTATAAATATTGTCTCCCATTTTGGGGGACTGACTTTTCACTCTGTTGATATTGTCCTTTTGATACACAAAAGTTTAATTTTGAATGAAATCCAACGTATCTATTTTTATGGTTGTTGTTGCTGCCTGTGCCTTTTATGGTATTATATCCAGGTTTCTTTTTTTGTTTTCTCAATGAAAATGGACAAGCATTTCTGACAAGTATATGAAAATGCAAAGGAACTAGAAGCACAAAATAACTTACTATATAGTAACTTGATTACTATAGTAATCAAGACAAGTAAGTAATCAAGGTACTGGCTAGGAATAAATACTTAGCTTAATGAAATATAGTTTCAAAAGGACCCACTTTTTTTTTTTTAAAGACTTTATTTATTTGAGAGAGAAAGAGAATGAGCAATGGGGAGGGGCAAAGGGAAAGAGAGAGAAAAAAAAAAGCAAAATCCCTGCTGAGCAAGAAGTCTGATGTGGGGCTTGATCCCAGGACCCAGGGATCATGACCTGAGCTGAAGGCAGATGCTTAAGGACTGAGCCACCCATGCGCTCCAAAAGGACCCACATTTAAAAAGCCAACTGATTTTTAACAGTGACTCCAAAGCAACTTCATGTAGAAAGGCAAGTATTCTCAACAGATGGTGCTGGAAAACTGGAAACCCACATGAAACAATAAACCTTCCTTAACTCTGCCTGAGATCATAAAAAGTAATTTCAAATGGATCACATATCTCAATATTGAAGTTAAAGTTACAAAGCTTCCAGAAGAAAATTTATGCGATAATCTTTGTAACCTGGACATAGGCAAAGGATTCTTAGAAACAAAAACAATAGTCATAAAAGCAATAGTCATAAAAGAAAAACAAAAGCAATAGTCATAAAAGAAAAAGGTACTTAACTGGACTTCAACAAAATTAGTAACTTCTGCTTTTTAAATGATACCATCAAGGAAATGAATAGGCAAGCCATGAATAAGGAGAACATGTTTGAAAAGCATTTATTTATGAAAGGACTTACATCCAAAATATATTTAAAAACTCCTACAACTCGATACTAAACATGTAACCCAATCTTTAAAAAAATGGGCAAAAGAATTAGTTCTCAAAGAAAGACACGCAAATAGCCAGAGTACATGAAAATGTGTTCAACATCCCTATATCTATATCTACATATGTATCTTTAGCTATATATCTATAACTATATCTAATTTACATTACTCTGATCAGAGTAAATTAAAACCACAGTGGGATTCCCTCACATACCTATTAAAACAGCAGACACCAAATAAAAACTAAACATATTATTTATATGAAATTATATGAAATTCTTTAAGAGGGAAAACTAATGCAAGGTTGAAAAGAATAGCAAAATGGGTGCCTTTGAAAAGAATGACTGATTGGGAAAGGGCCAAAGCTTTTGGAAGTAATGAAAATGTTCCAGATCTTATTAGAAATGGGGGTTATATGAGTGCATACTTTTCAGGAAAGTCATCAATTTATTCACTTAATACTTTTGCATTTCACTGTATATAACTACCACCCTCCCAACACACACTAGTGAACAGAGCAGATTTACTTTTTGTAGTTGTTTGGGTTGGCAATTCTGAAACTACTTCCTGTATATTCTAAACTCAAGCGGGGAACTATTGAACATAATACTTTTAAATAAAGTTTAATAAATGGAAAGAATATGAAACTGTTTAAGTTTGTTTCATTATTTCATTATTATTTTAAAATGTACAATTTAGGGACATTGAATTTTTGTTTGTCTATGTAGTTGACACAGTCTAGATTTTAAAACATTGAAACAAAACATGTATGATTTAGTTTCTTTTTTTTTAAATTTATTTATTTGTCAGAGAGAGAAGGGGAGAGAGAGCGAGCGAGCACAGGCAGAGTGGCAGGCAGAGGGAGAGGGAGAAGCAGGCTCTCTGCCGAGCAAGGAGCCCGATGTGGGACTCGATCCCCAGATGCTGGGATCATGACCTGAGCCGAAGGCAGCCGCTTAACCAACTGAGCCACCTAGGCACCCCATGATTTAGTTTCTATTTAGGGATAGCCATTTTTTTACTTTTAATTTTCTGTTATCTACATCCAAATAACTAGGATTGAAATACAGTTGTATTTCATCAAAACATCTACTTTTAAAACTCTATCAGCAAGGATAATATCTTTTAAAGCTTTTTTCCGGGACGCCCGGGTGGCTCAGTTGGTTAAGCGGCTGCCTTCGGCAGTGTCCTGGGATCGAGTCCCACATAGGGCTCCTTGCTAGGCAGGGAGCCTGCTTCTCCCTCTGCCTCTGCCTGCCACTCTGTCTGCCTGTGCTCGCTCGTGCTCTCTCCCTCTCTCTCTGACAAATAAATAAATTAAAAAAAATTTTTTTTAAATAAATAAAGCTTTTTTTCCTACTTATCTTTAGTAATAAGGGAAATAAAAATATCTTTGTAAACCAATAATCATACTGATTTCTTAATGCAGCTTCCTATAAAGTATGTAAGCCACTAACCACCATGATTGGTGGGGACTGGGGGGAGTAGTTCTAGTAACTTGGAGGGAGAACATAAAGCTTTACAAGGTTAAGCTTAACAGAGACTATGGCCTTCAAGATAGTTATACTTTCAAGAGAGAAAAGCCAAGTTAAACATATACCAAAAAGAATAGCAGCCAAATTTGAAGAAAGAGGTACATCACAAAGCTATCAGGGTGACATGAGAGGATACAATTATACCACACATATCTGAAAGAAATAATTAAAATTCAAGCTTTGGAAGTAGTCCTTCAGAATAAAGTAATTTTATGGTACTAACTAACCACTGACTCAGGAATACAAGACAAAACAAAGTAAAACAAAAATGTAAAACCTATCCTTGAAACTGCTGGTAGAGGCAAGGAATAAAAACAAGCTTGTCCAGAAATGTCTTTGTACAGAGAAATGTCTGTTTTTCATACATTTGAAAGTTATTAGAAGACATAAATCATTTTAAAACTTGTAGTTATTTCTAGGTTTTAATTTATAATTATCCAAATAATCCAAACACCACCACTTACAATCATGATATTCCTACATAAGTATGCAAATTTTATCATTAAGAATGATTATTATGTGATAAACTGCACAAAAAACAGTAAACAAGTATGTAATCAAAACAAAATAACTCATTCTATTTGTTTTAAGAAATCTACCAACTGCAATTTTGATTGTTTTTAAAAAATAATATTAGGTTTCATTTTTTAAGTATTTTTTTAAAGATTTATTTATTTATTTTAGAGAGAGTACATTGCGGGGGTTGGAGGGCAAGGAGCAGAGGAGGGAGAGGGAGAGAGAAACTCAACCGGCATGACACAGGGCTCAATCTCATGAACCGTGAGATCAGGACTTAAGCCAAAACCAAAAGTCAGATGATCAACACTGGGGCACCCCTCATTTTTTAAAGTAATTTAAAACAATCCATTTTTAGTGATCTGATGTTCTATAAGCATAGTTAACAAGTTATAACTAATCTTAGCTTTACTCTCTAGTGTAATAAAACCTTTGCAAGAAAACAACTGTTCAACTATGTCAACTGTATCAACTATGACGCAGGTAATCTAGTTAAGACTCCAATACATGTTAAAACAAAATGGTTAATTTAAGAAAAAAAAAAACAAGCCTGAGTAATCAGAGACTAATATCTGAAATAAAAATCTGATAAATACGAATTTTTGCAGATGCTCCTAGGTGATAGTACAATCAAATCTAGTTAGGAGGGAAGCACTCAGAAGCCAGATATTTAAAATGTGAAATAAATAAAAGTAATAATGATACTGTTGAGAGACCAAACATTCTAATCTTATGGTTCAATATCTATATAATTTTCCATATGCTCAAATAAGGAGGAGAATATAGTAAGCATTTAATAATGTGGACTTAGCTATAAAAGTAAAACAGCTTCATAGATCATTTCCTACACTCAAAGCTTTTGAATAATGGCCACAGTACAAAATAAAATTAAAGATACTATTCATGGAAACAAATAGATTCCAGTGTTTTTAGTTTAAGGAAACCTTTTTTCTCTCTCCTATCTCCCATTAAATATTAAGATGTACACAATTAACAAACTGAGGGTTGCTGGGGGTCAGGGGGTCGGGAGAGGGGGGTGGGGTAATGGACATTGGGGAGGGTATGTGCTATGGTTAGTGCTGTGAAGTGTATAAACCTGGCAATTCACAGACATGTACCCCTGGGGATAAAAATACATTATATGTTTATAAAAAATTAAAAATTAAAAAAAAAAAGATTCAAAGTAATAAAAAAAAAATTAACCCCAAATGTATCAAAGGCCTAAATTCAATAGCTCAAATTATAAAACAGGTGAAAACATATAGAAAAAGCTTCATGACTTGAATTTGGC
The DNA here is from genome assembly GCA_004024625.1 of Mellivora capensis. Lineage (NCBI taxonomy): Eukaryota > Metazoa > Chordata > Mammalia > Carnivora > Mustelidae > Mellivora > Mellivora capensis. Next base: position 26,320 of record PISX010001674.1, on the reverse strand, counting down.
ACTGATTTCTTAGATATGACCCCAAAAGCACAGGCAACAAAGAAAAAAATAGGTAAACTGGACTTCATCAGAATAAAAAACTTTTATGCATCAGAGAATACCATCCAAAAAAAAAAAAAAAAGATGTACACAATTAAGCTAAAATTTAAGGTCTAAAAGTTGGTCTTATTCTTAATCTAAAAGCTTGATAAAGACTTAGAAGAAAGGCGTACTGACATCTAAAAATCTATCTTTTGCAACCCTAAGGAGAGGGATCACTTCATTTCTGTTACACTGATATATCAACTAACTAATCTCAGATCTATAGTGCCTATTTCCTCACCTAACACATAGAAAAAATTCATCCCCCTTTTTTTAGTGACACAAAAGCAATTTTCCTTTATTAAGCCTTCTAAACATCTTCATCAAATACTTATATTTAATGACCAATTTGTTCTAGGAATAAATTATAACAGTAAAAGTTTTCTTTATTAATTCAGCAAAGAATGATCAGTCACTATTTATATGAAGTAGTCATTCATTTACCAAGCACTTACTTAGTATTAATTATTCCAGGAACTGTGGAAACAAAAACCAATAAATAATATATCACTACATGGCCATAACTATCTCAAAAAAAGAACATCCATCACAGAGAGATAAATACCTAAAAAGACTTCACAATTCCAAAACAGAGTTTCAATCCAGCCTTTAGCATTAAGAAATACACATTTTTAATTGGAAATTTCCCACACAATTTTGATTGAAATTTTAAAAGCAGATGGCAAAATGGAAGCACTATTTTTAAAAAATGTGTAAGATACTGTAAACCATCTTTCTCTGTAGGACCTTGATCATCGTCAGATTTCCCGTGTCTAGTGAAAATAGTGGAGTCTAATCATTTTAAGGAACATGTCTCAACAAACTCAACAAAAACAAGGCATGCACATTCTCTGAAAGGCAAAAATAAGCATGTATTATTACTAAAACATATTTATCAGTTGGAACCCTTATTTCAGAACCCTCATATATGTGTCCTTTGTATTACTAAACAATACCACTACCACTACCCTAAAATTATATATAGAAAAATACTTATCACTCATTTAAGTCCCTAATGGAACAGAGTATAATTTTGATCATGTACAATAAAGGGAAAAACTGAGACACAGAAATGCTAAATTACTTGCAAAAGACTTGAGAAAAACTTAGAAGCAAACCAAAAATAATAGTTGGAACCTAGTATCACAGTTAATGGATTAAGTGAACTCAATTTCCCAATGATATTAAAAAATTACACATGTAAATTCACATATACACATATACAAATAAAGGAAAAAGCCAGGAAAATAATTAAGAAGGAATTTTTTATATAGCCTGAATTACATAGAGAAGTGTGGTTTCAAAATCAAAGCTGCTAAACCTGAGTCACATATTATCAGTTCAAAGGAACTTGAGAAAATAAATATAGTATATTTAGTAAAATAGTAATTAAATTACCACCCAAGAAGTTTAATTTTATAATAGAGCCTAACAGACATACATAATAAGTATAATGTGTCTCTAACTAAGCACTGAAATATATCTTTAGGAAAAATAAAGACTAATTTAAAATGTTTTAAAATGAAAAGCTAAAAAATAGCATGTGTATGTAATACTTAAAATGCAATCATAAAAGTGCAGAATTTTGTGAGGTGGGGTGATTTGGAAACAATAATGGTGCCCATTACAAAATAAAAGAGATGTTAGGGGAAATGGCCGATATTAACTTATAAGATTACCTTTTAAACACATGAAATTCTACATTAAAAAAAAATTCTTCTTTAACCCAAGAGCAATCGTGCTTATATTGAATATGTACTTTGTTTTTAACAGAAGAGTCACATTATAACCATAAAACATTTTATGGCACTGCTTTATATCCAGCTTATTTTATCCTCAAAAACATTAACATATAATATTTATAAAAACATTTAATTCCCTCTTCATTACCTCTTTAAAACCTTTGCAGAAAATCTGTGATGTTATCTTCTTAAGGCAAAACCAAGGAAAACTTTGTATATTCATCATTTCTAGAGTAACAAAAATATCTTTACCTTCCAGAAGACTATCCACAAAATCCCAGACACTGGCATGTTATAATAATGCAATTAGGAATGGAAATTTTATGACAGAAATTAATTAAATGATAGGAAGGGCCAATATTATTTTTAAAATCTCACCAAGAATCGAATAAAGATTGTATCTACTTTTTTTAAATGACAACTAAAATAAGATGTGTTGGAGATGCTCCTGTTATAAAGTGGTTTTTAAAATTAAAATTGAACTTATGTCTGAGGTTCTTTCAAATATATGACCAAGCAAATAAAATAAATAGAAACCTGGTAAAAATGTATAGGTCCTACAGCAAAAATGTCATGAATCATCTTCCTATCTTGAAAAAAATAAATAAGAGGATTGATGTTTATATAGTTTCAAATAACTAAAGAGAGGTTAACCAGTTCTCTAAGTTTTTAACTAGTTTCAAATTGGTCATGTCCCATGATGCAACCCTCAACCCCAAGGGGAGTTCCTTTAGATTGAATTTTTTCATTATATAAGACTGCTTTAATGGGCTTTTTTCTTTTATTTAGTTTTATTGTTTTATGCATTCTATCATGTTATGCTTATGGTTGGGATTTCTTTTTTTTTACATAAAGAAAATTACAGTATGGTCAGAATTATTCATGTGTATCTTCAAATACAGGAACTACTCTATCCTAAATTTAAGTGAGTTTCATTTCCAGGAGAGCCCTCATGACATTCTATATGTACTACTTCAGAGAACACTGACCAAATATGATAGACCTTCTTAACTTTAAGGAAGCACTTTTAATTTCTTCACTGGAATATTTATTTTCTCCTCATTTTCTTTAATGATAGTATAAAAAAAACTCTAAAATTTAAATTTAAAACTGCATGCCTTTATTTAAGGAATTAAAACAAATAGAAATTAGATTTTTAATGACAAATAAATGACATCATTTTGGAAGCAAATATTTAACATCATTTAACAGTATTAATATATGTTTTAAAAACTCACTTTTGAAACATTTAATTTCTGTGCCCTCAGTTAATTTCACAGGGCTTCATCAAAAGACAATTTTTTAAAGAAATCAGAAATTGTTTCCTTAAGACACAAAAAGACTCTTTGTGTCACTGTCCTTTGAAAGAATGATACTACTTTAAAATTAGATCTCCTTTTGCTCACCCACTTTACCCACTCCTTCATCTCACCCAAGGCTTTGAGTAATTTCTTCATCTCAGCAAAAGAGGCAAAGGCTAAAATTAGCAGTCTCTGGACCCTCAGGAATAGCCACTGTGCAACATCAGCTGAGATTCCTGATTAGCATTATGTCTGATAAAAAAAAAAAAAAAAGTACCAAAGCAAAACAAAGAAACAAAGATGAAAACAAAATAAAAAAGCAAAATCTATCTAGGCCATCTTTTCACCTTTCTTTATTTCATGAGAGAAGCATTTAACACATTCATTTTGATAAGTGGTAAGAAAGTGCTAATGAATCTCATCATTGAAAAAAAATCTGTCTTATCATTATCACTAATAAACTTCAACTTTCATAACATATAACTTAGTAATTTTATTGTTTTATGAAATCTTCATACAAGGTGTTTAGATCAAATTATTTTTTTGCCCTCTATACAGAGTATTACCAACTGCTCTTATCAAGAGAAAATCGTTTCTTGTGTTCAAAATCCAGATTATCGCTCTTAATTACATCTAAAGCCAGAAAATAGCCATGCACATGAAATCTGTTTCTGAACTACTATTTCCACTAAATAAGATTTTAAGAAAGGTCCTATATTGTGATTTTTCCCCCATTATATCTGTGATGAGAAAATATGAAGATGGAACTTTAATCCCCTAAAGACAAAGTCTCAGCATCCAATTTACCTGACAAGATTTTCATTGTCTCCAGTTCCCTTGCAAGTTGCACATTCAGTTCGCAAATCTTCAGCCTTAGGCTTCTTTTGTAACACAGACTGCCTCTGCCTTCTCTCTCTAGGAATTCTTTCCTGCCATACAAGGGCAAACAAAACAAAACATAAAAATCAGGATATGGGAAAAAAAGAAATAATATAAGCAAGAAAGTTTCTCAAAGTTTAGATTGTGTAAAAAATGCTTAACTTATTCCAACCTCATGTTTTTCTTCCTCAGGAATGAAGCTTCGCTTTCTTCCTCTGGTTCTCTAAGAAAAAAAAAATTCCACAAAAATATCTAATGTTTAATTTAATAATTAAAAATAAATATTCTCTGTTGAATGTTACTGCTTAAGTTAAGCACTTGGAAAATTAGTATTTCTAATTAATACTGTATTGCTCTAGTGCACTGTTACAATTTATGTCACAAGAGATAAAAACATGACAAATTAAATGCACTTTATAAGCACTTTACTTTTAAATTACACAACTATCTGATAAGAAAAATAAATTCTTCAAAATCAACTGGAATGACTTCTCAATACTTCACACATGTCACACAACTATGATTCATCCAGAGCATTTAAACCTTCAGAACTTACATGACTTTTATAGCCGAAATGCTAAACCTGGGCTCATACTACTTCTAATACTCCTGTGTGTGTGTGCAGAGTACATACATGTTTGTATAACATAACCAACCAATTTTTAACTGCCATCAAAAAGTGGGAGTAAAAGATCTCAGATGTCCCCAAATCCTAGATGAAATAAAACTAAAACTCAGGTTCCATGTCAAGAATGGAGCTTACTTAAAAAAATTTAAAAAATTAAAAAGAAAAAGAAAAAAAACTAACTAAAACATGATATAAATGACTTATTTTAAACTTAATTAGTTGAAATTTTATATCCTATATTTCAGAACACATTTACCATTAGAATGATGACATCTAAATGTTAAAAGTAATTACAATAATAGTATTGCATCCAATATGTTCAAAATCTCTACTCGTATCGCACAGCCTCTTATAGATTTATAAGCCCCATGTGCAGACCATAGTTCTTTAGAGACTGAAAGAGAAAGAAGGCACCATTCCCACAAATTCTTTTGTCTGACTGCTAATATCAAGGAACATTCCCAAATTAGAACAGGTACCAAATCATCCTAAACAGAACTGATATCCAGTATAAGAACCCTGATGTTTTCTTAAATTACTGTCATCTCAATTCTTCAAAATACTGACTCCTTTGTTATTTAATATCATGGCTAATTGCATACTGTTTAGTCTGGCCAAAGATAACCAACAGTTAACTAAATTAGTCATTCAAAAGAAGTAATTTTATAAACAACGTATTCATTTACATTTGTATTGCTAGTCAGTATGTTCTAATTACATTATGGAATAAGTTAGAAAAAGTAAGACTATACCAAGAAAAGGCTTTAAATGCAGACCCTAGATATGTCTATTCTTACTTCTAAAAAACAGCACTGAGCCTTGCTCTTCAAAATACCAACATAGCTCCTAAGCACTGGCATGCCCTGGGAGCTTGTCAGAAATGTCAAAGCTCATGCTCACTTCACCATACTGAATCAGAATCTGCCTTTTAACAAGATCTGCAAGTAAATTATACATATATTAAAGTCTGAGAACATCAGTGTAGAACAGCCCTTAATATTGACAACACTTATCCAAGTTCTACCTAAAACCTTGAAGCTAGCTCTTTACATATTCATCCTCCCCTTCCGTGACATTCCTGTCCTTTATGCTTCAACTTCTGTCCTCCAAAACCATTCACTGTAAAACTGGTAAGAACCATGTCATACTCATCTTTCTAGACCCAATTAATCTTAAAACAATATGTATTAGATAAAAGCTCAGTAAATTTGTTATAATAAAATAAGTGGTTAGATCAAAACTCATAAATAATTATACTAGATAATGAAAAATGATAAAACAGCTGATAAAATGGATAAATTATTATTCCCTTCTCCAGTAATCTATCTTTAAATTTGCATAATTTATGCACATGGGTATTTCAATGAGCAGATCCAAATAACCACTACCAAAAGGAAAATATTGGGGGCACCCAGCTGGCTCAGTTGGAAGAGGCTGACTCTTGATCTCAGTCATTAGGTTGAGCCCCATGCTGGATGCAGAGGTTACTTAAATAAATAAAACTTTATGAAAAATAAAAGGGAAAATATTGAAATGACTTCTTTCAGTTCTACAAACATCTAAGAATGCTCATAAAGCTTCACACATTTCCATATTTCTCTTCATTCAACCCATCTTTAGGTAATGAAGTAGCAATTCAGTTTACTACTTTAGTAATAAACTACTCTTGTAGTTGGGTTGGGCTTTTTTTTTCATAGAAGTCAACTATTGCTAGTTTTTTTAAATTATAGAATCATTGAATTAATTTTTGAAGTACATATATATTTTTGAACTACTTTATCTAGTAGCAAACTATTACTAATTTTTGAATCATCTAATCATTGAATTAATTTTTGAAATACATGTGAATCCTCTAAGTTCATGTTTTCAATTCTTTTGAAGATATGAAATAATTTACCATTTATTTTGGGGGAGGGAAGGGAGAGAGAAAGGAGGGGCAGAGAGAGAGAGAAAATATTTTTTTTAATATTTTATTTATTTATTTGACAGAGAGAGAAAGATCACAAGTAGGCAGAAAGGCAGGCAGAGAGAAGGGGGGAAGCAGGCTCCCTGCCCAGCAGAGAGCCTGATGTGGGGCTTGAAACCCAGGACCCTGAGATCATGACCTGAGCCCAAGGCAGAGGCTTAACTCACTGAGCCACCCAGGTGCCCAGAGAGAGAAAATCTTAATCTAAAGAAAGCTTTATGCCCAGCAAGTAGCTTGACATGGGGCTCAATCTCACAACCCTGAGATCATGACCAGAGCTGAAATCACAACCCTGAGCTATTTTTAAAGTAAATACATTTATAATATATAAAATAGTAACTTTAAATTAAGTACACTTATTAACAAATGTAATCACTGATGTATTCCTGTAGTAATTTTGAACAACTAAACAACTTCCAGCCAGAAAAACAGGTGTTACAAGCAATATGAAATTATAGCACCTCAGAGCTCTGAAAAAGCAGCCCAAGGAAGTGACCTGATTATCACACAGCTGGTAACTGACAGAAGTAAACTGCAAACCCAGGTATCTAGACTCTGACTTCAGTGATTTTTCTTCCCTGCCAAATTCAAGGTTAATAGTAAAATCTAAGCAGAAATGAGTAAAATTATGACGAGAAGGCAAATCTCTTATTCTGATTTGAATACTTAAATGAACTATAACACTGTGATGTCTAAAGGAAGAATTCACCTATTTTGAAACAAGTAGAGACTTTTCAGGAGTCCTCAATACCTTAAATTGACACTATATTCCACCCAATTTGGTACTCTATATAGTACAATGACTAACATGATCCATTACCAAAGTAAATTACAGCAAGCTTCTTCTTTGGCACTTATCACACCAGTAATATTAAAGGAAAGGAAAGGAATGGAATGGAAAGGAAAGGAAGAAAGAGAAAGAAGGGAGGGAGGGAGCGAAGGAGGGAGGGAGAGAGAAGGAGGGAAGAAAGAAGAGAAGAGAAGAGAAGAGAAGAGAAAAGAAAAGAGAAAACAAGCTTTAATCCAAACACAACTTTTCATAAATACCAAGTCTTCCAACCAGGAAAATACTGACAGTTCTGGGTTTGTTTTCTTTCTTCCTTTTCTTTCTTTCTTTCTTTCTTTCTTTCTTTCTTTCTTTCTTTTTCCCTACCTTTAATAAAGTGGCAGCAGCTTTAAGTATAAGAATTCATGACTGCCTACAATCACAAGAGACAAGATATCTTAAGCATGGTGTCCCTGAAAGAATCAGAAAATGTTAAGAGGAATTAAAGGACGGAGAAATGATGGAAAAAAGAATAACAAAAACATGTTTGGCTAATCCAACAAATTTCAATTATCCAAAAGACTGCCCATCTTAGATATATAGAAGTATTCATAAGTGGGTGGTCATTTAATGATATATATTGAGGCTGAGACTATTTTAGAAGCAAAAAATAAAGAAAGAAAGAAAAAGCAAGCAAGCAGCCGAGTAAAAACAGCATGTGGAAAAAGGAAGAATTGTATTTATCAAGTATATGCTTTAGACCTTAACACAGATGTATTACCTCAAAGTTCCAAATGACTGAGGGTTCAATTGCAAGTTGTGCTTTCTTTTGTAATTATCAAGGTATTAAGAGTAAGTGAAAGTTTGAAACTCACTCCAAAACTTGATGTATTTCTATTGTTTTTCTGTGTTGTTATTTTGTGAGAATTTTATTTGCCTAAGGAATAAGGACATTCTGAGTTGCATAGATCACCTGGCTCTTTATCTGCCTATGGTAGATTTTCTTGAAAACAGGTCATAAAATATCCACAAAGAGAGTAGCATGGTATTACAGACAATATATATAACTTAAAAAGGAATAAATATTTTCAGCTACCAAGCATCATTTCAATAGTTTATTCATCTAAAACAAATAATTAAATGTTTCAATAACTTCACTCATTTGGACTAGAAAACCTGTAACAAATTTTAATTAATTCTTTAGTGCTGGGGTTATTTTAATGTTAGATGCATGATGATTTTCCCAAGGTTAGAATGATTCATTTGACAAATGAACTAAATTAAAAACTAAAAAACAGTGCCTCAACATCTTTGATATCACTAAGATGGGTTTCACATATTCACTGTGTATTGTTTTCTCTAAATTTAAAATGGATCTTTTTTATGACAGTTAATAAATAAACTATATGTGGTTAGCAGAAACACAGAATGCCCCCCTGTGTAATTTCTATACAAAAAAAGACAAAATGCTCATGGACAGAATTCCAAATTCAATGTTAATTAGGACAATTAGGTCAAACCTTGAAAACCTGTGAAGCTAAAATTCAGAGTTATGCCGAGGAATAAATGCGAACAGCTGTGCAGCAGTTACACAAAAATCCTACAGTATAACTGATTTTTAATTTTTCAACGTTATATAACATAAAATTCCTTAAAAAATACAAGTATATGTTTTCCAACTATAAAATAATATATTGAACACACTCATATATTAAAGCTCATAAAATATTTAAAATAAAATGTTATACATATAAACAAGGTGTGAATAAAGCACCATCTGTTTCTATTGGCTACTGGCATATAACAGATGGAATGGTGATCACCAAAAGAGAGTGTTTCCTTTCTTGTCAAGTGGCTGTAGAGTTTATTTTTTATCTAATTCAATTTATATTAACAGGGTTAGGAAAATACGCTGAAGAATAAAGTCAGGACCAACTTTTCTTAACACTCTAAATTAAAATGACCACAAGCCTAAAAGTAAAAAACAAATTATACATTTTACATATTAATAAATATTCCTATAAAACCCTTCTCACAAATAATGGTATATATGAAATAAGTAAAATCCTGAAGCTCTGCCTATTCTGTTTTCCTTATTCCATACTCCAGGAAGTAAATAAAATGATAGATTTCCAAGAGGCAAAGGCACAGCAGGAGGCTTTAGGCTCTGAATAGGATTATTTGAGCTAAGGATACCCATAGTAAATCTCTTCTAAGTGAGCCAAAGTGAGTTAAATATACTCCAGTTCACCACAAAAAATTTTTCCAGGGTTTCTTTTAAGGAGCTATAACAAACAGAGGTTACATAATCTGTTCAGTACCTCAGAGGTCACCTTGAGTCTATTAACAGACTCTATAACTCTGATATCTAAAGCCTCCATGTATAACTTTCTTCCCAGAACTGCAATAATTTGATTTAAAAAGTATAAAGATAACAAGTAAGTTAAGAAACAATGCACAGTAACCTTTAGTCATTTCAATAGGGCTGAGTCTATGAAAACATTTCTATGTTTTCACTAAACTAGAACCAAAAATTATTATTTTTTTAAAGATATTTATTTATTTATTTGATAGACAGATACACAAGTAGGTGGAGAGGTAGGCAGAGAGGTGGGAGGAGGCAGGCTCCCTGCTGAGCAGAGAGCCCAACGGGGGACTCGATCCCAGGACCCTGGGATCATGACCCCAGCTGAAGGCAGAGGCTTTAACCCACTGAGCCACCCAGGTGCCCTAGAACCAAAAATTATACATACACACAGACATACACATACACACAAAACATAGTTTCTCGAAGTCTCAGGACTTAGGTTCTGACTTTGTTAAATAGGCCTCTATTTTGCATGTGTAAAATTAGTTTATAAACAAATGTAAGGGAAGTAAACTCTTAGGATATTTGATTATCTCTCAAATTAAGAATGCCCCTTGGAACAGGCTATAGACTTAATACTATTAAGTTAGATGGAAAACAGTATAACCACGTGTTTAAGCCTTTTTTCGAAGTAATGATCTCTAACAACAGGTGCATCCTGAAAAGACAATATGGTTTTAGTCAAAGCTGCTAAAAGGTATTTTGACTTTTTATTGCATTTATTTTCCAAAAAAGGAGATCTGTAACACAAAATAAAATGTATGAGATAGGAAAAAAGATGTACAACTTCAAAGAGTAGAAGATGATGCATGTGTATAAAAGACTATGAGAAGATAGGTTCCAATAAGTCCTTTGGCACTTGTATAAAAGATGAAAAGTCACTAGATAACAAAGTGTAAAGAAAGCGAAAAAAAAATCTGAAAGCTTTCAAGTTACATTAAAGTCATTAGAAAATATGCCAAAAAGTACAAACATCAATTTTAAAGTAACTTCAAAAGGGACACAGGTAAGCTAATTTATATTTTCTTCAAAAGTAATTACTTGCATAAAAGCAAGAGAAAAGTTTCCAAAGAAAAGATAATGCAGAGAAAATGTCTGAATAACAAGATATTTACACAAAAGTATCCCAGGCTGCCTTTAAGTCATTCTATAGTTTTGCCAATGAAATATGATGAATATATAAAGTGAAAAGGACCAATTCCCTTCATAACAATAAGGAGCTAGAAAAAAGACTCTTCCAAAGTATACTAGCTTCAGATGTATAGCTACAATGAAAGACGAAAAGAACTGTGAAATACGAAGTACCTGCTATGAACCAAACCCTGTGAAAGGTAACAGACATATAGTAGTAAACAGGACAGTTCCTATCCACCTGGGAGTTCATGTCCGTGAGTCCACAGATACCAAACAAATAATTACATTAATAATTATTTATAAATATGTTAAGTGAAAACCAAGGTGAAGCATAAAAATAAAATCATGTAATAGATCATTCAAAATCTCAACTACAGTCAAAACTGTTCTTTTTTTTTTTTAAGATTTTATTTATTTATTTGACAGAGAGAGAGAGATCACAAGTAAGCAGAGAGGCAGGCAGAGAGAGAGGGGGAAGCAGGTTCCCTGCTGAGCAGGGAGCCCGACGCGGGGCCGGATCCCAGGACCCAATCCCAGGACCCCGGGATCAAGACCCGAGCGGAAGGCAGAGGCTTAAACCACTGAGCCACCCAGGTGCCCCAGTCAAAACTGTTCTTAAATTTAGGCATAAGTCATTTTTAATACCATTAATATGGCTATAAAATTCAACATTCACCTTAAAGATGGGTATAGAGAAAATGCCTAACAGCAACAAAAATTCTCAAAAAACACATTTAACTGGCTACTCTCAGGCAGGAATGGAAAAAAAAAAAAGGAATTCAGAATGGCAAGAGGATGAAAGAATCAAGGATGATAGCAAAAGCATTACTAAAGGGGTGCCTAGGTGGCTCAGTGGGTTAAAGCCTCTGCCTTCGGCTCAGGTCATGATCCCAAGGTCCTGGGATTGAGCCCCGCATCGGGCTCTCTGCTCCGCACGGAGCCTGCTTCCCTCTCTCTCTCTACCTGCCTCTCTGCCTACTGTGATCTCTGTCTGTCAAATAAATAAATAAAATCTTAAAAAAAAAAAAGCATTACTAAAATGACTAAATACAGGATACAAGTAAGATACTGGAATTTTAAGTGAAGGCAAGAGGTATGCGAGTAACTATGCTGCTCGATAATAGTGACAATAAGATGGCTATTAGACTAGAAATATAAAGAAGGATCCATGACATACTGAGGTCAAAGGAATTGTGGTTAAATCATGGTTATTTCACATAAATCTTAAAATTAAGTATTCTATTAATTCTGTTACGCTGAAAAGAAATTTTAAAAAATTAAGTATTGGTTCATACAGTCCCTTCTCTTTACCCAATTTGGAAAACTCTTCATAAAATATCCCTGGTGACTTCAACTATTCCACAGAATGAGGCAGCATGTTCCATAGTAAGACAATTCTAATTGCCGGTTCAGTTTTACTGTCTGAACTCAACCTAGCATTCACGTAACAGAAGTTTAAGTATTTAAAAATAAATAGCCAGGTCTCTATTATGTAAAGGGTATCTATCCATTTATTTAAAAAACAACATACAAAAAATTTAATTCCAATTGTGATAAGGACAGCAAAAGAAAATAGTGCTATGGCAATATTTTTTTTTTTAAGATTTTCTTTGAGAGGGAGGGAAGGAGAGAGAGGAAGAGAGAGAGAGCACATACATGAGCAAGGGGAGGGAGAAGGAGATTCCCCACTGAGCAGGAAGCCCTATGTGGGCTCCCTTCCAGGGCCCTGGAATTATGACTTGAGCCAAAGGCAGACGCTTAATGACTGAGCCACCCAGGCACCCCAGCAATAATCTTTCAATTATTCCCTAGAGTACCTTTCTGGAATTTCATCATATTATCACATTAGGTTTTTCTTGCTTAGCTCATACAAACTAAAATTAAGGATGTGGTCAATAATAACAGAGGATTACTTAAAGCTTTACCAACAGATGTGTAATCTCAGTCATTTTCATTTGTTTAACAGTCCAACTAGAAACATCATTTTAGCACTATTATATGGCACACATAAAAGAGTGGGAAAAGGGGCTGCATCATTTTTTTTTCTTTTTAAAATATAATCAGTGTCATTAGTCAGTGAAGAAATACAAATCAATCAAAATGAGATACTACTTTACACCCACTAGGATTACTGTATCAGAAGGACAGGTATAATAAATGTTGGTAAATATTTAGGAAAACTTGGGTCCTCACACACTGTCAGTGAGAACAGAAAATTATATGGCCAGTTTAAAAAACAGTCTAGCAGTTTCTCAAATGCTAAAATTAGAGTTATCACAAGACCCAGCACTTGTGACCACACAAGATCCACTCCTAGGTATACAACCAAGATAAGTGAAAAACTCACATTCACACAAAAGCTTGTACATGAATATTCATAGCAGCATGATTTGTAACAGCCATAAGGTGAAAAATAAAAACAAAAACAAGCCCACAAATGTCCATCATGTGACAGATGAATGGATAAATTTTAAAATCTGGTATAGCCATAAAAAGGAGTATTATACAAATATCAGAAGAAATGAAGTACTGATAAATGCCATAATATGAATAAAACCTGAAAATATTATGCTAGGTAAAAAAATTCCAGTCAGAAAACATCACATATTATTCCATTTTTTTAAAAGATTTTATTTATTTATTTGAGAGAGAAAGAGTGTGCACGCACAGAGGGAGAGGGAGAAGTAGACTTCCCACTGAGTGGAGAGCCAGATGTGGGGCTGGATCCCAGAACCCTGAGATCATGACCTGACCTGAAGGAAGATGCTTAACTGACTGAACCACCCAGGCATCACCATATTATTCCATTATGGTATGTCCAAAACAGGCAAATATACAGTGATAGAAAGTAAATTAGTAATTGCCATGGCCCGAGGCTGGGAGAGGGGAGAATGGAGTCACTGCTGATGGGTATAGGGATTTTGTTGGGAATTTGGAGCAGGGCACAGCAATAAAAATGTTCTAAAAGTAGCTGTGGTAATGGCTATACAACTCTATGAATTTACTAAAAACCACTATATTATACAACTTTAAATGAGTAAATTACATGGTATGTAAATTATATCTCAATAAAGCTGTTATAAAAAAATCATCAGACATTAAGCTGATCAAGTTAATTTTAATTGTAGCAAACTTTAAAGAAAAATGAACCAATTTTCCATTACCACATAAATGATTAGTTTTTATATTTAACTTACACTTAAATAAAACTAAAATGCCTTTCAAAATTATTCCAACATGTGTGGCTTCAAGTAAAAAAATATAGTATTATAAATCATTGTCCCATTTTTATTTTAAATGTGAAAAGAAATGTACAAATTACTCTATATTAGTTTCTATTACTGCTGTTAACAAATTATCATCAACTCAGTGGCTTAAAACAAAACAAATCACTATCTTACAGTTCTGACATGGGTGTCACTGGGTTAAAATTAAGGTGCTGGCAGGGCTGCATTTCTTTCAGGGGGCTCTAAAGGGAGAATCAGTTTACTTGCCTTTTCTATCTTCTAGAGGGTGCCAACATTGCTTTCTCATGGTCCCCTTCCTTCCATCTTTCAAGGAAACCAATGCTGCATCTTCCTAAACCGTTGTCTGTAGTCACATGTCCCTCTTATTTACAGCCAGGAAAAGTTCTCTTCTTTTAAGTACTTATGTGATTAGACTGGGCCCACATGGATAACTCTGGTTAACATTCCACCTCAAGGTCTATAACTTTAGTCATACCTGCAAAATTCTTTTTGCTATGTAAGAGAACATATTTACAGGTTCTGAGGGTTAGGACATGGACATCTTTGTGGAGGGCCATTATTCCACTTACCACACTGTGAAAATCACCACATAGGTAGGAAATAAAATGCTACTTTGGGTTAAAATTCACTAACATAAAGGTATAAGGGATTCCACTCCTTCCTTATACTGTCAAGAGATGACTCCTCTCCCACCAGACACAGGAGGCCTATCCTCTGGAGAAAAATAACCAGACAAACGCTGACATTGGATTATCAGGCACAGAGAAGGGAGCAGTGATGTAGCAAAGAGAACCCAGAAAGTTTATATGGAATTCTGCTTTCTGAACTATGAAATCTTTAGCCCCCTTCTCCTCACCTGTCCAGGAGTCTGGCAGTCAAAATTATACCTACCACTTAGGAGATGAGAGAATACTTCTAATGAATTGATGTGGGGAAAAAAACTATAGATACTGAAATTTAAGATGTTCTCAAAGAGAAAGTCCCCAATCATAAAACCATCTCTATGGAAAAAAAACAGCCCCACATAAATTTAATTACTATTAAATATATATGTGAGTGGACATCTAAGGATCCCTAGTCATCTAAAAGCATCAACATGAAAGGGACAAACATGAACAGAATTAGGAAACCCAGAGGAAACAAAAACAATGAAGGATTAAAAAGAACTGAGAAGTGATTATTACTGAAAAGGTAAAAGAAGTTTCTTGCCGTCATGAAAAAAAAAATCTGTTACTAAAAGAAAAAAAGAACAATGAAAATACACATGCATCCCCAAATCAGAAATTTAGTAAGAGTTGGAATATAAAGTTAAGAAAAACCTCCCAGAAATAAAAATGAAAAAGAGAAAGAGAGAGAGAGAGAGAAAGGAAGGAAGGAAGGAAGGAAGGAAGGGAGGAAGGAAGAAAAATAATTAAAATATTAGAAGGGCACCTAGGTGGCTCAATGGGTTAAGCATCTGCCTTTGGCTCAGGTCATGATTCCGGGGTCTTAGGACCAAGTCCCACATCGGGCTCCTTGCTGAGCAGGAAGCCTGTTTCTCCTTCTGCCTGCTCTGCCTGCTGCTCCCTCTGTTTGTGCTCTATTTGACATAAATAAATAAAATCTTAAAAAAAAAAAGGAAAAAAAAATTAGAGAACTAATCTAGCAGCACCAAAATACAATTAGCAGAAGTTCCAGAAAAAGAGAACAGAAAAGAGAATAAAAATTATCAAAAAAATAACAAATATTAATTTCTCAGAACTACAATACATAAGTTTCTAGATAGAAAGGACTCACTAAGCTCCCAGAAATGAATAAAAATGTACCACACCAAGCAAGGTACTGAATCATACCACTGAACACACTCAAAAAAGAGAAAATACTAGGAATTTCAAGACAGAGGACAGGGGCGCCTGGGTGACTCAGTGGGTTAAGCCTCTGCCTTTGGCTCAGGTCATGGTCCCAGGGTCCTGGGATTGAGGCCCACATTGATTCTCTGCTCGGCAGGGAGCCTGCTTCCACACCCCCCCTCACCCTCCACCTGCCTCTCTGCCTACCTGTGATCTCTCTCTCTGTCAAATAAATAAATAAAATATTTTTTAAAAATTAATTTTTAGGCATGTAAGATCTGAAAAATTTACCTCACTAACCTTTACTAAATAAATCATTGAAGAAGTTGTCCCATCAAGGTAAGAGACTAAATGAAAAAAAATTAAATGCAAGCAAGAAAAAATTCCACCTGTGAAAGTTTAAAAGGAGTCCCATGATGATGATGAAACAAAGAAAAACCAGTTCAGATTAGAGCTGGAGGAGAAAGGGCCCCGGAAGAAATACTTAAGAAATTATTTGACATGGCTGACCATATCAAAAATTGTGTATATTTTAAATTTATTTTTAAGAGTTTATTTATTTGACAGGCAGAGATCACAAGTAGGCAGAAAGGCAGGCAGAGAGAGAGAGGAGGAAGCAGGCTCCCCACTGAGCAGAGAGCCCGATGTGTATGGTTTCTTTCCGCATCTGCCTCACCCCTGCCTACTCAGCCCTACAACAATAATACAGTAATAAAGTGTTCTTAAACTGAGAAAGCATGTTTCTATTATTGTTAATCAATATTTCGTCTTTGGAAAGTCATTATCATAAAGAAGTCAGTATGAAATTGGCTAAGTAAAACAATCAAATGTCACTTTGAAAAGTAAGTAAAAGGACAATTTCAAAAAAATAAAATCGTGGAAACAAGACAATATACAATATACACATCTGGTAGCTCATTTGCTGAAAAGTGTCTCCTGGAAGCATTCATAGAATTTTTTTAGAAGAACACTGATTATAATAAAGATAATGGCCAAAAAGGGAAAATATAAGATTATAAACAAATATGGTCTTTAAAAATAGAGCAATTTTTATTACACGTCATGAAGCCTAATTACAAAGTATTACTATTCCTAGATTCTTTTAATAACAATGTATGTACCTTAACCTCTAATCAATAGTGGTTTTTAGTTTTTAAGATTTTATTTATTTCTTTGAGAGAGATAGAGAGAGCATGAGAGAGAGAATCGGAGTAAGGCAGGGGTGGAGGGTGGAGGTGGAGGGAGAGAGAGGGAGAAGCCGATTCCCTGCTGAGCAGGGAGCCTGATGAAGGGCTCAATTCCAGGACCCTGAGATCGTGACCTGAGCCAAAGGCAGAGACTTAACCCACTGAGCCACCCAGGCACCACCAAAAGTGTTAAGGATAAAATAATAAATGCAAATGTGAATTCAGAAGAGACTTTTAGTTCCAGAAAAGATTGCAGATTATCTAATTTATTTTTTTAAAGATCTTACTTATTTACTGGACACAGAGAGATCACAAATAGGCAGAGAGAGGGAGGAAGCAGGTCTTCCACTGAGCAGAGAGCCCGATGTGGGGCTTGATCCCAGGACCTGAGATCATGACCCAAGCCGAAGGCAGAGGCTCAACCCACTGATCCACCCAGGTGCCCCAGATTATCTAATTTATTTTATAAATGAGGATACTGAGTATAAACAAGGTTAAGTACTTATGCAAGGGCACATAAATGGTTATCGGCAGAGTATGAACTACAATTCAAATCTACCATGTGTTAGTCCAAGTACTTTCCACCACACACTATGCTGTCTTACAGGTTTTAGTGCTATCTAAAACATACAAGCTGATTTTGTACCATCTTCTACTTTTTAAAGGGAATAATGCTACAAAGAAAATTTCTTAGAGAGGAAAATATCAGTACATTTTAATGAATAGTTTCTAAACCATAACTGTGAGTCATATCCATAAACAAGGTATTTCTGATTAAGTAGAAGAGTTATTTAAATTAAAGTTAAATTGACATAATTAATTTCCCAAAGTCCTCCCTCTTATCTTCTGTCTATGGTTCCATGTGAGTAACATTAGTTCTGAAACATTTAAGTGAAGGCCATTTTACTCAGGGAGTCATAAGAGTCAGATGCTTGGCTTTTGCATAGGCTGCAGCCTTCTAGACCTTTCCATTAGCTCCCACTTCATGGTCCCAGCAGGCTTTGCAGACTTCCTCACAAATTCTCATTTTTCTACCCACTCAACAGTGTTCTTTGAGCTGAGATTGTCACTGTCAAATTCTTTGATCTGGAGTCAGTTCCTACCACCTATTCAGTGCTTCAGGATAGATATTTCATTAACAATATTTATAATATTCGGCAGAACCCCTCTGACATATGGTAAAAGTTTTCTTGACATCCATACCCTCATCTATGCCAACAGTAGTAAAAGTCCTTAATCCCCCACAGAGCGAATTCCATTTTCCTGACCACACCTTTAGCCACTAAGTTGCTGAAAGCACAGGAGCCTGTGATTCTGGCCCAAGGACAAGTGCCGGGAACAATCACTGTAATCCTGCATGGAAAAGTAGCATAATGGTGCACTTAAAAGTTTGGCCTCAGAAGCTACCTTAGTTTGATTCCTGGCTATATATACCATTTAGAAGCTGTATGTCCTTGGGCAAGTTACTGAAACACTTTGTCTCAGTTTCTCAACTATAAAATGGCAATGACATTTGTAACTACTTCATAGCATAGTAATGACAATTAATATAAAATACAAAGTAAGTAACAGATAATGGTTAAATAAAAATAAGCTTTTCAATCCTTTTCTTTCCTTAGACTTAGTCCTTCTATTTGTGCCCAATAATAAAATAGAGAATCTGGTTCCTGAGAGACCGAAATACTGAGGATGGGATATTTGTGAGCCAATTTAAGATGATGTTACAAAGTTACATTCCTGGAGCAAGAAACAATATGTGAAGAATTTCCTAAAACCAGATCATTCCTCTTTTACTTATTAATAATATTTCATTATTTCCATGTTTCTTGAACTATGCCCATATTACTTTTCCATATGACTCACTGACCACATTTTTTCTTATTTTTTGTTTGACAGATACACCAAAAGAAATTTCAAAGTTCAAAATATATACCCTTATGATAAACATAGATTCATGGGCTGGGGAAGGGTAATGTTGGGACGAAAGTCAAAGGAGACTATACTTTTGAATTTCTTATAACAAAAAAAATTCACTTTCATAGTTAATATTTTCAAAGTGTTATTTTCACAGTTAAAATTTAACTTAAAAATAATTCTAACTTTCAGAATCAATTTTTTAAAATAGTAACCTAACAATTAAATATGAGATAACATGAAAAATGAAAATATGGATCAGAGAGAATCTCCATCTTTGCACAAGAGGAATATTTTCTGGAAATATAGTATTTTCATTCTTACAACTCAAAAATAGCTCTTTTAACCCATTATTTTTAAACACCTTTAACTCTTTAAAGCTATCATTTATTTCAAGTAACTTTTCTGGCTAATCTTTTATCATCTTTGGGTAGAAAAAAATTAGGAAGAAAAAGTAATACTGGGACTACTTACTTTGAAAAGCATCTATATCTTACCTAATCTACTGTCTCAAAATGTGCTATAGTCATTCAGAGTTCTATAAATCCTTATTAAGAAAATCAGAGTAGAATAAAATGAAAAATGAATTTCCTCAGCATCTGAATAATAAAAATATAGTAAGGCTTGCCAAAGTGTTCTATTCCCCATTGCACTCTCCAGCTATGATAAATGGAAACTGCCTGTCAGCTGGAAGAAGTGGATGCCATTCTTCTAATAGCAGCCTTATTTGGCACAAAGCAGGTACTAGAGCACAAAAATTGAGTCCATGGGCCTATCTTTCTTAACACTGATCAAATCAAATGAACAAACCAAAAAGATATTTGTTGCTTAATAAAAAAAGCTGAGATACAATAAGACAAATGTTTCACATAGATTTGGAGTAACTAGTTAGGAAAAGAAAACCACTATATACTTCTCCATCTTCACTGTCAATTCCAAAGCATGCACTCTTTTTTTCTACAGCAAGTTTCACAGTATTCACAATTTAGAGGGAAAAAAGCAAACCAACATAGAATAACAAAATAAATATATGCTGGTGGCTAATATATACACACATGCTGTCAGTATACTTACAGATTTGCTGCTTCTGTTTTTTTTTAATATCAATTTCCTCAAGATAGAATAACCTTCAAACATTTTATTAATTAACTTCTACACTACTGCACTGTGACTTTTGAAAGCAGTGACACCAATGCCCTTGTACAAGCTTGGGGGGGAACACTTCACACTTAACAGAAAGTGTAAAGAGTGTTGGATCTTATATTTAATGTGAACAAACTCAGGTACACAAGTTAGTAAGTGGATATATAACTGTCTTACTATAGATAACACTATGCTAAAGAAAGACACATGAACGTTCTGGTATCACATTCCCAGGTATGCTACCTAAAAACCAAATGTTTTATAACTTCATTTGAACCTAACTTAAATTTCTTCTACAGATCTTAAAAAAAGAAACAAAAACCACAGGGTATTAATTCAGGCTGAGTTTAAGTCCTATTCTGCCTACTATTTGTAAAATCATGGTAGGTTACTCAAGCTTTCTGTGTCTCAGTTTCATTTTGAGTAAAATAGGTGTTATACTAGTCATATACTAACTAATTTTTTAAAAGGGGGAGTGGGTCAGAGGATTAGTACAGTGTCTGGCATGTGATGAGTCCTCAATAAATGTTAGGTATTATTATTATTATTAAACAATTTTAGGTAAAGGTAGACTAATCCCTCATGTCCTCTTCTGACCTAGTAGCCTTTGAAGAAAGTAATGAAGTAAAATAGCCAATGATCAAATAGTAGGAAGAGGGGCACCTGAGTGGCTCAGTAGGTTAAAGCCTCTGCCTTACGCTCAGGTCATGATCCCAGGGTCCTGGGATCAAGCCCCGCATCGGGCTCTCTGCTCCACAGAGAGCCTGCTTCCTCTTCTCTCTCCCTGCCTGCTTCTCTTGCCTACTTGTAATCTCTGTCTGTCAAATAAAAATCTTAAAAAAAAAATAGTAGGAAGAAAGAGAAAATAATAGGATGGCTGGATTTATTAGTAGTATGGATAAACAGAAGTTAAATTAATAGTAGTAACATACCAGGATTCACACAAATACTCCAACATATAAACCCCTTCCATCCTTCTTTTGCTTCTTTACTACCACCATGATGTTACTTTTAAACATAAAGATATAAAGTATAAAAGATGAGAAAGTAATAGCAGGGGGAAGAAAATATGTTCAGTAAAAATAGGACTTCAATCTATGGCAGCTATGAAAATTTTATATTTTTGATGTTTCTTAGAGACAACTCTATAGAGACAGTCCTTCAAAAAAAAATTAAAGTGCTATAAACTTAATCATACTATAAAGTCTGAATTTAAAAATAAAATTATTTAATAGAATACCAATTCACATATCCCACAAAAAAGATTCTTGAAATGAAAAAAATCATTTTACTAGCATGAAATAACTCAAACTTTTCTAAAAACTGTGCTAGTACCATAATCCAAAGGAACTTAAACTTAACAGAAACAGAAAGTTGTAGAACAAATGATCATTTTAACAGTTTTATTAAGTGGTATATTATTTTGAAGGAGAAATTAAAGCTTAGGATATATGTCATGAATTCCCTACAACACAAAGCTAAATTTTATTTAAAATTTTGATAGAGTAATAGGACTATTGTGAAATGAAGTACACTTTGATCAGTAATGGCAGGAAAAATAAAAACTAATGAAAGAATTATAAGAAATTTAAGGACAGAATATCCAAAAATGTAATATATGTACTAAAATAAAAAGTATAACTAAGAATATACTAGGAACAATTAAAAAATTAAACAAAAGGAGAGATAAATCACTTATTTATTGTGAAAGATACTTGGTTATATAAACACTGAGATATTTATCAATCAATTCAATGGATTAAAGTATCAAATAACAAAAGGAAAAAGTAACTCCATACAAAATTCAAAACTTGCAAAACTATGTATTACTTATGAATACACACATTTGGAGATTCATTATTAAAAAGAAAAGAAGAGAATGAGAAATATAAAGTTGAGAACAGAGGTAACCCCTGTGCTAGATAGATGAGAATGTAATTACCAAGGATTCACAGGGGACATCAAAACCTTTCGTAATGTCTGATTTTTGAAGCAGGCTGGTGGATACAGTGGGCATTCATTATTATTATGCTTTAAGTTGAATTCATAAACCATAAATTCTCACATATGTATGGTATATTTCATGATGTAAAACAATAAACTCTTAAGAATGACCAACAGCAATATGATGGTTTCTTTCTTTGACTCCTAAGTATATGTTCACCCTTTGTCTTTCTCACCTCTTAAATTCTGACCTCAGATTTCTGTGATGATTATGATAAACAGGTAAAAAATTACCGTGTTTCTTATAGGAATCTTCTTGGGTTCTGGAGGCATATCCTGTGGAACAAATTTCACCGGTTCCTTAATCTGCCTCCTTGATCGTTTGGTCCCATCTGGTAAGGTTTCCATGGCCATGTCTGCTTCCATGTCACTGCTCCCTGCCTGGTCACATTCTGAACACTGCCTACATAAAGAAAAAAATGTAAGTTCATATATTTATTTTTATTTTCTAGTATTAGCTATGGTTTCTATTAATAAAAATTCAGGTACATGTGAAGAATATATAAAAATATACACTCCTGTAAAAATGACAGTAATAAATATATAAAGCAATTCCTGTATCCCTGTAAGTATCATAAACACATATAATAACGCTACATGTTTAAGTGAACCAACATAAGAGATTCAGCACTGATGGTGAAGTCCAAAGTAACAGAAATCTGTCTCTCCACCTAGAAAACAACTGCACTGGCATAATATGTTTGATGTAATTATTTTCAAACTCTGGACTCTAGTAAAGGCTTGCAACTTCCAAGGAAAGACTTGCACAGGTAAACTGCCATTAATTTCCGTCAATTTCAGCTCTAGGCGAAGTCACAGCTACCCATTCCCCAAACAAGCCACACAGCAGGCAGAACATTGCACATGTTCCTGCAGTAGCTTACAAAGAGCTATTAGGAGCCAGGATGGCCAAAATAAACCATATCCTCAAATACTGAGCATCTGTGCTCTGATCACAGAAGTACAAAGAGCTGAGTAAGCTCCTCTTGGCTTGACTTCTAGAACTTAAAATTATCCCCCACCTTCATTTTTCTCCTTGTACCCTTTTGGGAGCCAGACACTAAAGACATGGGCACTCAAAAATAAGTGCATATACAGGAAAAATTAGCAAATGACCACACTTGCCCAGGGAAAGGCTCGGAAAAGACATAAAAAACTCTAAGTTGACACCTTAGACTGATCCTCGGCACAGAGACAGCATACTATGATAAGAAACAAAAACAAACAAACAGAAACAGTAACAAAACACAGCCAATGTTGGGAATGGCTGAAAAATCTCATTTCCAAAGTTATCACATTATTAAATACAAATGTCCAGTTTCTGAGAAAAACCTCACAAGTTAAACTAAGAAAAAGGAAAGTATGGCCCATTAAAATGGGGGAAAAAATAACAGAAACTGTCCCAGAAAAAGACCTGAAGGCAGATCTGCAAGACAAAGAATTATTTTTTAAATGCTCAATGAACTAACGGAAACTGTGACAAAGACAAGAAAATAATTTCTGAACAAAACAGAAATATCAATAGAGAGAAAGCCTAAAAATAAACCAAAAGGAAATTCTGGAGATGTAAAGTACAATAACGGAACGGAATATTTATTAGAGGGATTAAAAGGACAGATCTTTGCAGCAAACTTGAAAGAAAGAACAATGGAAACTACAAAGTCTGAGGAACAAACAGAAAAAAAAAAGCTTGGAAAAAAGTGAATAGATCCTAAGCGGCAAGTGAGGGCATCGACAAATACACCAACATTCGCACTGTGGAAGACCCAGAAGAAAAAGGGGGAAGAGATAATGTTTAAAGGAATAATGACTGAAAACTTCCTAATTTGATGAAGGAGATAATATGAAATCCAAGAAGCTCAACAAATACCAAACAAAAGAAACTCAAAAAGTCCCACACCAAGATACATTATAATCAAACTTTCCAAATAAAAAGACATAAAGAGAGCCTTGAAAATAAAGAGATTCAGAATCGTCACATACAAGGGATTTTCAGTAAGATTAAAGGCAGAGCTCTCATCAGAAATTCTGGAACCCAGAAGGCAGTGTTATCAATATATTAAAAGTGTTAAAATGACCAGAAAAACAAACCAAAAAACCTATCAACTAAGAATACTATGTTCATCAAAATTGTCCTTCAAAAGTGTGGGAGAAATTAAGACAGTGCTAGACAAACAATAGCTGGAGGAGTTTGATACCACCAGATTTGTCCTACAAGAAATGCTCAGTGGAATCCTGTAGGGTGGGGGGAGGGGGAAAGGACACAAGACAGTAACTCAGAGTCCATTATGGAGAAATAAAAATCTCAATAAAGGTTAATACATGATCAATTATAAAAGCTAGTATTATTATAACAATGGGTTGTAGCTCCACTTCTTGTTTTTTTACATGATGTAAGAGACTAAGACATTAAAGAAAATTAATACCATAAACAGCTTATACTATTATAACTGTTTCTTAACATCCACATGCATGTAGAAGAAGGATTTAAATAAGATATAGAGGGGCACCTAAGTGGCTGTGTCGGTCAAGGGACTGACTCTTCATTTCGGCTCAGGGCTCTTGTCCATGGAGCCTGCTTAAGATTCTCTCTACGTCACCCCCCCAACCTCCCTCTCCATAGGCGCTCTCTCAAAAATATAAATAAATAAAGAAATAAGATATACAAATGACTAATAAGCACAGGAAAAGATGCTAAATATTACTAATCATTAAGGAAATGAAAATCAAAACCACAATGAGATAGAATCTCACATCCAACAGGATGGCTATTATCAAAACAAAAAACAGAAAATAGTGTTTGCAAGGATGTAGAGAAACTGGAATCCTGTACACTGTTGATGGGAATGTAAAATAGTACAGCTGCTTTAAAAAGCAGTATGGTGGTTCCTTAAAAAGTTAAAACAACAATTACCATATAATCCATTCTTAAAGAGGTATCTCTACACCCATATTCATAGCAGCACTGTTCACAATAGCTAATTGTGGGAGCAACCCCAGTAACTACTGACCTATAAATGGGTAAGTGAAATGTGGTACATATACAATGGACTATTATTCAGCTTTAAAAAAGAATATTCGCAATATGCTATGACATGGATGAACCTGAACACATTAGTCTAAGCGAAATAGGCCAGTCACTAAAAAGACCAATACTATATGATTCCACTTACATGAGGTACTTAAGAGTAGTTAAAATCATAGGGAGAGAAACAGGAATAGTTATTGCCAGGAGTTGGAGGGAAGGGAGGAATGGGGAGTTGTTATTCAATATGTATAGAGTTTCAATTTTTAAAAGATGAAAAATGTCATAGAGATAGATTATTATTATATTTAATATGACAATATAATAATTATTAATGTACTTAATACCACTGGACTATACCACTTAAAAATGATTAAGATGGTAAATTTTATGTTATGTGTATTTTGCTACAGTAAAATGTTTGAAAAAACAAGAGTAACATTAAAAGATAATTAAACACTGAAATTTCAGTCTAGATCAGTACAGTCCAGTAGAACTTTGTTAGAATTATCCATAACTGCACTATTTAGTACAACAGCCACTAGCCATATATAGCTATTGAAACTTGTAATGTGTGACTAAGGAACCGATTTTTAAATTTTAAGTTTAATCAATTTAAATCCAAGGAGTCACATGTGGCTAGTGGCTAACACTTGGACAACAAAACTCTACAAAATGATTATTGAAAAATCTTAATATTGCAAATTATAAAGGCCCACTTAAAAATTCATTAGAAACTGTTAAAAGTAAATTTTTTTCATATATTTTCTTTAAATTTAAAAGAATGATACAATGGCACTAAATTCATATCTCTCAATAGTCACCCTGAATGTTAACGGGCTAAATGCTCCAATCAAAAGACACAGGGTATCAGAATGGATAAAAAAACAAAACCCATCAATATGGTGCCTACAAGAAACTCATTTTAGACCCGAAGACACCTCCAAATTTAAAGTGAGGGGGTGGAAAACAATTTACCACGCCAATGGACATCAGAAGAAAGCTGGGGTGGCAATCCTTATATCAGATCAATTAGATTTTAAGCCAAAGACTATAATAAGAGATGAGGAAGGACACTATATCATACTCAAAGGGTCCCTCCAAC